>OX403618.1:62553018-63153018 GCA_948107695.1 Meliscaeva auricollis
CATTGATCAACACTTGAAGTGTTTTACGGTCAACAGATTCGATAACATCAGCATTTGACTCATAGAGATCAATAACCCATTCAAGAATTTCTTCTTCCTTCATCAAGTCACCTTAACAAAAAAAAAAAAAACAAAAATGCATCGTTACAATCTTGCTGAAATTTGAGTCTATGCAAACCTTGATAGAATGTCCTAAATTTATTTCTGTAGAATGCAAGAGCAGGCAGTGTTTGTACATCGTATTCCTTATCAACACCATCATCGGAAGTCTTAACGAAATCAATATCCTTTTCTTCACATTCATCATCAATGTTTTCCAATTCATTTAAGATCTTTTGGGCTTTTTTGTCTCCTTCGCGATCTGAAAGGGATTTTATGTTATTTTATTAAAGTTAAAGATTTGTAGGATGGCAACAAATGTACAAAAAAATAACAATTGATGGTTTTTAAAATGATGGTAGGTATTAAGACAGTTTCCTCAATTACATATTCAATTCGGTTCAACCGGTATAGAAAGTATAGCAATTAACTAATTTTTTTTTAGTAAAAGTCTTTTTTATTGTTACAACGCTAACCTCAAAAATATTTGGTTTCACGTTGAAACTTATTTAATTTGAATATACAATGTCGTTTTAAATATATCAAAGCAACTTTTTTTGCAATCAAAGTGCACTCAAAGTAGTATCAGTGCACCTCACGTTGGTTTTAAATAAGAACATTTTACTAATGAAAAAAATGTAGTTCCAAAATATGTATGTTTCACCTACTTTTAAAGTTGAATCCATACATTTTACAATTTTTTTTTTAAGATTAAATAAGTGCAAATACTTGAAATCAAATATCTATGGTGCCTGACACTGAGTCAAAGTTAAAAGTAAAGATTATCATTGCTCTTGAGATTGTTATTTCCTTTTTTTACTCCTTTATGTTTTAAGTAAGTCTCGAAAAGTTTGTTTTTTAAAGTTTAGTCAAACATTTTTCCTTACCAAAACATTTTAAATGGAAATGTATAAAAAATATGTCATTTGCATACTTACAGAAGAACACAACAACATGTTCATTTTCCGACAGAATCTTCTCCAACATCTTCATATTGACTTCTTCAATTTTCCCGGGAATTTCTAAAGTTTCCTCATCGGTAACCCATGACAAAACTTCATCTTCATCATCTAAATCTCCAGGGAATACCATTGGATCACGATTTCTAAAGAACACCAATTGTGGATATGCCTTGATTCCGTATTTCTTAGCCAAAACTGTATCTTCTGTGGTAACGAAAATAATACCAGCTTCATCTAACTCATCATCAATGCTTTCCAAGGCATTAAGAGTCTTTTCACATTTATCACCAGGTTCACAATTGCCAGTAAAGAATACAACAACATACTCATGATCGTTAATTAAATTGACTAAAATCTCATCGGTAACTTCTTCAATGGTTGAAGTTCTCTTTTGTAAAATAAGCCAATCCAAAACTTCCTCTTCATTCATTAAATCACCTTCATAGAGAGCTGGGATTTTCTCTTCGAAATAAATCAAAGCTGGCAAATGATCTAAGCCGTATTCTTTAGCTTCGGCAGCATTATCAATGCGAACAATAACAATGCCTTCTTTTTCTAATTCATCATCAATATTTTCCAATTCATTCAATACACGAATGTCTTGTTTGTCTTCCTTATCGTCTAGAATATAAAAAGTGATAATTTTTTTTAACATATATAACAAAAATATAACAGAAATAATAATTACAAAATATAACAGCTAAATGCTCGGTGGTCTCAATTAATTTATCCTTCATTTCGTCAGTAACTTCTGGAATTTCAGAATAACGTTTCTGATGAATCAACCAGCCAAGAAGTTCGTCTTCTTTCATTAGATCGCCTTCATAAATATGCGGAATACCACGTTCGTAGAAAACAATTGATGGAATTTCATCAATACCCCATTCCTTGGCTTCGCTATCGTCGTCGATTTTGACAAAAGCAATGTCATTTTGATCGCATTCATCGTCAATGTTTTCCAGTTCGGCAAGAATCTTTTGTGATTTCTTTTGATCTTTGTCGTCTGAAATAAGAAAAAATTGGTATTGTTAGCAATTTTTTGTTTAAGTTAATGAATTTTTGAGTCTTCTAAACACTTATTCCGCTAAATGACAAACTACGATGACCTTTATTTGTAAAATTGTGGTGATAAGACCACTTGAAACCATTTTTAAGGCCTTCAGTACAAATTTTAGTAAGGGCTATAGGCGATCTTTTCACAGAGTCCTAACGCTAAGACCGGTACTAGTCCTTAATTTTAATATCGATTTGAGCGTAAATATATGAACTTCGGACAATGATCTTGTAACCTCAGGAACCTTAAACCCTGTTCGTAATGGAATAAGCGCTAGAATTCTGAATGAAATGGATTTGAAAAAAAAAAAAATGTAAATAATTCAGCCACAATAAATGATCTATCTATCTATCTAAATGGTCGTAATGAAATGCTTGGTTGAATAAGTAATAACTACCTCATCAAATTGGGTAAGGCACACAATTAGCTGGCTACCAGGTGTATTAATCAGTCACTTCTTCCAGCTTAGTTTGACAACTAGGTTGTCAGCCGGTAAGTATTTATCAGTGACTTGTAAACCTAAGCACGTTAAACTTTAAGAAACAGCTTATTTAAACTTTTTTAAATATTGAAAACAGACTAACACCTGCTAAATTAGGAACTGATACTAGTCCTTAAGTTATGTCTTCTGCGGACCTGAAGACATGAATGATATGGGAAAAATACAGCAGCTGCTAAATCTGCTGGTACTTAACAATTAAAGAATTAAGTTATTAAAAATATCGATATATATGTCGAGTTTAATCAAACCAAAATGAAGATACAGTGTAAACCTAACTCATATCTCGTAAAGAGGACTTATTTCTCACTTTGTGGTAAAAAAAATCCCCAAATCTCAATTAAAGATAAAAAAAAACACTTACAAAACAACACCGCTACATATGACATTTTTTCAACAATCAAATCCAACATCTCATCGGTAACATCTTCAATTTGATCAGAACTAGTTTGATCCTCAAGCCATTTGAGTAGCTTCTCTTCATCCTCTAAATTGCCTTCATATATGGTCGGAATGCCTTTTTCAAAGTAGATAAGTTTAGGAACTTTATTGATGCCATATTCGAGAGCTTCCTCAGGATTGTCGATTTTGACGAAGGTAATACCCAGTGAATCGCATTCATCATCGATATTTTCTAATTCTTCCAATACTCTTTGTGACTTTTTGTCATTGTTGTCATCTATCAAAGAAGGGGGGTTTTGTTTTTTTTTGGGTTAATGTCAAAATACATGTCAAAATAGTATTTAGACATTTTTTATTAATATTTACAGAAAAGAACTGCCATTACTTTGCCCTCCTTGACCAGCTTATCGAGCATTTCATCAGTAACATCTTCGATTTCGTCACTTTCCAATTGTCCCAGCAACCAGTGTAAAATCTGATCTTCATCCATCAGATCACCATCGTAAACATTTGGAATTTGTTTTTCAAAGTACACAATTGCTGGAATCTGGAAGAGAAGCGACAATTTTTTTGTTTGACGTCAGCTGACTTTATTTGGGGAAAAACTCATTTTACCGAATCAATTCCAAATTCAGCTGCGACTTTAGCGTCATCAATTTTAACAAACTGAATGCCATGTTTGTCACAGTCGTCGTCAATTTTTTCTAGCTCTTCCAATACGGTCATAGAGTCATCGTCCCCGTGATCATCTGCGGAGAGGATGAGGGTTATACTTAACAAAAAAATCAAGCACTATTTTGAAAGGCTGACGGTAGAAAATACGTACAGAAAAGTACAACCAAGTTGTCAATGTTGCTGATCAGGGTTCCCAGTGTTTTGGCAGTGACATCTTCAATCACATCATCTTCATCACCTGTCGACTTATTCTGAACCAACCATTCGAGGACGTCTTCTTCGCGGGACAATTCACCTGGATTGTTTGTGGGTTGGATATCATCAATCGATCAGTTTTGTGGGATACAGTTTGATAGTTTTGCTTGAATTTACCTTCGTAGATAATTGGTGTTTGATGACGATAGTAAACCAGTGCGGGTAGGCCTCCCAGATTGTATTCGTCGGCCAGAGCCTCATCGTGGATCTTCACAAATCCTATTCCCAGTTGATCGGCTTCATCATCAATGTTCTCCAGTTCCTGTAGCGCTTTGGCGCATTTTCTGCAATCCGGTTTATCTAGTTACATAGAGAAGAATTCGTCAGGTTTGGTTGAACATATTTAGTTTTCATTTTTTTGTGGTAAAACAGCTTGATGAGGTAAAGTTTGAAGGATCGTGGTTGTGGAGGGGTTGGCATTCAATAGTGTTCGTGCGTATTATATTGTTTGGAGGAAAGTGTGTCAATATGGTATTGGATTTTCATGCGTTTTTTTTTTTGGGAACTGGGTGTAGAGTTGAGTGTAAGAGGATGTTGTTTCACAAAATGTATTATGTAGTAGAGGTATTATTTGGAAGTGTATTTTCAACAGGAAATTTTACATAGGTAGGTGTACTAACATACATGTATAATATATACAAAAAAGATCTAAGTTTGAAAGATTACAAAGGGGGTTTTAAATAAATTAAAAACAAAAAAAAAAACAAACAAATACATAGGTTTTTACAATCGTAATGTACAATATTGGTAAATATTTTTTTTACAAAGGATAAAGAATGCAACATAAAATCCTGCTTAGACAGATAGTAAAATGTTCTGTTATTCATGACTTCACTAGCTAGGGTTATATAGTAAAAGTTTATTGTTCAGAAGTGGGATTGTAGGATTTTGCAGGGTCGTTCGGTTGATTATAATGTTAATGGATTTTCTTCAAAAATTGACATAAGAAGAAAGTTAGTTTTCTTTTTTTCGAAAACGAATTTTCTCAAAGTAAGAAAGCAATAGGGTTCATAATTTGGCTAAAAACTTTTAGCGGTAAGCTAAAATTTAATTTTTTTTTATATACATCAAATTTTACGCATATTTAACCAAGATTTAGCCCTCCGCAAACATTTTTAAGTAAAATACTGCTGCCTCGGATAACAGTGGTTAAACTTTTAAGCAGAATCAACTAACTCTGAATTAAGTTGGTACTGAAGAACCAGCCATTTATATACTTTTGCCATGAAAGTCTTATTGTATGAACTCAAGGAGACTTTGAAGGGTTATTCCAACACAATATTAACTATGTTAACTTTGTAGTCAACTACAAAAAATCATGCCACTTTCAACCAAATTGATCATTTGACGCTTAAGAACTGTGGTTTCTTAAAGTGCCTCCACACCATCTCACAGAGTGTTAACATATGTCAAATAAGAAGTGAGAAAAAAATCATGTATAATAGTGTGGAGCCAGAATATAGTCCACATCAAATCCCGAGATATTTGACATGTATGTGTAATGACATGTTATACACGAAAATTTTTAGGATCAGTTATTTTCAATCATACAAATTTAACAGTAGGATGGAGTTACATTCCACTTTTTGACATGTGCTTATACTTTGTGAGATAGTGTGGAGGCACATACATACATTTGTGAAACCAATAGCTCATGGAAATCGGAGAGTGGCGATTCCAAATAGATAAAATATGATATTTTATATTTTATCATGACAAAAGTAATAGAATTTTTCAATTCTTAGCAGATGTTTGAAGTGAGCTCATCGCACTAACCATGACACCAGAGCCGTGTCGTAAACTTACGAGATAGAAATCAAAATAAGAGACATGGAGTTTCTCCGGGACCACCATCAAATGTTAGCTCCGGCTACAATAAAGAACCCAATAAAGAACAATGTAATAGCTAGGTTCTACATTTCACTTTCACTCGAAATGAAATTGAAACTCATTCAAAATACACAGATTTCAATTTCATTTCGAGTGAAAGTGAAATGTGGAATTTAGCAGTTAAAACAAGCTAATCTCCGACGTGATAAGTGTAACTCACTTCAATGTGTTGAATAAAAAAGCAAATAGAGTTTTAAGGCGAACTTTAGTCTTAACAGCACCCGATGATAGATTGAGGAATCAGCAATCTGATTAGTTCAGATCAGAAAAACAATTGCAGCAAACGAAAAAATTGCCCAAACGACTTTTTCGTTAGCTGGACAATTTGTCGGCTTCGTTTGCAGCAAATTGGTAAATTCGTTTGGGTTAAATACTTTCTGCGAATAAAAAAAAGTTAAGCATAACACCTGTGATTGAACCGGCGACCTCTCGCCGGCGAGAATGCATATGAAAGAACGAATCCTCCAAACAAATTTTCGTTTGTTGGATAGTAGTTTTTCGATTTCAACTTCGTTTGCTGCAAACTATAGAATTTTTTAGTAAACGTATATATGTTTAGGAAGATTGTGGGAAACATTTTCGTTTGCCGTAATCAACTCATAAAAATGAGCTCCAAACGAATGGGTTGTTTTGCATTATGTTTGCTGTAATTGAATTTTAATTTGGGTCAACTGTAATACAGTTGCTACGAATGAAAAACTTTTGCGAGAATTGTATTAACTTTCAAGCAAATGATATTAGTTTAATTCAAACGATATTCATTAGCCGCGAACGAAAAGAAGAATAGTATTTTTTTGAGTGTTTGTTCAACATAAAATCTTATGTAACAGTTTACGCTGAGGAAAAAGTAGCCTAAAAGCGGTTATGTTCAACATAAATATTTCAAGTATCGTATTAGCAAACGTTTTTTTTGGTCCACTGCAAGGTCACTTCCTTATTATTACAGTGGCCTGACTTTGAAAAGCTTGTCGTGTTCAGGTTAGCCAAATTTCACAAAATTATCATTATCAGTGATATGGACATTGAGACATCTTTTTATTTCTTCCCAACTCCTACATAGCATTGTCCTAGTTAAGGCTTTCAATGCTTTTCAATTTGATGAGGGACGTGTGGAATAGGTGTGTGGAGAGGTGTGTGGAATACCTCAGAGAGAAACTTATAATAAGTCATGAAAAGCCGGTATTTCGCATTAGTTTCCCCAACTTTTCACACTTTTCACGCTTGTATCTGTGACTTTCATTGCTTTTCACGCAGTATTTACGTTTTCCTGAGGTACTAAGCACTTTTTTATGATTTTCCATGCTGTATTTCGCGATCTTTGAGCGATATTCATTTATATCGAATTCAAATAAAATAACTGTCGAAAAATAGAAAAAAATTCTGATACATCTTGCACGTCTAAAGGGCCGACTCGATAAAAAACACAAGAATGGACGCGAAGAAAAAGTAGCCGAAATTTTAACTTCATCGACAACGGATTTGTTGACGGAACGGTTGCGACGGATATGGATGGGTTGGCCCCTTAACAGCTAGCTAAATGGTAAATAAAAAGACTTCGCAACTGAATCAGCTGTCAAAGGGCAGCGCACACAACGCCATCTGCTGGCATTACCGGAGCCAGTATTCCGTGTTCTCTTTCTATCATGTCATGAGAACTACGTTATATTTCCAGAAACCGTACACTATGGCGCGTAGGAGTAGTGGAGGCCCTATGCCCCTTAAGGGGATCACAACAGACTTTTTAAGGTCTGAGGACCTAAGTAAGTAAGTTTCTATCATGTATCGGAGATGGCGTTGTTTAGTCGAAATTTTTCTCAAGGCATTTTATTAACCGATGATCGTAAAATGAAGGTTAATGAGGTAGTCATCATGGATTTTCTTGTCTATTACTTAACGTCATACGATAAAAGAGGCCAGATTCCATCGAACATACTTTATAGTTAGAGTATTTCGACACAGCATCGATTTCAAGCAAAGTAAATCATTGGAACCTACTCACCCTTCAGGCAGTCAGGAAGAGAACTAAACCTAAAATTTTCAATAGTGATGCACTTTTTTCTCAAGATGGTAACCCAACTACAAACGGGATTCAATGAAACTATAAGGATAGGAGTAAGCTGCCAACAATTTCGACTCATAAAAATGTTGTAATATATTTTGTCCGGGTCAAGTCTCGTCTAATTGCCTAATTGTTTATATTTCAATGATATTACTAAAATATGAAAATAACCTCAACGTACGAACACGTATTAGTGAGTGGTTTAAAATAAAAATATTATTCTGAGCAACTGGACTTTTCTTGCAAGTCAACATTCTACAAAAAAAAAAAAAAAAATAAAAAAAAACAAAAATTAGGGAGGTAAATTTATTTTATATAAGAAGCAATCTTTTTTCTGAACACGTGAGCTTCGCTATAATGAAAACCAATATCGGGGTCATGGCCAAATGCATGTGAAGCAAAATTTATAGAAAATATACATTTACACATATTTGTTTTAAATTCATTTTTTAAAAATATTTTTAATTTTTTTTTTTTTTTAATATAAGATGTTCCTACAAAACTACTAAAAAAAAAAAAAATTATAGTTTTTTAAACTCGAAATGATAAGTAAGACTAAAGAAACTGTTTCTCTCTGTTACCACATGGCGGCGATAATGTGTCAACTTTTTGCCAAATACTATTTTGCTTCGATTCTCTATTGGAATTGTGCCAATTTAGTTCTTAATTCTATCATTCGAACAGACGAGTATCTAATATATTATGTATTCATATAGATGAGTGTGTGTGTATCTTTTATACACTCTACTCAAATATACCTACATTCATACCTACATAATATTGTATATATAAATTTAGAAAATACAAAATAAAAATGATTTTCAATTGCCTATGTTCAATGCTGCAATTAATTTTTCTGGGGTTTATTCACTCTTCCTAGCGGACATCACATTTAGATGGCGCCCAAAAAAAGACACAATTATTGTTTCGGCAGGAATTTTTATTGTTTTCAAAATGAAAAATAAAAAAAAAAATTATCTTGTTTGGTTTAAATTTTATCGTTTTTGTTTTTGGTAAATTTAAATTAATTGATGGGATTTTGTAAAAGCTAATTCAAAAAAAAAAAAAAAAAAAAAAATCGAATTTAAAACCCCCCAAAACACAAGAACAGCGGTTTTTGTAAAATAATTGTAAACAAAATTGAATTTTATTTTTAACAATTTATTATTTGTTGTTTTTGTAAGAAAATTTTCAGAAAAAAAAACGATCTGTGTACATACGGATTTTGAGAAATAAGTTTTCTTTTCGCTCTGAGTTTTAGCTGCAAAATGTTTTGTTCAAATTTATAATAGAAAAATGCTTGAAACACAATATAACATATTTGTCTGTCCGCGCGACTGACGACGACGTCTTGTTTTTAAGAGCTATTTTTAAATAGCAATTGTAGGTGGAAGGTATTATTTAAATAAAAGCGCATAGAAATGTATACCTACACTACATACATCATACAGTTATACTTGAATGCGAATAAAATACAACAAAAGGGAAAGCGGGAATGTAAAAACAAAAAAAAAACAAAAATGGCAGAAATATTTGCAAGTACACAATATAAAATGAATAATTTGAAATACTGGGACAAATCTGGATCTGGGCCCAGGCAATTTAGATATTTATTAATGTAGTGCATGCAGAATGCTTAAACAAATGGTTGGCCATTTTAGAAAACTACAAAATTTTCTTATTACACGTGTATGAATGTTTTGAGAAATTCATAAAAATATTTTTCATCTTACTCATCGCAAATAAATTTTAAAAATTGTTTTTATATATTTCAATATTAAAACTACCACATCACAGTTTTTCTTTTCAGTTTTTCTTTCATCCAATCGTATTTGAAATTTTCTTGGTTCTCCAATATTTTCAACAAAATCCATTCTAAGATAATAAATCAAACTCCAAGGTTAATAACGCAGAGGTTTGGAATTTTAGTTAATGATTTTTTGTTCCATTTTGAAAATATTTTGATCACGCCATTTTTAAGACATTATTTATTAATTAAATACACAGTATATTTAAGGGGCAGTATTGCCTAAAAGTTCTTTTTGTGTATTGTACATACATACATATATCTAGTTCTATTACTTCAAGAAATTGAAATGTTTATTGTTGTTGAAATAATTATTTGGATCATGTCAATTATATAGTAAGATGAAAGAACTGTACCGTCTTTTATTTGTTTTTAACAATAAAAAAAACTATTTTAAGATATTCCTGATATCTGTCGAAAAAAATTATGTTTTTTTTTCAGATATTTGAAACAACTTTTAGTGTTGGTATACATTGCTTTTGGTTTATTGAAAAAAGCTAATTAGTCATTGTCAAATTTGGAAACATGAAAAAGATTTTCTGACAGCTGCTTTGTCAGAAATATCTATTAAATATTGGAGAATTGTTAAAAAAACTGTCAATACAAATTAATTGAAAATTCTTTTTCATAATGGGATAAGTTGGACATGTTACTAATTTCGAATTGAATAATTTTTATCCACGGTAGACTTTATGTCTACCCACTATAAAAAAAGCAAAATATAAAGTGTAAACGCCACAAATATAGAGTAAGGCTACATCAAATTATATTAATTTTAAACTTGGACTATAACAGGGCACATTACAAATAGTAAAAGATTTTTCATTCGATTTGTACGGGAAGAGATTTTGTTTCTGAAACTGCCACTGTAAACCTGTCAATGGTTATGGGTTAAGAAAATACAAGTTTAAAATTTTTTTTTAAAGAGAGTGATCAATTTGTACCTATGCGTTTAAGAAAATTTCTTTAAAAAAAGTCTCAAAGACATACAGAAGAGTATTGAGATTATTCTGTGTTGAGGCAGAACAACATTCCGAATTATTAATTAATTTATCAATCTATATGCGTTAGTCTCGCAATAACTCAAGAATAACTAAATTGATTTGGATGATTTATTTGTCTTAAATCAGGGTTGGTTTCAAACAAAAAAAAAAAATTGGAAAAGAAGAAGTTTTCGACTAAGAATTAAAAGGTTATTTAAATAGATGTGCCCCTGTTATCATCTTCACTGCAATTTGAAATTATTTTTCACAAGAATTGAATAAACGATTTTGAACAAAACTGAAACAAAAAGAAAACTTTAATTATGCAAATTCTATAGTTTTTTAGAACACCAGAATTCGCAATAATTAAAAACGCAAGAAAAAAACAAATATTTTGTGGGTACTGGTAAGCTTATGTTAAAAATGTACAAAACTACAAGTACTTGTATTACAAATGAAGTCTTACATATCAATACAAAAAAGTCTTAAAAATGACAAAGTCTAGGACAGTCAAATTCATAAGCCAAACTGTCGATTGCGTTTCTTCCGCAACTGAAACTAAGGTGGTTTAAGGACACTAATAAGTTCGTTTGAGAGTGTTAATGAAAATAACTATTAAAGAGCCCATGAATAAAAAAAAAACTAAAAACAATATTTACAGTATTCACAATTCTTTGATATCTTTACACGGAACCAGAATTTATCTCATAGCATTAAAACTCCAAATCCACTGTATATTAAATAGTTTTAAAACTCAAAGAGTACCAGAAAATGGGATGCCTACGGGACAGGTAGGTACCCAGATTTAGGGATGTGTATAGAAACTTAAATTATGATTTATAGAATTTTTGTTTATTGATCTACAACTTATAATAAATTTAATTGTTAAATTAGTCAAACAATTAATAATAGAAAAAAAAAAACAAAACCAAAATTGTTTCTAACTACAAAAAATAGAAATAGAAAAAATCAAATAACATAAAAACACATGGAGGTGGAGGAAGGTTGGGTCCTTCAAACATTTTTTAAGGCATTCAACATTTAAAGCCAAAACTTACCCATTACCCTTGGAGGACATGTCGCATGATCAGGACCTGCAGTCAATTTAACAAATTAAAATATTGTAGAAGCCTCCTTTTTAAGACATAATTTGCGTTTTCCTCCACAATGATGTTAGTCACAAAATAGTAATTCGAATCTATTTTTTTTAATTTTTTTTTTCTAATTTTTTGTAAAATTTGTTATCTACTGAACTAAAATTGTAAACTCATTATGTTGACTGCTCGAAGAAAACCGAGTATTCAGTCTGAGCAGCGTAGATTTGTGTACGTTTTTTGATTAATTTGTTTTTTTTTTTAAATAATTTTTGTTGCGATTTATTAACAATGTCAAAAACACCATCTAAATCTACTTTCATTAGTTTACCTTGAATTACCTACAACACTTACAAAAAAAAAAAAAACTAACTTTATAATTACAAATAATGTTACTAACAATGATTTCTGAGACTTATTGTGAGATTTTTTTTTTTTTTGATATGAATGTGTATATCCCAAATGAAGTTTAGTTGTCGAATTTATTGTTCTTCAACTGCAACTGCATTAATTATTATTTATTTTCTATTTACATTAATTTTTGAAAAAAAAAACAATTAAAATACAAAAAACAAAAACCCTTAGTAACACACAAAAAGCAACGTTTGAACTTACAGAAGAGAACAGCTACGAAATCTGTGTCCTCGATGATTTTGAGCAAAATCTTTGCGTTGACTTCTTCAATGCGATCGGGCAGGTCCATGGCTTCGAGTGATGTAAGGAAATCGAGGACACCTTCTTCGTCCATAAGATCACCATCGTAGATAATTGGTTCCTTTTCACTGGTGGAGATGATTTGAAGATTGATAGCTTTGATGGTATGGTGTCCTTTATTTAGAAAACTTACCGGAAATACGTGAGTGCTGGGAAATTTTTAATTCCATATTGTTTTGCTAGTCGTTTATCGTTAATTTTCACAAAATCCACACCAAACGAATCAGTGTCATCGTCAATTTTTTCGAGCTCAGACAATACTTTATCACAGGTTACACAACTTCTGGCATCTAAGAGGGGGAAATAAAGGATTATTAAGTATTAAAAGTGAGTAAAATTTTAATTAAAATAATTATAGAATAGCTATATTTATAATTATACTTTTCTTCCAACTATCATGATAAACTAAAATGCTTCTAACCATAAGGATTATAGTCGGTTTCATTTTTTTTTTTTTTTTGTAATGGAACGAACGTCATTTTATGCTTGTTAAATATTTAAAAGGACTTTCTGAAATCGGTTTATTATTCTTTTAATTTTCGAATATTTGAAAAAAATAATTTTTTAGAGCTACGATTTTGGCGCAACCATAAGAAATATCCTAGGGACCAATTTTTTATGAAATGTTTGCTATTGGTTTTTGTGACCAGTTCTTTTCGGTTGAATGAATAAAAATTTCTTTTACCAAATTTATTATGCTTTAGTTTTGATATTGTTTCTCTCTCTATGATTTTTGTACGTGGTGTGATAGAAAATTTCTGAATCCAGATATAAGTTTAACACACCAAAAAACCGTTGGAAAAGCAAAGTTTGGTTTTAATTTTAATTTTGTTGACCTGTGTAATGATTTTCAAACGGAGAATGTTGAAGATAAAAAATTCAAACAAACATTTACTTGCAATATAGGTACCTACTGTAGTGGAAGTTTAGGATTCGTTAAAAAAAAATTGAACTCGAGATAACAATCAAACAAGACATAACGGTGATAGAGAATTCGAAAAAAGTGTCCGTCCGTGTGGCTGTTTGTCTGTCTGTCTGTCTGTGTATACCTCAAGCTGTAGCCTATGTCGCTGAAGCGATTTGCTTCAAACATGGTAGTTAAGGGTTTTTTTATAACCTGCCATAGACGAAAATGAAAAAAAAACAATTTTTTTTAAAACAACTCTTAACGATTTTGATTGACATTTTTATGTGTATTGAAATCATAAATTTCGTACTTTTGAAAAAAAAAAAATATTTTTTCATCGGCTAATAATTTCCCTTAGAACCATTTTCTGTTATTCTGATTTTCTCGTAAACTACTAAACGGATTGCGATGACAATTTTTAAACACAAGGTTCTTAGCAATTTACAAATTATCCCAAACCAAAATTTTCCAAAATTTTTTTTTGGATTAAAAAAAAAAGTTTCAAAACATATTGGTAATTTTTTTTGAAATTTAGTTTTAGATGTCCATTAATGATTTCTTGAAAATAGCATACCAAGGTTCTTTTACAACAAACCTATATGCGCTAGTAAAAATGCTAGTCAGACACACTTTGATAAACAATTAACCTCACTCTGGGTTTAGATTAAAAATCGATTTATTTGCGCTTTTTTTTGTAAATGGCATTTGTAGCTATAACTATGTTCAACGGTTTAAAAAATTTCTTTAATTTGAACTTAGTTTCAAGACACAGCTTTTCAAAAAAAATAGCAATAAAAAATGTATAACACAAAGTAGTAGAAATTAAAATTTCATAAAGAGAATCTCAATGTTACCCATAACATTGATCAAACTATAAGAACATGTTGATTAGGTCAAAAAAAGAAAAAAAATGTAAGGGGTGGGTTAGGCAGGAGGTGCAATTTAAAAAAAATGATTTCGGTAACACCTAGAAAAAAATTCTTTAGCTTATCTTAGAGCCAGAAACTTATTCTTGAATTTATTTTAAAATAAAGTTCTTTTAGCTGACAGTTTGTGAACAACTTATTTTCAAACTCTGCATTTTGGAAAAAATATTGGTTTTTTTTCGGTATCTTTTTGTTTTTACTTTTAAATATTCCTATCAAGTCCAATAGTAGTCCAATACTTTTTGACATATGCCATACAGAAAATTCTTGTATTTTTCTCTTCTTGATTGATTTCTATCAACGAAAAGACATCTTTGATCTTTAAAATCCTCCACACAGTACAATTTGACTGCAGAAATTGTTACTCCTTCTTTGAACACGTTGGGGTTATAATTCAGGAACTAAACGCTTATTTCGATAGTTCTTGATATAAAAAGTAGTTGATTCGAAGGATTAGACTAAAATTAACAAAACTAATAACACAATGTTTGAATCTAATTGTATTCATCCGCCCAATCAATAATTTCTTAATAAAATATGTCTGTGATTTAAGAAATTAAGATGAGATCCGAAAATTTAAATAAGCACTAAATTGTTTGTTTTTTTGTTTGGTTTCCAATCATTAACTTGTGGACTTGTTTTATTTTAGGATTGAAACAATTTTCTGGGTATATCCAAGACTTTAATCAACATTTGAAATTCAAAAAAATTAGATTGATTTATGAAGGGGCATAAATGTGTATTTAATACTGAGCAACAAATTATTATCATGAAAAAAAATATAGATTTAATCTAACAGTAAATTCATAATAGAATTTGAAAAAATGAAACGAAATAAATATAAAATAAGAGGTTTTCGATTATCAAAAACAAACAGAAGTATATAATATAATAATATAATATATAACAATAAAAAACAGACTTTAAGGCAGGGAAAATCAATTGTTATGGTAAATTACTTTTTTTTTTAATTGGAATCTTTCCAATTGGCGAGCAAGGAGAAATAACACAAGAAAATAATACATGTAATATAATTTTATTATTTTTCGTCAGACATTGGAAAATATATACACAAAGAACTACTATATAAGATAATAAGTAAAAAAAAGAGAAGAGAAGTAAATTTTTTGAATACAAAATAATTTTTAACAGTTTTTTGAAAGAAGTATCCCATTTTTCCCATTGATTTTACGTCGCTTGAAACATTTTTTTTTGTACCTAATTTCACCCAATTTTAGTGTTGAGCATATAAATTCTTGAAATGCTCTAAATCGACTTTATTTTCTAAATAAACATGTCAAAATTCATCAAAGAAAAACACTAGAACGCCAATAACATTTTGTTCGCACTTTTCAAACTAAATATTCATTGATATACAAAAATGTTTGTTCGTAAAGAGATTTAAGGTAGATTTAAGGAAATTGAACTTTTTTTTTTGTTTTATAAACAACAATCATGTTGGATTTTTGTAAATAAACAAAAGAAAGCATAATTTTTATTTCATTGAGCATCGGTGGCGTATACGTAAAATTAAAATATTAATAAGCAAAAAGTTTTTCAAAAAAAAATTGGGGTGTATACTTTTAATCATTCTTTGGTGATTGCTTTTTATTACATAAAATAAATCTAAGCCTTTTCAAGTAGCTTTTATCTCATTATATCCCCAATTGAATTATTTTTTCCTGTATAGTCAATTAAAATCGTTTCCGGTAGCTACGGTTTCAGAAAAAAAATACAGACAATTTCGTTTCACTTATTCCTTATATTCCTGAATTCGAATTTCAAGAAGTAACAACGAGATTCGCAAAAAGTTATCAAAATATTGGAATTATATCAGTTATTTTCTAAAAGGTCATAAAATAATGCGATTTTCAATGTAAAATTAAGAGAAAAAAGGTCATATCATTAATTTATTTTAGATTGCACAATGTTTTACCTTAATTGTATTTTTTTTTTGTTTAATGGTCTCTAGAATGACCGATCAATGGTGGCTTGCTATCCTTTTCTATTGACAAAAAAAAAAAAAAACACAGAAATGATCGTTCGAAAAAAAAAAATAAATGAGCAATTTTTTAGCTCTAGTTGTTCATCAAAAAAATATTATCGAGATTATGTCTACTGCAGAAAATTTCATGATCTTTTATGGCAAAACAACTTTGAAAATGAAATGAATACGGCATTTCCGTTGGAAATAGCAAAGTTTAATTTCAGTTTTAATACATAAAGAATAAATGAGAAAAAAATTAGCTTTCCTTAAAACTTTCCTCTGTTATAGAAGGCGGTCATTGGGAGACTAAATAATTAAGGGCTCAGCGTTGATAGCTAGTATAAAAAGAAGAGGTCCAAAGTGACTTTCCTGTGGAATCCCCGATTTAGCAATGAATGATTTGGAGAAAACACCTCTAAATTTAACCTGATATGACCTATTTTCAAGATAAGAAGAAATCTAATCTATAAAATGTGAGGGAAAACCAAACATTTAGAATTTAAGCTTAATAATATTATGTGAGAATTGGTCAAAAGTCTTTGAGAAATTAGTGTAGATAGTAGATATGGTGAAATTTCTGTGAACTTTATAAGGTAGGGAGCATTTTCGAGTAAATTCAAGTAAATTTGTCACAGTAAACCGCTTTTTCATGAAACCATGTTGTTCATTGCAAATAATATTCATACAGAATGACATTAGCAATGTAAAAAAGGTCTATATTTTTTTAAGGAGTAAACAAAAATGAAAAAAAGATACCAACAATGCTTTATTTATTGCATCAGAACAAATACATTTTTTTGGTGGCAATTGCATTGCATTTCTGTAAAAACGAAAGCGTATGAACTAATGATACAGTTAAAATTTATCAATTTGAAATACAAAATTTAATCACATTTTCTCCAAAAATTACAGTTTATATGCTAAATACCACTGAAGTCAGCACAAACGACTAATGGGAGAAACGAATTATGTTAAATTTGACAGCCAGCAGCTGCCACAGTAATGTAATTAAATTATACACTGTTGTGACAAGCTGGCAGTTGTCAAATTCAGCAGTATTAAAAGTTGTGCAATAGGTGGGTCATATGTAAAACGAAAACTAGCGAACGATATCGTTTTGACAATAGCCATCTATATTATGGAAAGAGAAAAATCTGTCCGTCCTTATTTTTCTCTGTGTTTCTCAAGTGGCAAAACGATATTGTTTGATCGTTTTTGTATTACATAAAAAGAAAACTGTGTTTCTTTGGAAATGTAAAGTACATGTACAGAAACACATATTTTTTTGCGTTTGAAGTTTTCATTAATTTCCTTTTATGTATCTACATAGTTTTTATTGAAAATAAATTGATAGTAAATAACTTATGAGTACTATATTTTCCCCAACGGAACGGAATAATGTGAAATTCTTAGTATGTACTTTAATTACTTCTAGTTGCAAACTTCAGTAATTGAAAAATCACTAGATTTATTTGGAAGACAAAAAAAATTAGTAGCAAAAAATGAGACAAAAAAATCCTAATGGAAAAAGATAGTGTAAAAAATATCGGAGTCGAAAAAGAGACATTTTCTCTTTGAAAGAGATACAATGGACTCCTTCACAATAGCTGTGTTTTATTGTTAGATGGGCACAAAGCACAGCAATCGAATTCCAATAAAACGATTTTATTCGTTTGAACATTCAATATTTGAATGTTGGCACAATGTTCATATTTTTTGGTGCAATTTGTGGCGGAACAAAACCAGCTGAGGGGTGTATTGGCAAACTTTATCGAATGTCATTTTCGATTTGCAACATGGAGTGATCTCGGTGTGCTCTTCTTTCATTTTTAAAGATATGGTATGGCACGATGGTAAAGATATAAGTTAACTTCTTAATTAAGTAAAATTTAGAATAATATTCTTTATTTTATTTTTTTCTAGTCACATGTTTTATCCTTCGCACGTGAAACTGCCAACCTTCAAAAAAAAAAAAAAAAAAATATTTCTTAAATACGACTCTGCCCCCTCTTCATTTCAATATTTTATAAGCCTTATACCCAGCAACGCCATCTTAATTTTTACTGCATTTTTTTAGTTTTTGTTTTCCATAGAAAGTTTTATTCCGCTGCATATATGTATATACATATATAACCTGTTGGTGTTAGTGTTTCAAATAAGATTTAAATAATTTTTGAAAACCCAGCATTTAGAAAAAAAATTAGAATCTGATAAATTTTGAATAGTTACGAGGCATAGTACTTTTTGAACTTCACCTATGAAGTGTCATGCACAAATTTACTGAAATAGTCTGTTAAGAGTTTAAAAAATGTTGGACAGCTAGTTTACACATACAATTTTAAAATTCAGTACAAACAGCAAATTTCACCAACTAATTGCTCCAGATTCAAAGTGTCAAGGAGATTGCTTTTAAAATCTTAGAAATAAAATTATTTTCTGTTATTATTGGTTCAAAAGATTAAGATTGAACGAAAAATAAAATTTAGCAATACACTTTTTGTCCCAGAGAAAATTTTATAATATTGTCAGTTTCTGTAAACTGTTGAAATATTGATATTGAATTATTCGTATAAAATATAATAAAACAAAAAGAAAAGTTACC
Source organism: Meliscaeva auricollis (assembly GCA_948107695.1). Taxonomy (NCBI): domain Eukaryota; kingdom Metazoa; phylum Arthropoda; class Insecta; order Diptera; family Syrphidae; genus Meliscaeva; species Meliscaeva auricollis. The sequence continues at coordinate 62,571,934 of OX403618.1, forward strand.
GTGGATTTTCTCAACTATATCTGCTAACGCATTTTAAATGATTTATAATAATAAATAAAATTAAAGAGCTGATATTCCATCCGCAAAATCAACTGCCCGTGTCACCAGAAGAATTATTAAATGAATTATGAATTTGTCGTCGTCGTGCGTCGGCCAAGTTCAACAAAGGCCAGTCCTCCCATAACATTTTAAAAGCACAGTAAACTAGCAAAACAAAAAAAAAATAAAACAAAACTTATTAATAATTCAGTGCAGTTTTGGCTCATTGAAAAAATAAAAATGAAAAAAAAGAACTGAAAAAAACTATGCATTTTACGGGTGTACCAATTTAGAATTTGAACTTCCCACAACATCCTGCTGTCAGCGATCAAAACTGATAGAACATGGCGAGCAGGTAGAAACACCAAATTTATCAGCATTTAACCTCAAGATGAGAAAATAAATAAATCGAAAAGATGCAAAAGCATCTGAAAATTCTGCTGCACTCAGATTGCTATTTGCTACAGCTGTTTTTCGTTCATTTTTGCGGTTGATTAGATTTTCGAATTTCGCTGCACGAAAGTAGTTTTTGTTATTTTTTTTGTTTTTGCTTTTCGGCAGACGAACGATTTTTTTTGTCATAGTCTGCCAAGAGTTATGTTGTTGTGTTTTGTATTCTTTTTGGTATTGTAACCAAAATAGAAATGTTTTTGTTGTTGTTTCTTGTGTATTTATCAAAAATTAGTTTAGTTCAACTGCGGACATTCAAATAAAATACAAAGTATTAATATATGGCAAAAAACAGACAGCTCTCTTTAGGTACAAACAATATATTTTATTGTAAATATACATATAAATATGTATACCTAATATTTTATTGTTGAAGCTTTGAAAAAGCGTTGAAGAAGAGGTAAAGTGGCAAAGTTTTGGGTCTCTTTCTTTCACTAATATCTTTAGTTTTTTTTTTTACGTAGGGACAATTTTAAAAATCGACTGAAAACGAAATTTTAACTTATGTTTTTGTCACATTCGAAATCATCGCTAGGCCAATTTGGTTATCTCAAAATTTGAATTACGAAATGCGAAATTCTTAATTTATAATTTTTTTTCCTCACAAATTAAAATTGAATAGAAATTCACTTTATTATGGAAAATTTGTTTGAAACGTTTTCAGAAACATGATACAAACAAAATTTATGTGATTGTTTTGAGAGTCAAGGTATTGAAATTCGAGCAGAATTATTTTATGAAATTTTTGATTCAATTTAATTTCGAGGTGCAGTTTGTAAATATTTCTTTGAAAATAATCCCTCCCTGGGGGTAAGTTTTGACTTAATTTTTAGAACTATGCAATCTGTATGATGGGTGGGCCACCAATTGTTGAATTAGAGTTATTCTACTCGAGGTATTCCTTATTGATTGCCTCCCAAACAAAGCCACTACAAATATTCAAACAGATTAGACAGATTAGAAGATTCCCGGTAGGCACATGCAACCAAGGACGAGTCATATCATTCAATGCTTCAGACTAGGACCAGAACTGGTAAGGAACAGCCCAGAAGTTTATTGTGCATAAAGGAATAAAGAAATACTGACTGCTAAAAAGGAAGAAGAAGGACCACAAAACATGGTTTGACGGGTGATACGAGAAGAAAAATTGGTAAGGAGCACACTTTTTAAAACTGCTATAAACGTCGAAGAAAGCCAACCATTCGTTGTTATGCAAAACATAAAATTCAACTTGGAAGATAATAGTCAAAATATCCGTTCACCCAACCGAGCAGAAGAAAAAACAGCAATATCTAAACTGCTTAAGGTATCGGGAGATGACTTGGTGAGGAGCCTGGGCACATCTCGACATGCTTGCTTGATTTGCCCGCTTATGAAGAATTACATTGAAGGAATCTCGCTGCAAGGTAAAAGTCGATCAAGACATCACTGACACTTTTGATGTCAATGAAGATTTCAGACAGACTGATACGCTATCATCTAATCTCTTTAATTTCTTGCAACAGAATCAGTTTATCAGATTTTAAATGTCCTTTAGCTCCTCTTTTATACTGATGACATTAACATCATAGACAGAACAACACGAAATGTCAGTGGAGCATTTGCAATTATTGAAACGGATTCAGTACAAGTGGGTCATCAAGAAGTTTGCTCCCAATTCACAATAAACCATTGACTAGAGTACAAAACGTTGCAATAGACGGTTATAACTTCGAAGTAGTCAGTCTTTTAAAACGACATCAGTACCTACAGATCTCAAACGAAGAATCCCTCTTGCCAACCAAGCTGTTTCTAGAACACAAGCTGTGTTGTTTGGAGAAAAAAATGTCCGAATAATATATGTTACAGCGCACTGCAGTGTTCATAATAAATTAAATGCGTGAGACAAAAGTTGGTAATTTAAATATATAGCTTCGAGAAATAGAATTTAAGGGTGGAATTCATAGTCATTACAAAAGTCAAGATTTTTCTTAACTTCCGTAAGTTGAGAAAAATTTCAAGCGAATGGTGAAGCCGAATCCCTATTTATAAACAAAACGAAAATTCTCTTACTTGAGTAGAGAAAAATCTTGACTTGAGTAAAATTATTTCTCAATCAAGCTGACAACGAAATTCGTTGCCCTAATTTGAGATGACTGTAAGCCAAAAATTAGTGTTTTTTGTTTTAAGGGATGATGGGGAATTTATTTAAGAAAATTGGTGTAGATCTAACAAATCCAGAAAATGTATCTTCAATGAAAGCTTTCTTAATATGGGGACAGGCCCCAAAAAAACGCCAGAGACCAGAGATAGAGCCCATTTCATTTTTTATTTTCCAAAATGGCATAAAACTTGCAAAAACTATTCTCAGTTTACGAGATATGATCATTTGAACTTATACAGAACAAACAAAATCAAACGATTTTGTTCACATAATGACAAATTTTATTTGGATTGGTGAACTGAGCATGAATTTTGAAAGTTTTATGCCATTTTCGATGTCCGTCGTAAGGACCATTTAATTGGTTATCAGTTAGATTGAAGACCAATAACTTAGATTTCATTAAAAATATTTAACAAATAAGCAAACAAGTTGTGATTCATATTGACTATTTCAAATACAATTCCAACAAATTTGTAACGAAAAGCAAACAAATTTTGGAAATAGTAAAGGGTTTTCCAATAAGGACTTGAGAACTCTGGATTTGTGAACGCACCGTTTCACAAATCATCGAACTGTCATTGTCAATTTATTTAGTAAACTCAACATTTTCATTATGACAAAGAACTCGGTTGAGAAACGTCTTCAAATTATAAAAATTTTCTACCGAAATTCGGAGTCGGTAACCGCAACTTTAAGAGCGTTAACTTCAATTTTCTGTCGTAATTCTCGCTCTAGTAGACAGACAATAAAAAGGTAAGTCTACATACTCGTTGTGTGATGTTGCCGTGACAGTGAGACAACGGGTTGGTCGAAGTGTCGAAAATATAGCTGCCGTTCAGGCGTCCGTAGAAAACGACCCAAAACAGTCAATTCCAAGGCGTTCTCAAGAATTGGGCATCGCTCAGACCACATTATGGAGTATTTTGAGTAAGAATCTTGGTTAACACCCAAACAAGATAAAGCTTACTCAAGAATTGATGCCGATGAACTATTTGAAGCTACGTGCGTTCTCCAATTGGGCTCTGGACAAGATGCGCCAAGATGATGAATTTCATGAATTTCATAGCAAAAATTACTTCAGTGACAAAGCTCATTTTTGTCTCAATGGGTTCGTCAATAAACAAAATATGCTTTATTGGTCTTGTGAAAATCCACATTTGCTTCAAGAAACACCACTTCATAGACAAACAATAACTGTTTGGTGCGGTTTGCATGCCAGCGGCGTTATTGGGTCAAATTTTTTCGTCGACGATAACGATCGCCACGTTACTGTGAATGGCCAACGTTATCGCGCCATGATGACCGATTATTTTTGTCACGAATTGGAGGATTTGGACTTGGACGACATGTGGTTCAACAAAATGGTGCCACAAGACACACAGAACACCTTACAATCTAATTATTGAAGAGTGTGTTATTTCAAGAAATGGGCCAGTCGATTGGTCACCTCGTTCGTGCGATTTAACACATCTAGACTATTTTTTTTTTGGCTACGTTAAGTCATTGGTTTATGCCAACAAGCCGACTACGTTGAAAGAGCTCAGAGCCAACATGAACGTGAAATAGCGGCCGTTTCGGCCGAAATGTGTGGCCGAGTCGTCAAAAATTGGGTCCAACTAATTGACCGCTGCAAACGTGCCTGCGGTGGCCATATGAAAAAAGTCGAGATCCATTCCTAAATATTTTGATTGTACTTCAAGCCAATGATACAATTTTTGAAATATCTCAAATGGTTTGCGTATAAGTTGTCAAGTCCTAACTGGAAAACCCTTTAGTTGTAGTTTATGAAAATAGAATGAATCAAAAAATTAACAAAAAAAAAATATTTTCTCTTTTACGAGGTCGTTTCATGTAACCATCGATATGCAAAGGTTATTGATCATTTCTGGCGCAGAAAAACCAAGCACAAACGTGTTTATTGAGGTATATTAACCTCATTGGTGAAATATTTTCAATATTACTCACGGAAACGTCAGGATATTTTAGCTTCAAGCGGTTCAACTAAAAATTCAGATTTTAGTATGTTTTCCAAATAAATTGTTCATAACTTGTTGCGAAGTAAATTACGCAGAACATTGATATTAGTATCAATGGATATTTTTGTTTCTTATTATATTAATACCTAATTTTGAACAAAACATTATGAAAATTATGCCAACAGACCAGAAAATAGGTTCTAAAGGGTAAAAAAGTAATTAATTTTTGTTTAATATTTGAATGTGTTACATAGTTTTAAATGTAATTTTTAATTGAAATGATATCAGATTTTCAACACTAGGTTTTGTTGATTTTTGTTTAGCAAGACCCTTTTTGTTCGAATTAAAACTGTAATATCTTTTAATCTGAGTTTAGTTTTAGAAAAAGATATTTAGAAATGTTTTTGAAAACATAAACTATCGACTCATTCAAAAAATGGACTCAACGAAAACTTCAGCATCTTAAATAAATTTTTAGGCAATGGTAATAGCAATCAAAAATATTTTCAAAAAATAATATTTTTCAGCTAAAAAAATTAAATAATTGTAGAAAAAAAAAAAACAAACAAATATCAGTTATAAAAGAGAGGAGCAAAGAAGTTTTCTTCAAAATTTTAAAAAAAAACTTCCCTTTTTCGTAGACCATTATGATTTGAGATAAAAAAGATACTAAATTCTGAGAAGTCATGGCCTGGGCTGGGTTAAAAATATATTCATATAAAGAAAATAATGTCAATAAAAATAAAAAAAAAAAAAATGTTTTAATAATCGATGCTTCGATAAATTTTTTAAAAATATATGCCTTCTTCTTTTCACTGTAAAAAATGTTCTACACAAAATTAGCACACATTCTGAATCATTTCGGAATGTAAAATGAAATTTTGGGTCATTTGATATTAAAAGATTTAAAAATCGCAATCTGCGAAAGAGTAATAATTACAAATTATATTGCAAGAATAACATCAAAACCACACAAAATAAAAAGTGTATGTTTACTAAGAAGCTGTCTAGTTGAAATGCCAACCAACTCATCAGTTAAAAGAACAAACAAAAAAAAAACACAACCTACAAACTTAAAGTTTACAACTTGACATTCTAACAAGATCAACTTGTTTTATAGACGCATCAAGATTATTATGTTTTCAATATTCTGATAGAAAAGGTTTCTTTGAAAATCAATACAAAAAATGCTATATAGTCTAAGCATTTAAACATTTTGTTTATCAAAAATTCAGGTTTTAAGTTCAATAAAATATATTTGAATGTTTCACAGTAATAAACAATGATTTTTAAATAGGGGTTCGTAAAATAAAATCATTAGTAGGAATTCATTTATTTATTTTTTTGTATTTTTCTTTTGTATTTCTTTGTCTTTTATTGTATTCACCTTCCAAAAATAAGTTTTATTTTTTTTCTGTCACCATTGAAATTTATTTTTGGAAATTTTCTTCTTTTGAGAATATATAATTTTTTTTTTATTTAATTTTTTTTTTCGTTTTTGTAATCGCAAACGAAGAAAAGTATCTAATATCTACAACCATGAAAATATATTATTGAACCGTATTTTTTTTGTTGCTTTTTATTTTATTATTATTATTGAAGTCATGGAAAAACATAAAGACATTGTATATATGTAAAAAAAAAACGCGAATACAATGGTACATACAGTGTATCAGAATTTTCAAACAAATTCTGCTTTTAAGAACAGCTATAGCTAAATAGTTTGAGCATTTTTATATTTTTTCTGAAAGCAAAACGATGATTTTGATAGTTTTTAAAATATTTTTAATAGTGGCGTGGTAAGAGCGAGCTAAAATCAACATACATTTTTGCTGCTGCTGCTATTTCGTTTGCTTTGTTCTCAGCTAGAGAGCAAGGAAATTCTATTTCTAGAATACAGATTTTTTTTCCTTACATTAAAAAATTGTGTAAAATGCAGAGCAATTTTAAGAAGAGAGAGAACGAACGCAGAAGAGGCGGGCGTTGCGTTGGGAAAGAAAATAAATAAAAAAAAAGAAGATTTTTTTTCCTTTCCTAAACCGTGATGGTTTAGGAAAGGAAAAAAAATCTTCTTTTTTTTTATTTAAAAAAAAAAGTAATAAAATTGTCAGAAAAATGTCGAATCAGGTCGGTTGGTATGTACGTCTATATTCTACTCTGATGTCTGATGTTCCCAGAGTGTATATTTTGAAATTGAAAAAGTGGGGAAAAGTATATTTGCCAAAAATTGACAGCACCGCCGAAAGATTTTACTCGGTTATATAATTGGATGAGAGGAAATGGATTACGTCGGTCGGTTGGCGGATGGATCAGCAACCATGCATATTGGTGTAGCGGAAATGTTAATTAATAATATCTATACAAAAATGTCCATTGTAATGTGAAGTGCATCATGCTGTGCACAAGTGTTTTTTTTTTTTTTTTTCTTTTTCAAAAGTCCTGGGTCACTCTCAATCTCACTGACGGTGACGGGCGTGGGCCGTAAATTAAATTCCGAGTGCACCATGACTAAAAATCTCATAAAATCGTAGGCAAAACACCAGAATAACCACACACAGATACAAAAGAATCTACGCTATTTTATTTTTAAGGCCCACAGGCCACAGATACACAGAGTTCTTCTCAATTCTGAACTTTTTTTTTTTTTGCTTTTTGCTCAGATACACTCTCACTTTTCATTTTTAATGAAATTATTCATATTCTATTTTTTTTTTATTTCACTTTCATTTGAATCCTTTTTTTACTTTATGTTAACACTCTGGCACACAACACCACTAACTTACACCAGAATACAGCTACGTAATCCTTTTCGGCTAGGAGCTTATCCAATTGCTTTGCATTGACCTCCTCGATTACGGCTTCTGGTTCAAGAGGAAGTGCTGGTGGTGGTGGTGGGGCAGACGAGCCACCACCCTGTGATCCTTTTTTGTTTGCACAGTTTACATATCCGGGAAAACTAAGTGCCAATAATGAGCACACTAATATAGTTATCACTTTTATTCGCGAAAATGTCATATCGTTTTGCAAAAATTTGTAGATTTAACTTTTTAAGTTTTAAACAAAAATAAAAAAAAAATTGTAAAACAAAAAATATATATATTTTTTTTTTAACTTAAACTTTATTAACTGAGCGAACGTGAGAAACGATCAAAAATAAAACACAGACAAGAAAAAAAAAAAATAATAACTAAAAAGCTAAAACTTAAATTTAAGTTAAAAAAGAGTGAAAATTGAACGTCTTTCGCGGACTATGGTTGGCAAAAGTTCCGCTAATTTCAGAGGTCCGCTCGCAACTGACCGTTTTTCTAAATTTTCTTGGGGAACGGAATTTTTTTTTTGTTAAGTTTTTCGTTTTTAGTTTTAAAATAAACTCTGTTCCTTTCGACTTTCGTATGGATATTCAAAACAGCGGCGAAAAAGTTTTTATGCTTTTATTCATTGTTGTTGTTGTTTTACTTCTTGAAGCTTGAAGCGAAAGAAAAGTCATCAGTTGGTCGGTTGTCTGCTCATCATTATCGGTCTGTTGAGTTTGAGCATATCGTTGAGTTTTCCCTCAAAAAGAAAAAAAATGTTTTCATAGGGTTATCTTATTCTTGCTCACAGCAAAAGTACATTGGTATTTGAAATAAAAATTAAGCTACAAGAGACATACAAGCAACACCAACTTGTTGATGCTACATTTTGATTATAATTTTTTGTTTAGGATTATGTACCTTTTTTTTTTTTGTTTTGAAAATATATAATTTAAAAATAGATCAAACGTAGATATTTGCAATGGAAGTATAAGTTGGGTATTCACAAGAACAGAACACAATCATTTTAATAGCTCGTTTTTGTTGAATGTTTATTATTTTATAATCTTTTTGGCATTTGTTTTTATTGGAATTTTGGAAACATGAATCTTGTATAAATGTTAAACAATTTATATTTTAATATTGAAAGGTGGTGGTTGATGTTTCTGGATGTACGCAATCATATAAATTGCTGTTTATTCTTGATTTTTAAACCTCGCTTAGCTTTATTAGAATCGTGATTTTTTTTAATCGTTTAGCAAACTGACAGTGTTGACATTTTATTAAAAAAAATTGTTTCTTATTTTATTAATAATGGTTTAGACACAAGAATTATCAGATGAGTCAATGACAAATTATTATCATTTCGAAGTCCTCAAAAACAGTTGTTTAAAAATATCAAGTGTTTTGTGGGGATATCAGCTTTTTTTTTATGGAAGTAGGGGAGACCTGGGCAAGTAATTGAAAGGTGTGTTGAATTTCTGTCAACAATAATACTATCCTTTTTTTGACCACTTTATTTTGATTGGGCATGGTTTTCAAGAAAAGTCCAACAAGGTTTTAATAACATTTTTGTTGGTGGTAGTGTAATTACATTAGTGGCAAGGAATTATATTCAACAGTAAAACCTTTTGAACGAATTTGTTCTGTTTTTACTCTGGAGCCCGGAGATAAAGGGGCCTTAGGCACTTTTCCACAAAAAATGTGAAATAATTAATAAATTCCATTTAATTTAAATACGAAATTGTGATTTTAATTTATAGTTTGATAAAATAAAATAAATAAATTCAATTTGTCCGGAGTCAGATTCAGAGCTCTCATCACGTAAGTTAGACGAATCGTTTTCGTTTTCGATATCGATAACGGTAGACTTGCTTCATGTAAGAATAAATAAAATGCACGACTGGGTCGCACGTACTTGACCTTAGATCAAAGTTGCAGTGTATTCTAAAACTTGTTATATCTATATAAAGTTTTTAAAAATAAATAATCTTAAAAGAAATTAGAAATTTTCACAAAAACATAAAATTCATCACTAAAATGACTTAAAAAACTTCTTAAATTGTTTTGAGCTCCAAATTAATCATCGTTATGGCATGTCAGATTGTTATCTCGAGTTCGATTTTTTTACGGATCCTAAACTTGCCCTATAGTACCTATATCGCAAGTATAAATTAGTTCAGTGCTTTAAGAGAAAGTCAAAAAAGAAAAAAAAAAAACGGTTCTATGTGAGGTACCCTTAAAAACATTTTTACAAATATTTCTTTCATTTTAAAAGTATGACCTTAGTAACAAAAGTCAACATAAAAATATTTGAATCAAAATCATTAGAGTTTTTTTTTTTTAAATTAACTTTTCCATAATGGTAATGTGGCAGGTACCGTTATTTTCTGTTAAAAACCCAAACTCCCTAACCAAATTTGAAGAAAATCGCTTCAGCGAGTTCCTCGTATACACAGACAGACAGACAGCTAAAATTGGGAGACCCACTTTTTTTGCATTGAATTGAACTGTACATCCTTGAATAAGGTACAGTGTTCTCAAAATGTTGACAATCTCGTTATGAAGACTGAAGACTCATCCACTGGTCCCCTGCATGAAGATGAACTTTAAAACTCATCTCCTGAGTTGGGGGACGATGATATTACCGTGTTGGAGTTTGATCTGACTAACTGTAATTAAAATGATTCAGATAGTTCAAATTTCAACACTCCATTATGGCTTCGACCTTCCTGATTCTCCGACTTACATTAAAAGGAGAAGACATTGTCCTCGTTCAAGATCAATGGATAGTAAAATCCATGGTGAAGGAACTAAGGACTCCTTGTTACTACATACTGTATGCATCGGATGGAAGATCTGGGTTCACCCCTGATCTTCCATTCTAGTGAAAAGTAGCATTAACGTATTTTTATTCCCTAATTTTAGCGATAGAGATATAACCGCCGCCAGACTTGAAACAGCCAGAGGCTCCCAGGATGAACTCTGTAGAGAATTGTCGCGGAATTCGAACGGCAGAAGACCAGCTTTAAATTGGGAGTGATGCTAACTCCCATCATACAGTATGGGGCAGTACTGATATCAACGATAGTAATGTAGGTAATGAACCCACATTTGTTACTAGAAATATACAAAAACATTTAGACAAAACTCTTGTCTCCGAAATTATTCACCATATGATTATGAACTGGAGAGTATTGAATTAACATTCGTTCTCTGATCACAGACACATACAGTTCAGCCTAAATGATGAACCCCTAGCCCTAAAGTTTTTCGAAATTATAAGAAAATTGACTGGCCCAAATACAGGAAAGCGCTTGAAAGCATGGTTAAATCAAATCTTTTAAGTCCTTCCCCAACACACATGAACTTGACAGTAAAGTCAATGATCTCACAATAGCCCTGAATAAGGCCATGGCAATCTCATGCCCACTCACGTAAGAGGAAAAAAAGCCATACTAGTGGAATTCAGGGCTCGAACCGATTAGAATAAACTGTAGGAAGCTATTTAATCAAGCTAAAAGTACTAGATGTACGAAAGATTGAGTATCCTATAAGGAATCCCTAAAACTTTATAAAAAAGAACTGATGAAATCCAAAAGATCCTCTTGGAGAATATTCTGTAATAATAAAGAAGAAACCTCCGAAGTATCTAAACTCCGGAAAATCCTTTCAAATCCAGTAATGCCTAGCGTTTTGAAAAATGCTGATGGCTCGTGAACCAACTCTTGCGAGGAATCGTTCAACCTGCTCCTAGATACACATTTCCCACGGAGCTCCCAAAGATTAATAAAAATAGGAACAGCCCAACTAACAATTTAACTTCTATAAGGGTAAATCGAAGCTATTTTCAATTCAGCAAAATTGCTTCTATAAGGCCTAACAAAAATACGTTTGGCGCATCTGGGAAGCTTGTGAAGCTTTTAAACAGATAATTACAGGCTTAGTAGATAAAAAGAATGTATTTCTTGTAGGTCTTATAGAAGCCAACAACTTTCATAACTTCTTCAGAGAAGCTATTTGCAAGTTCCTAATGCAGGTTAATATTTGCATAAGGAAGCTCCTGGGCAAACATCACAACACTCGTACTAGGCCTTATAAAAGTCTTGTCGAAGTATCACCCAAACACAAACAAAAAAAAAATAAATTTATTTCCAAACTTATTTTTATTTTATTATTTTCTTCTGCTAATCGTCCAAGTAAAGGATTTTGTTGTGAAATTATTGATACAATTATTAGATTTAAGAGAAAAACACTTGCTGATGAAAATCTGGGAGTTGAACCTGAGACATGCTGGTTAAGAGGCCGATATCTTATCCATCGTGCCATTGTGCCATATAACGGGCAGCCAACAAATGGGAACTAGTTGAAACTAAAAATAGCTTCCCATGAGTTTCGTTCAGGCTTCCCGAAGTAGTTTTAAAATGAGCTGACCATTTGTCTTTTTTTTTCAAAGATTTTTTAGCTTTATTTTATAAAGGTAAAAATTTTACCGCAGAATCATGATATAAAACCCGAATTATAGGAGGAGGGCTGAGGGCTTTCAAATAAGACCAACATTTTTAAAATCGGTTGCCAGTAAGTTAGTTAAAAAGGGAGAAATATGAATCGTGTTTACGTATTAATATTATAATCATTTTAATAAAAGAAATCATCTTTAAAAAAACATTTCGAATTATATTCATACATACATCTAAGTAAATTTAATGGTGTATTTCAAGAGTTTAAATCAAAAGTTTAGAGTCCCTTCAAAATAAAAATTAGATGTGAGAAATGGTTTACTATGTAAGAAAAATGGAAAACTTATTCATATTGTATTTTTGTAAGAATAATTTAGTTGACTTCGTTTTAGCATTGAACTTTTTGAAGCTGAACCAACAGGTTTGCCTTTAGAGTAACAATTCATAATAGACAAATAAATAAAACCGACAGACATTTGCATTTTTTTAACTCCAGTAATTACTTCCCGATGAACCAAAAAAAACAGTACATGCGGTCACCTCATTCTCATATTCTTATTGGAAAAAATGTCTCACAGGATGGTTTACGCTATCCATGCGAAGTATCAGATAAATTAACAACTTGTCACATGAAACAGAACCCTCCCTTGCAAAGCAATAACTTATGATGGGAGACCAACACTTCCTTCCACAACTCACCGTACGAAGCTTCAACTTGCACTACGAAGCAACAAAGATGGCAGCGAAAAGGAGGGAGGAAAATGTACAAAGGTGGGCTTGCGTTTGCCTTGTGTATGAAGGCCTTAGCCAACTGACTAGTTTGACATATTTCCGCTTAAGCAAATTATGGAAAACAATGCTTCATGTTTGTGGTGAGATTCACTTAATGAAAAACTACGCTTGTATCAGGCTTGTGTACTGCGGTCTGTGGTATCAACCAACGAACTCTTTTGACATCAGCTACATTTCTGTTGGATATGACTTGCAAGTTATATAATCCAATGTTTTATTACTCAAAATTATATTACTCTTGAGAAATGTTTTCGGAAATTAGAATTAAATGTGATCGGATTTAAAATTGTACATTCCGTTTTTTGATTTAATGAAAATGTTTGCAGGTATCTTTTCAAGATTTAACTTTTATTTTAAATTTTATTTAACACAATTGCATGTTGGTTTAAGCTTTTAGAAACAGGTCATGCACATCTTTAAGAACGAGCTTCTCAATGAAAGTCTTTCCTTAGCTATGACTTTATGTGCTTCTTCAAAAGAATATTAGGAAGCCTAATGAAAATAATATTGAAGTTTAACACATTGTAGCCTGTATTAGGCTTCAGATTATTCCTCTGATAGACTTAAAAGAAGCCACATAGCTTGTTGAATATTTAATTTCGGTTCACAAGCTCAATGCAAGCACTTAAGCAGTGATGACTTCAAGAAAATCAAAAACTTAACCTTATGGAAGTTAAATTGTTAGTTGGGAGTATATCCATCAACATACTAACCTACCCACAAGGTCTGATCACAAAAGAAAAACTACATTGGGCAATCAACAGCTTCAAACCATATACATCAGCAGGACCAGATGGCATAATACCAGCTGAACTTCAAAAGAATAGTGAAATTATTCCGCCAATACTAGAGATGCTCTTTAATAGCTGTCTAAGCCTGGTACACATACCTGCGCTATGGAGAGAAGTTAGAGTTGGATTCATACCCAAAGTGGGAAAATGTTCCCATGTAGAACAGAAAGGTCTCAGAACTATTAGTCTATCATCATTCTTTCTTAAAACTTTTGAACAAATGATTGATATCCACTTAACAACAAGCATGGACACCAGAATTCTGTCTAAGCTCAACATGCATACTCTAATTGTAAATCGGTGGAAACAGCTCTTCACACACTGGTAAAAACCATCGAATACGCCCTCCATAATAAAGAGTATACTTTTGTCACTTTCCTAGACATACAGGGCACTTTCAACAATGTCGACACATCTGCAATCACGTCTGCACTGTCATCTGTGGGGGTGGAAAGGTCGCTTGATGATTTGATTAATCAGATGCTAAATAGCAGGATTATCAACTCAAAGCTGGGTGATTTTTCTGCAAAAAGATCTGTCAGTAGAGCGACGCCGCAAGGCGGTGCCTTATCTCCCTTCTCTGGAACTTAGTAGTAAATGAACTGCTTATGTCCTTAGAAGCGAAGAGCTACAGAGTGATTGCCTATGCGCATGACATTGCCATTGCCGTATCAGTGAAATATCCTAGCACCCTAATATTTGGGTCTTATTTTAGACAAAAAGTTGAGCTGGAAACCTAACATTCAAGAAAGTGTTAAAAAGGGCACAGTGGCTCTCTTTTCATCTAAAAAAGCCATTGTAAACAATTGGGGAATACAACTCCGTATAATTTTTTGGCTCGGTTATCAGCCCGATCCTAACATACGGCGTGTCAGTATGGTGGACTTCACTGGACAAAAATATAATTTTAGAAAAACTAAATAAAGTCCAAAGGTCAGCTGGTATGTGCATAAGCGAAGCACCTCACACCACTCCCTCCGCGGCACTTAACACTCTGCTTCATCTAACACCCCTCGACACATTCGGCAAACAAACTGCTGCAAGCACTGCTATTCGGCGCAAAGCCTCCTCACAGTGGATAAACAATGATATTGGTCACTCCATCATCGGAACTTTTGGCGATAAAAGAAGTCCTTCCTTGGCTTAAAGAAAGCGTGATATCAAACCAAGATATTCGTATTTTCTCGGACAGCCAAGCGGCTATTAAGCCTCTGAATTCTGTCTCTACCAACTCAATAACAGCCTTTATCTGTCGATCATCTCTGCTGCAGATGGCGCAGCAGTTTAATAATTAATTGTTAAATAAATTAAAGGTCACAGAACTTAATATTTATTGCAGCAGTTTAATATTCACCTATGTTGGGTGCCGGGCCATAGGAACATTTTCGGAAATTGTAGAGCTGACGAACTCGCCAAAAGTGGAAAATGTAAATAAAGGTATACCCATCGCTACGTGTAAACTAGTCATCAACATATAAAACAAACCTCAGGTGTAATAATATCACTACATGCTTAGCGAAAAAGCAGATCTGGCAAGTACTAGATCTGAAGCGCTCCAAACGTTTAATATCCTTGAACATGTCGCAAATCAGTTCCGTAATAGGTGTTATAACTAGAAATGGACACTGTCTAATAGGTAGGCACGCAACACGGCTTGGAGTTCTCTCCATCAACGATTTCTGCAGAAGCTGCATGGACGAAGAGGAAGAGGAATCGATAACCATCTACACGAATCTTTTGTCGGCCATATACAAATACATATTGTACATATTCTGCAGAATTCAATTATTTTTAATGAGAATTCCGAGCTTTATCATTATCATGAGAATGCGTTTTAGTAATATAAATATTATACATAGAAAGATGTTATTTAAATTCTATGTGTAACAAAGCTCTTTTATCCAAAAAGAAAAATTCGGTATTTAATAATATTATCTTGTAAGTATTCATTATTAAAAGCCTTTATCTATATTTCAAAAAAAATTGGCTACTTTCGAAAACCCACCATTTTTGTTAAAAATTAAATATATTTATAATTTTATCTTGACAAAAAAGAATAAACAATAAATTATTCAATCTTCTTGTTTACCTACATTAAGATGGACCTTATCTTTTAATTTTATATAGTAATAGCTTTGTATTTGACATAATTATCTCTCAAGAGCATTATCATTTTGCCATTATTTTGGAATGGTATTTGAGAGAAAGAAACAATTAGAATGAATGAGATAGTCTGTATGAAAGTTCATCTTATTCGTTCTATTTTCCGAACGCAAAATTGAAACAACTATACATAATTTCGTAATCTAATGGATAATCACAATCCAGTTGGTAGCCAGCATTTTTGAAATACAGAAGTTTTATTTCAAAATTTGGTGAAATAGGCTGTAACGTCTTGTTGTTTTAAATAAAAAAAGAATATAAACATTCAATTACTATTAAAAATCATTAAATCAAAATTTTCTTTATTCTTTAAAAGTGAGTAAATATTATAGATTATTTTGGATGATTGCAGTTACATAACTCCTAAAATATATTTTTTTTCATTTTTATTGCTTTTTTAAGATTTAATTTTGTTCAATCTAACAAAGTTTCAAATTGACTACGCACTAGCGGAATACTTATATCTTGTAATTAATTTAAATAATTTATGCTTCATAATTAGATTTTTTATTCTGAACAATTTACAAACGGTTCATTCTACTAATAAGTGTTATCAAAATAATCATCATGCTACATTATAAGAAGATCAAGTTGAATGCTACTTTCAAGGGCTTCTCCGGAGAACAAAGATTATTCTTATCAATTTTTGTTTTGTATTGTAAATCATTACATCTTATCTATACGTTAACTCATGTTAATGAATAGATTAGCATGGAATTTTTTTCATTTCTAAATTTAATTTTTGGTACAATCCTTACGATTGTAATTTTTTTTTTAAATTAATACAAAAAAATAGCATTTGAGGTTAGTTCACAATTCATTCAATCTTTCAATTTCACTTGGAAATACATACCTCTTTTAGTTGTCACAAGATTGTCATCTCAATCAGTTAAAATAAAAATTTACAGTCAAATTCCTCTAACCCGAATTCTTATAATACACAATAGTGACAGCAAAATCGTCATTAAAAATCTAAAACCGTAGAATTTTAAATAGAAATTCTCTAGTTTTTATAAGATTTTAAGTTTTTCTTTTTTCCAACGTTATACATTTAAAATATAAAAGATTTTTTAGAACTTAGCACTTTTCCGTGACCTTGAACGATGTAACTATTTCGAAACTGGGGGAAAAAGAAATTATTTCGGAAAAACCTTTATCTTTAAAAAGTAATTGTTGTAAAAAAAAATCGTATGAGAAGTACTTCGTTATAGTTTTTACTGTGTAGGACAGCTAGAAAGAAATAATCAAATTTGTGTAACAAATAAGCAAAGTCCGTTTATAATTTAAAGTTTCTTACAAGACTAGTAAACACTTGTTTTAATTAGTTTTCTTGGACTCTTCTATCTTATTTTTTCACTGCGATTAGCTTGCTCATAGGAGTTCTTTCTTAAATGAAGATGTTAAAAAATGTATTTTAAGTCTTCTACTGCCAGTAGAAACTGTAGTTGGTCTTCATTGTTTGAAAGTTCATCTAACTAAAACCATAATTTTGAGTAACATGGACCTTTCAATAATGCATTATCATTTTTCTTATAGAAAACTTCTTTAAAAAAAAACCTTTAAAGTCAGTTCAGTACGATAGTCAAGTGAAAGGGTTTTGACTGTAAAAAAAAACACATTGTAGTGAATTATTACAAGCCGTTATCTCTTAACTAATATTTTGTTTAGTTGATTTCTTCATGAAAATCGAACTCATTCACAGCCTGACACTTGGTTGGTACCTATCATTTTCATTTAAATTGCGGTTGAATGTGATACATTTTGTTTTGTTTTTGTTTTTTAAGGCTTCGTTTTTGCTTAAGCTTTTCTCTTGTCTATTTTCATTCGTTGTTCAACCGTTAGATGGTTAAGTTCTTATTTTTATTTAATTTTTCTTTGCTGGATTTTAGAAACCTTAACAAAACTTAACTTAACATTAGCAAAATATTGTGTAACTTATGAGTGAAATAGTGAACAGTTCATTTCATATACCACAAGATATGGAGAAAATTCAACAAATCAATTCAAATGGAAATAACGTTCATCCCATGAAGGTTGCAGTAATTGGAGCTGGATTGGTGAGTAAATATAAATAAGAATCGATTAAATAGTTTTATTCCACATAAATAATACATAAATGGTGAAGATGTTTTCATACGTTGAATAATAAATTATTATTTACGAGTATCAACAATATGTGATTGATTCTCTTATAGTTTTATATCGAAGCTAAGAAACATACAAATTAGTTAAATTTCTTAACTGGGCCCAACCTAAGGCGATTCTATTACAAAAAAAAATTGTAATCGAATTCGCAAATTCGCACGTCGGTAAAGTTCTTGAATTGATATAAGATTTGTTGTGTGGGCGGAATGAACAGTCAAAAATAACTTTCGAATAGATCAAAAAGTAGCATCGAGTTACATTAAGGCCCCAGGTGAATGATTTTTGTCGTTTTTTTTTATTTTTATATTTTTTCTCATGGTGTTATTATAAAACATGATATTTCCAAAAAAGGGTCCGTTTTCAGTATAAGAGCTTTAAAACAAAACGATGTACAGAAGAGTCAGAGAAAACTTTTGAAATTAAATTTCTTTTTTTTCGAACTGAAACTACATAGTACAAAAATTATAAGAAAACAGATGTTTAGAAGCTTTATATTTCCTAAAATGTTTGTTTCAATTTTATTGAATTAAAAGTATTCTGCGTTGTTTAGACAAATTGACTTATCTACATTTTCTATTTAGGACCCAGTTTTGACATCTTTTATATGTATTGTATTTTATTCTTTATCGTTAAACAAAATCGCTTTTGAAATATGAAAAACTACTAAAACCAAAACACATTAAAACGCATTTATCTGGAATTGTTTTTAAAATGTAAATATGTCAATTTTTCTTTACATGGCAGTACTATGGGTGTTGGGCTGTGAGGCTACGTCATAAATGTCAAATCTCATAGAAATCAAATAGAAATCAAACTCAGCAAATTATACGCAGATTGGGATTTATTTAGCTAACTCACACTTTTCTCTCCAAACCGGCTAAGATCCCAGCAAATCTTTGACATATTAGAGTAGTGGAGACTATGTAATTTTGTTTTGCATTTGTAGACTCTTAGAGTCTACTCCTTTGTTCATGTTTGCACTTTATACCGTTTTTTTTTGAGTTCAATCTGTTGTTTCAAGTGATTAGTCTTCCAAATATTCTTTAACATGGATTTTCATTTCTCCATTCCGCAAAGTTTTACTTAATCCAATAACAAGAACAATGTGCCCCGGATTTATTTTTTTCGCTAACATTTTACGAATACGTTATGTAGACACAATTGGAAACGAACATTTTATTTTTTTAAACCTAGTACGTCCAGTAAATGAGTGAAAAAATCGATACCTGCCCTACAAAAGGTCATGTAGAACAAATTTTTTTGCATGTTGTTTGGGTATAGGCCCTTATAAAAACTTCAATTTTTTTACCTCGAGGGTGCGCCCGCCGCCGCTCGGTCCGGAATTTTGAATTAAAGATGCAAAAAGTGCATTTCACCTTAAACCTCGTTTGTTATTCAATTTTCCTTCTCGAAACCTTCCGGTTGTTTTATATATATTTTGTCACATACATAAGTCCCCTTGTAAGAATACAGTTGTCGCATCCATCTGTTCTATTTCTAAATCTTTTCGTGCTGCCAAAGCCAGTAAGAATCGGATGGACTCATATCTTACAACCAGAGAAAATGTTTCTTCGTAATCTATCTCGTACCGTTGATTACAACCTCTTGCCACAAGTCGAGCCTTGTACCGAATGACTTTCCCATCGGTATCTGACTTCGTCTTCAAAAGCCATTTGATACCTAGTAACTTCTTGCTTTGGGGTAAATCCGCTAACTCCCAAGTTTCAGTAGCTATTAAGGAACCATATTCACTAATGATTGCTTCTTTCCAATAATCTGCGACTTTGCTTGAAACAGCATCATTGTATGTAAGTGGGTCGTTATTATTTTCGTCATTTGCTAGGTATGTGACATAATAATCAAATCTTTTTTGTTTCTTTACTCTGTCTGATTTTCTATCAGACTTTGATGAATTTGTAGGTTTAGTAAAATCTTCTAGATTAGCTTCAAAATCTTCCTCTTCATTTTGATCAGGTCTAGTTTGATCTTCTTCTCTGCTTTCAATATTTTGGTTAATGTTCAAAGATTCATTGTTGCTGTTCTTCGTCTCTTCTGGGATTGGATCTTTGAAAGACAAGAAAAAAATTATTAATTTTGTTTTCAGAAATTACCTGTCCAAATTGTTGATCTTCAAATAAAATGACATTGCAACATTTGATAAGTTTCCTCTTCTTTGGATCATATACTGGGTAAGCTTTTGAGTCTTCACAGTAACCAGTCAAAACACATTTGATTGATTTAACTTCAAGTTTCTTCCTCTTTTCTTTAGGGACATGCACTATCACTGTTGATCCAAACAACCGCAAATGAAACACCATCTGGTTTCTTGCCTGACCAGATCTGTTCAGGTGTTTTAAAATCTTCAATTACTCTACTTGATATTCGGTTTTACAAGTAAAACGCATACAACAACGCCTCGCCCAAAACGGTTTTCCAACACCAGCATCCGAAACCATGCATCGAGCTTTTTCAATGAAAGTACGATTCATTCTTTCGGCTTTGCCATTCTGCTGAGGCGTGTAGGCAACTGTTGTTTGACGCCTTATCCCACATTTGCTCAAAAGTTTGTCAAATGCATGGTTACAGAACAGATAAGTTTTGATCTTTTTGTTCGTTTGGTTATCAACCAAACTCTTGATAAAAGGTTTGCACATAATTTCGGGATGTATAGAACGTCTTTCACGGTTACAGTCTTTAACTTGCCTTCGAATAAATTTCTAGCTCAACGTCTAACTTTGTTTCTACGTTCAAGTTATAGGCATCCGAAACGGTCACTTCTTCTTTCTTGACTATGGTTATTATTTAACCAATCTTTTCTATTAGTCATTTTATGTTCTGAAGCTCCCGAGTCAATGAACCATTCATGGCTGTTCTCAGAACTAGCACTTGCCATGAGCGATGTGAAAATCACCTGTATATCATGGCTGTCAGTATTTTTACGTTTGTTCCGACAATTATTAGCATAATGTCCTTTCTGTTTAAATTCAAAATATTTGAATTCAGTCACTCGACGTTGCATTTTCTTACGTAATGGTCCTCTTCTTGAATTCTTACCAAACAAAGCGATTGGATCACCATCATAGGCATCATTTCTTATGTCTTGTAGAAGTTTTGTTTTATTGAGTCTCTTGTTATTTGGACCCCAGAGCTTGTATTCATCACCAAGCCCGGCTAATTTTGTTACGAGTCCACACATACATACATACATACGAATCACAAGACTTCAACTTCGTATTCAACAAAGACTTCAACAAACCAATACTTCGTGTAAGTCCCTTATCGGCAGAAGCAGCTTCCAATCGATCTCACGCCTCTTTCGCAGTAGTTGCTGTCTTGACATGAACGAAATTTATCGGGTCGAACAATAAAATTATCTTCGTTTTCACTTTCGAAATTTTGTTTGCATCTGTTTCGGTCCCGAGAACGACATGAACAAATTATTTCATTTAATATATTACTATATTGTCCAGTGACCAACCTATTGGAAAGCTGTGTAGAAAATAGTTTGTTCCAGCTTATAAATAAAAGGACTTATTTCGTTGAAGATTGTAACAAGATAGAGATTGAAAATTTTATTTTATAAACATAAACAAATTAGGTAGCTTGAACAATATAAATATACTATAAAGTAACTTTTTGTAACTTTGTTTGTAAGCCAATACAAAGTTGTTGTAGTGACTACATCATACTCTAACTGGGAGCCACCTAGATCTTATGAGTCAAAATGATCATAGTCTCAGCCCTCTTTGACATAAAAGTTTTTGTTATCTTTCTATGTCAACTTCAAACTAGTGCTTTTGCAAATTTTCATCTTTTCTACCTATTATTTATTTTAATTTTAGGTAGGCTCTCTTGCAGCATTAAATTTGGCAAAAAAAGGTCATGAAGTCCATCTATACGAATATCGTGGAGGTATAGTTTAACTGAAAAATAAAAATTAAATTACAAAAAAAAAAATAATAAGAAAATTATTTAAAATTACAGATACACGCGGTTCCGAAATTACACAAGGACGAAGTATTAACTTGGCCTTGTCACAAAGAGGTCGAAAAGCCTTAGCAGCTGTTGGTTTGGAAGATGAAGTTCTTAAAACTGCAATTCCAATGAAAGGACGTATGTTGCATGATTTGAAAGGAAATACAACAGTTGTTATTTACGATTCATGCAATCACCAGGTTTGTTTATAAATTGTATAGAGATTTAAAAGAATATTTAAACAAATATTTGAATACCAAATTTTTTAGTGTCTTTATTCTGTTGGAAGAAAATATTTAAATGAAATACTTTTGAATGAGGGTGAAAAGTATGAAAATATTCATTTACATTTTCAACACAAATTGGTTTCAGCGAACTTGACGGAAGGCACAATGCAATTTAACAGGTAAGAATATAATTATTAGTAGTATGCGTTTACAAATATTTACATACATGCTTGCAACAAGACTTGATTCATAACGATGTTGAAAAAAGTAAATTAATTTTACATTTTCCAAAAAAAAATGACAATTACAAAGTTCACTTCACTGTTACATGAAACCTTAATGTTAAGTTCTTTAAACAGAGGAAAACATAACAAGAAGGGTTGCAAAAATGTTTAAGGCAAAGTTGATTGCTATAAAAACATTATATGACTATACTATGATTCGTTTTCCGTCAATAAACCCATGGTTTAGAGTTTTTTAAATTCATAAGTTCGGAAGCCTGGGTACAGTTATAATAATAATATTAATAATAATAAATTTAGGTACCTTGAATTTTAAAGTAATACAAAATATACAAATAATATGTAACCCTGCTTACTTATTTCGACACTTTGGTTAGCCTAAGAGTAGACAAACAGATTCCTCGACGACGACGCTGGAAATGTTTCCTTAATTTTTTAGGTTTCAGTACTAAAAATACCATACAGTGAGTAGAAATTTTTGTGTGAGTATACAAGATTTATGCGGGAGATTATTACTGGGTACACTGAAAAAAAATTCCAGCTTAATTTAAAAAATGCGCTATAAAGAGTAAATTTTGAAATATATGATATTGTATAAATAGAACAAAAAATTATATTTCAGCGGCAAATTTTTAATAGATTTTTTTTCCAGTGTAATTTCACAATAATTCTGACATTTAATTGTATGCAATCCCAAGTAAATGTTTTAATTATTATTTTTATAACGTAATGCATGGTAATCTCAGTTTAAAATACTTACTTTTTTTAGTTTTGAATAATAGGTTTGCTCATATTGGAGGCATGTTAGATTTATTAATTGCTTTATAAATAAATGCAAAACTAAGTTGCACTTATAGCATGGCAATCATAATCATGCTTTGTTAACATATTTAAAAAAAATGTAGTTTATCTGTCTGTAAAATCACAGACGATTTAAAAATTCACAAGTAAGTATGTTCTGAGACTATAGTCTAAAGATTTAAGGAAGCTGATTTTTTGAATGTTTAACTTTTAAGCTCAAATATATAATGTCGATGAACGATTTTGAAAATACTTTACTAGTAAAGGGTTTTTCAAAAAGGATTTGACAATTTTTTTTTTTAAATAAAACGCAAATCATTTGAGATATTACAAAAATTATATTATTGGCTTGAAGTACAATCAAAAAATTTATGAATGGAACTCGTTTTCGTTCATTTGGCCACCGAGGGCACGTTTGCAGCGGTCGATTCGTTGAACCCAATATTTCGGCCGAAACAGCTGCTATTTCGCGATGAATGTTGGCTTTGAGCTCTTCCAACATCATCGGCTTGTTGGCATTAACCAATGACTTAACGTAGCCCCAAAGAAAATAGTCTAGAGGAGTTATATCGCACGGACGAGGCTGCCAATCGACTGGCCCATTTTTTGAAATAACAAACCCATCAAACTTACTCTTCAATAATTCGATTGCAAGGTGTGCTGTGTGGCTTGTGGCACCATCCTGTTGAAACCACATATCGTTCAAGTTCATATCTTCCAATTCGTGCCAAAAATAATCGATTATCATGGAGCGAAAACGCTGGCCATTCATAGTAACGTGACGAAAAAATATGACCCAATAACGCCGCCGGCATGCAAACCGCACCAAACAGTTATTGTTTGTAGATGAAGTGGTGTTTCTTGAAGCAAATGTGGCTTTTCGCCAGATCAATAACTCATATATTGTTTATTGACGAACCCATTGACCAAAAATGAGCTTCGTAACTGAAGAAGATATTGCGATGAAATTCATCATTTTGGCGCATCTTCTCCAGAGCGCAATCGGAGAACGTACGTCGCTTCAATTCTTGAGTCAGCTTGATCTTGTATGGGCCTAAACTAAGATCCTTACGCAAAATACGCCATAATGTCTGTCTGAGCGAAGCCCAATTCTTGCGAACGCCTTGAGATTGACTGTTTTGGGTCATTCTCTACGGACGCTTGAATGGCAGCGATATTTTCAACACTTTGACCAACCCCATTGTCTCACTGCACTGCACCATCACACAATTAATATGTTGACTCAAATTTTTTAACTAAACTTTTTATTGCCTGTCTACTAGGGCGAGAATAATGACCGAAAATTGAAGCTAACGCTCTTAAAGTCGCGGTCATCGACTCCGAATTTCGGTAGATTTTTTTTATAATTTGCAGACGTTGCCCAACCGTGTACTTTGTCATAATGAAAATGTTGAGTTTACTAAATAAAACACTCAATACCACCTTTTATTTAATACAAATCACGTTTGTGTGCGCTCTGGCGTTACTTTATTCTTTTTAAAACTTTGATCAAATCGGTACAGAAAAATGACTCGATGATATATTTTAAAACATTTTAGGGGTATTAAAATAAAAATAAACTGTGAAATCACATTACTCGAAAGCGAATAATTGTGAGTAAACGGTATCTACAGTTTAAAAAGCTCTGTAGAAGTAGTTTTTTGTCTTTTTTTCAAGTTAAACTTTCCCAAAGGCTATTTAAAATTGCAGTTCTTTCAATTGCACTTGCATTTTCTTTAAAATAAACTTGGTTCCTAAATCGAAAAAATGCTCATTTAACATATGTTTAAAGTCAAATAATACAGCAAAAACTTTAGTACGTAGAATTAAGGAACAAAAAATTTATGCATACAACCAAGCAACTGGGTTATGCATTTGTTTTACTGAGAAAGTTTTCGAAATCCATGCCCGTTTTTGAAAAATTATGCTATTTATTTTTTGTAATTTAAAACTTAAACATGTATGAAAAGTCCCAAATTTTTTTTTTTTTTTAATTATTTGATTTCATCATAAAATGCGAAGAACACACGTTTTGAGACATTTTTCTGTTCGTCAGCCGGTGATGTAAATTTTTAAACACGATAAATTTTGTAACATAAGAAAATGGAAAAAAATACATTTCTTTGTAAAAAAAATTTTGGCAACAATTTTTTGGTGAATCCAAATCTAATACTTATTTTTTTATGACTCAGTGGGAAAATTAGCCATTTTTGGAGAGCTGGATCTCGAGACCTATTGTACAGAACCGATGCGATTGCACTTAAAAATTGAAAATTTGTTTTTTTTTATTCGCTGCCTTTTTATAAAAACTGAAAAAAAAGTCTGAAAATTTTAGGGCTTTTGGTGCACCATGGAGTTCAAAACATGGTCTTTATAAGCTGCAAAACTTGATTTTACGCTACTGGCATTGGTACCTATCCCAAAAACTTCCCAAAAAATCAGTGCTGTGCACTTTTTTGCGACCTCTAACACACATTATTTTTTTGTCTTGTATGAAGGAGAAGTCACACATAATTTTGACTTAAATCCTATTTCAGTGCAAGAGTTAAAATAATTTTCTGTAAAATTTGTTCAAAAAGTGGTACAGTGATAAAATTTGGTATAGAAATTTAATTTTCCGTTCAAAATTACATGTAATTTTTTTTTTTGTAAAAGGATGTTTTTCTTGGGGACGTGCAACAAGTACTAAATCAACCTGTGAAAATGATGGTAAATTTATAAAAAAATATGTTAGTATTTTAATGGTCCTTAGATTAGAATTCCAAATAAAACTAGCCCAGAAACACATTTACATGGTTGAGGGTGTTATTATTTTTCAGTGTTAAACTATCTCTTGGGAAATTTTGGGATATTGCCCTACACATGATGATTATTTAAAAGAGCTAATTTATATAGCTTCTTTACAATAATATATCTCTGTTCCCTAAGGCTGATAAAATTTGTTTACACATAGAAAAAAAAGTTTCACAATTTAATGGTCTACAACTTTTGCTTTAACATATTTTCTATAACCAAAACTTTTATTGATTTCTTTTAGTAGGTGCTTTTATTCAAAAATAATACTCAATTATAAATCATTTGACTTCTTTGAAATTTTCATTCTTATTTAACGTTTTCTTTACATGGTAGAAAAATTACTTGGAAGCATGTAAATTTATTTTTCAAATCAAGTAAAAAGTATTGGTTTTATTGACTATATATTTTTATTTATTTTCCATAGAAATTATACTAGTACCGAAATTGTCAATACCGAAGCTGATTTGATAATTGGGTGCGATGGTGCATTTAGTGCTGTTCGAAATCAAATGATCAAAGTTCCCGGTTTCAACTATACCCAAGAATACATTGAACATGGTTACTTAGAACTCTGCATTCCAGCCAAAAATGGAGAAGTATTATTTTAAAGTTTTCTAATAAATTTAAATTAATTTTAATAACAAAATGGATCCTTAGTTCCAAATGCCAGAGAATTATCTTCACATCTGGCCAAGGGGTTCTTACATGATGATTGCCCTTCCAAATCAAGACAAATCTTTCACAGTGACCCTGTCAATGCCGTTTACAGTTTTCAGCACAATAACAGATGCAGATTCTTTGATTGACTTCTTTGAAACAAATTATTGCGATGCTCTTCCTTTTATTGGAAAGGAGAAGCTCATCAAGGATTTCTTTAAATCAAAACCTCAACATTTGGTGTCAATAAAGGTTTTACTTTGAATAGTTCTTTTTTCAAGTAAAATATTCTAAAGATAACTTTTGCATATAGTGCCATCCCTACCACAATGGCAAATCTCTTCTGATTGGTGATGCTGCCCATGCAATGGTTCCCTATTATGGACAGGGAATGAATGCCGGGTTTGAAGACTGTAGCGTACTTTTTTCCATTTTTGAACAACCAAACATTGCCGTCGAGGAAGTCTTGAAACAATTTACCGAGACAAGATGGCAAGATGCACACGCCATTTGTGACCTAGCAATGTACAATTATGTTGTGGTAATTTAATTAATATCCTCATGTCAAAATTCGTAATTAATCTGTTTTTAAATGGTACTGTTTCAGATGCGAGATTTGACAAAACGCTTTTCATTCCGTTGTCGTAAGGTCTTGGACGATTTGCTTTATACGCTTTTCCCAAGCTTCTGGGTGCCACTTTACAATAGTGTTTCATTTACAAATATGCCATATAGAAAGTGTATTGATAATAGAAAATGGCAAGATAAGGTAAATATAAAACAAAATTGGAAAAACGTCCTGGTTTCTAATAGATTCGAATCTGTATTTTAAGCAAATATTTTAATATGGTTACTTATTTTGTTAAAATGTTTCTTTACAGGCACTTTACAAGACATTCATCGCTGTTGGAAGTCTAAGTGCTCTTATTGGAATATCCTATGCAGCTGTAATTTTTATTCCAGATTTAATTTCTAAGGGCACCATAAGGTTTTCTTAAAAATATATTCTGTTTTTTTTTTGTAAAGTTTAATATTATGTATAATTGCGCTCTAAATAAAATTATTTGTTTTTTTTTTTATAACTGTTTGAAATACATGCCTATTTACTAATATACCGTAGTAATTAAAAAAAAAAGAGGCCTGACCCGGATAAAATACTTTAATGCATTTTTATTGGTGGAGATTGTTGGGAGTAGTGTCCTTACTCATATTCCAAAAGTCCCAAGGAAACCATTTGGGGTTTGGCCACTAACTTGAAAAAACTGCATCAATAATCCAATTTTTGGTTGAGTTTATGTCTATTAAACTGATTGTCTTTGGGAGATCATTTAAATACCAAAACAAGTAAACTTGTATGTTGAATCCAATAGTGGTATAGCGATAAAATTTGACAAGAATGTTTAATTTGCCATGACAAACTCGAAACCAAAGAGTGCATCGAAATATTTTGGTTTAGAGGGTGTTTTTTTTTAAAGTAGAATGAACGTTGTGCAACGAATAGAATAGTAGATTTAAAAAAAATTGATATATATATTCCGATGCTCATTACAATCAAGTATAAAAAGCACCACATGCATATCATTGGCCAAAGGGTACTTTTTACTTGCTCTATAGGGCAAGTATTGGTTTCGTGTCAAAAAAAAAAAATTGAGGTTTTAATTAAAACCAACATTACGATGATGGAGAACCAAAAAATTTTTTTCGAAAAAATGATTTTTCCAAAAAAAAAAAAAAAAACAATTCAAACTTTTTTTAAAATCCAAAATAATAATTTTCGAAATTTTTTTTACTAAATATTATTACGGAAAATGGTTGAAATAGATTGATATATAAAGGAGATAATCAGAATTAACAAAAAAAAAAATCGGTTTATGACAGGTACCGTTATTTTTGGTCCAAAAAAAAATAATTCAAAAAACATCTGGGGAAAGTCTTCAAAAAACAGCACATACCATAGTTTGAAGTAAATCGACCCATGCGTTTAGGCTGTGGCCTCTGATACATACAGACAAACAGAAGGATAGACAGACAGACAGACAGACAGAATTGTCGGAACCACTTTTTTCTCATTCTCTATCATCGTAATGTCATGTTTGATTGTTATCTCAACTTTTTTTTTTACGAAT
This sequence comes from Meliscaeva auricollis, assembly GCA_948107695.1. Lineage (NCBI taxonomy): Eukaryota > Metazoa > Arthropoda > Insecta > Diptera > Syrphidae > Meliscaeva > Meliscaeva auricollis. Next base: position 62,600,509 of record OX403618.1, read on the forward strand.
GCATAACTTAATACTTGGTACCCCTATCGCAAGTAAAAATTGTTTTCGTTTGTTAGGTTTTCGAGATATGTTAAGATTTTTTAATTTTTTTGTCTTTTTAAGCATTCCTAAAATTTGCTGTCGGCTATTGGTGTATTGTATTTTAAAGCTTGTTGCCCAATATATACAAAAATGAGTGCAATATCACGCGTTTTGTAGGGCAATGGTAATTTTTTCGCCGACTAAATGGACTAAAAAGTACTACTTTTACAAAAATCAAATTTCAAAAATAAATCCAAGTAACAGAATGGCACTAAGTGTATTCTGTAACAATAAAAATTACGTTTTCATAAAAAGCCGTAATTTTTTTTTGAAGCAATACCTTCCTTTTAAAAGCAATACAAATGCTAGGCCGCCTCACTATAAGTAATTTTAAAATTAAGTTTTTAAAACAAAAAAAAAAAAAATTTAAGGAAATATAAAAAAATTTGTTTGAGGGACAAATCATAAGTTTGATGCAACTTCTGCAAGTAAATATACTTGTAATTTTTTGTTTTGTGTTAATTTTATGTAGTTTTACATTATTTTGTTTGTGTCTCAAAACATAAACTTAAATTTGGTTTCTACCCAAAAAAAAAAAGAAAAAAAGAATGAGTCTGTTGATTTGCCTCGCTTCTATTTATAAATGACGATGTCTGTCGCTCATCTGTGATTTAAATGTCATTTTCAGTGAATGCTGGCTCTTTCATTGAAAATATATATATATTCTAAAGTAGCTAAATATATAAGCAAAAAATAAAACATTATTTTCAATGAAATTGTTTTTATCTTCTCTATAGCATTCACGACTGCAGACAAACGGCCCACGATATGACTAGTATATTATTTTTTGAAAAAAAAAAAAAAATGTATTAAAAGTATTTTTTTGGTTAAAATTTTGGTTTGGTAAAAATAAAAAAAAAACTCTAAAATTCACAGACAATACAAAAAATTAAGTCTCGACAAGGATGAATTGTACGTAAAACATAAAAACAATAAAATAAATACAAATTTTGCGTGACAAAAGCTAATGAGGTGGAGGTTATTGTCCATAATATTAAAATCAAGAGAGAACGTTTTTAATTTTGTATTTGTACTAATTTTGAAAGATCTTATTGATAATTTTATTAAATTTGGTTAATTTGATATAATAAATTATTGGATATTGTGAAATAGAAATAGAAATGGTGAATTATTTTAAAAACAATCGCATATTATTAAAATACCAGCATGTAGATAGATGATGTAAAAAGTTAACAGTTTCGTGCAACCGAGACCAATACCTACTTTTTACGAGTTGGGAAGTTGTGATAGTCCAGAAGAACGGTCGTTGTTGTTAGAATTTTTTAGATGTTCGTTAATACATTTAGTTAAAGTGCGTGTAATTTTTCCAATGTATGTATGTAAATGGCATTACATACACTACATGTAACTTCATAGACAACACCTTATTATTTTACTTTCTTATAACTTTTGGCTCCTATAACCTTTATTCTATTTTTTAAAATGGAATTGCTCAAAGGAACAGTAAAACGCCAGTTGAACATATGTTGAAAAAACTGACATTTTAGCAATTGAAGGTTGGGCAGAAGAAATTTGAATTATGGTGTCCGTAACATTTTGAAATAACTCAGCATATTGTCTAATTGCTAATTGCTCACAAAAACACCCTTCACTAAAAAAAAAAAAAATGTATGGAATCATTTGATTTTTGGTTCCAATGAAAAATAAAACTGTTATACTACGTTTTTTAAACGTACCATTTATATCATTGGTTTCTTGGAACAAATCAACGAATTTTCTTCATCCTCGAAAAAACCTTTCTCCCAATATATACACTGCCAATCGCTAGGATGAGGCCACATATTTTTTAATCGATTTTCGTTCTGTATACCTGTTGGAATTTGTTTAACCCGGAAAATTTATTACATGTGTTTAGGTCGATATTTTCTGAAAAGAAAGTCATGCAGTTAAAGGCATAGTTAGAAAAGACCGTTGGAATTTCCCTACTTCAAGATGAGGACATTGCGAATATTTCGTTTTAGGAGTAGGTACCCATCAGCTATTTTTTTCAAAATTTTGGTTGCAATATTTAAGAAAGTTTTATAAATACATAACTCTTTTTAATTAATTTCAATCAAAAATGGGTTCCGGAAAGACGTTGACAACGGCAGAAAGAGGACAAATCGGTGCTTTCAAGGAAATGCGACTCTCAAGCCTAAATAAGGAGGAGGCTGAACAGAAGTAAGACAGTTGTAAACAACTATCTTGCTGATCCTCTAAACTATGAAAAAAAACAAAAAGGATGTACAGCCCAAGCAACAACATCTCGATAAAAGCTGTTTATCCTATGTATTGCTTCAAATTCCACTCAACCAGCGACTAAAATAAGGTCGGAAAGTGGAGTATCCGCCCGTATTTTGACAGTCCAAAGGATAATACAAAAAAATGGTTTTATCCAGAGAAGAAAACTTGCAACAGAACATGTCGCTTGGAGCAGTGAATGGAAACGCGTTGTCTTTTCGGATGAAAAACAATTTAACCTTGACTGCCCCGATGGTAACAACTTTGATTTCCATGATTTAAGAAAAGAGGAACTATGGCAAAATCGAGTTGAAGTTCCTTTCTACACCAATGAACGGAAACAGCTACAATGTATGTTGGAACGGTCATTTCCAAAGATGAAAAATATTTTTATACCTCTGCCTTGGATTTTCCAACAAGACAATGCCCCCATCCACACTTCCAGGGTTGTCAACAGCTGGATTTACTCAGAAGACGTAGAACTTTTGCCATGGCCGCCCTATTCACCAGACTTGAATATAATCGAAAGCGTATGGTCATGGCTATCTCTAAAAGTTTGTGGAGGCGGTAGACAATTTGAAGACAATTACACTTTAACAGAAGCTATCCGTGATGACTGGCACGAAATTTCGCTTGACTATTTAAAAAAAAACTTTATGATTCAATTCCAAACTGATTTATAGAGGTCATATCAAAAAATGGGGGGGGGGGGGGGGGGCATACTCATTAATGGAGAAAAAATTAATAAATAAATGTTTGTTGACCAAAAAATGTAAGCATTTCTTTCAATTTTTGGATTTTTTGTAAGATTTTTCATGTGGCCTCATCCAAGTCACGCACTTTTTCATACCCTTTTCAAATATCTCTTTAATTGATGTAGGGAAATTCCAACTGTCTTTTCTAATTAACCCCTTTATTTTATGACTTTGTTTTAAGAAAATATCTACCTAATCACATGCAATAAATTTTTCCGGGTTAAACAAATTCCAATGTATAGACTCTTACTCTTGAGGTTCTTGATTATAATGACAAATGAAACATATTAACCAATATTCATCAGGGCAACATTTACATGATTATTTTTCGGTATTAATCAAATAGTTTCGTTTTTCTTAAAAAAAACACATACTTTCACTGAATATTTACTTGCGATATAGGTACTATGGGGCAAGTTTAGGATTCGCAAGAAAAATCGAACTCGAGATAACAATCAGACATGTCATAACGATGATAGAGAATTTGAAAAAAGTGGGTCTTGTAATTCTGTCTCTCCGTCTGTCTGTCTGTCTGTCTATCTGTCTGGGTATACCTCGAGCTACAGCCTAAATCAATGAAGCGATTTGCTTCAAATTTGGTGGTTAAGGATCTTTGGTGATTCCCTATAGGGGAAATTCAATTTTTTTTTTTTAGGACCAAAACTAACAGTTCCTGTCATACAACCATTAATGAAATGTTCACTTAAACCAGTGAACCAATTTTGATGATTTTTTATATACAAAAGCTTCTTAACAATTTAAAAATTATTTGATACGCAAATTAAAAAAAAAAAATATATATTTTTGGACTTTTAAAAAATCTTTCAAATTTATTTTTTGAAAAATCAATTTTTCGAAAACGGGTGACTGTATTCATTTGATATTACGGTTTTAGATGTGCATTAATATTTTCTTACAAATGGCATACCAACTTTATTTTTAAACAAGGTTTGAGAATTGTTCTATATAAAAAAATATTTTTTTAAAAACGGCTCCAACGATTTTCAAAATTATTATTGTTATTATTGTACTATTCGTACTAGAATGTCAGCTTATTAGACTTGACCATTCCATTTTCAAAATTATTTTTCTAAAAATGTATCTTTTTTAATCAAATCAAATGGCATACTTTGTTTGGAGTTCCAAACAATTTAAGAAGTTGTTTATGTCATTGTTGTAATAAATTTAATTTTTTTTATTTCTTATAAAATTATTTATTTGTAAAAAACTTGATATAAGAAGATAATGTCCATAGCAACTTCGACCCTAAGAACAAGTACGTGCGGAATCTGTTTCTGTAGACTTTTGATTTTAATGTAAAATATAAAATTTTTAATCAAGTTATCTAAATTTAGTATTTTTCAGACGCTGTAATACTTTTTCGCCTTTCTCAATATAAAACACCGTTAAACACAAAATATTTTTAAATGACTATGTAGAATCCTAGTTTTTATTTTAAATTAAACCCTTTTAACAAATTTCACGAGTGTATCATCTTTTTCGTTCTAACCAAGATATTTTTATGGACTCTTTTGATTCTGCTAAGCATTTTTCAATTTTTATTTTAATACTTATTTTTCCCGTCCTATTTATGTTTTCTGTACTAACACAAAAAGTATTTAAAAATATCTACTTACATTTTCTGCTGTTCAATAAGTCTGCGATTTTACAGATAGATGGTGGAAACAATGGGTCCCGAGATATTCGAGTATGAATATGAAAAACTGTTAGGGGTAAGAGAGGTGCTGTACATAATTAAACTAATTTGTTTGTTCTATTGTACTATAAAGATGATGTGATCTATAAATCATCTTAAATGACACCAAAAGACAATTGTGCATTGCTGCCAAATCCCCAATCCCTTCTTTGCTTTTTTGCCCTATTTTTAGCGCACAGGATATTTAATCTAGGACTTAAATTCGGTACATCGCGATAAAATTGGGAAGTCTGATACTGATGGCAACATTTGTTCTGCACTTTTATTTATTTTTTATTAAAAAGCTATTGTTGTTTGGTGTGAAAGTGGCCATATCTGTTTAACAATGAAGGTAATAGCAAAAATTTGATTTCTACAAATCTATCTATCTATCAAACATACCTCCAAAATCCACGAATAGTGGTAAAGTTAAATCGCTGATGCACTAATTTATTCGAACTGATCAAAAAAGTGTTTTTTTAGCTTTAATGTCCTGTTTATATTTCTAATAAAAAAAAAAAACGTTTGTCTACATTTTATTTACAAAAACATTAATGTTATTTTATATATGCAAACTTGGAGCTGAGTTTTCGGAGTTATAAGCTCGATGAAGATTATGAGCTTGCTTATTCAAATTTTCTTAACTCAACAATTTGAAATGGAAAAGTTATGGCAGTTAGATTTAAGATAGTTCAAATAACATTTATAACTTGATTGTTTTCATTTTTATTGACTTCTTGTAAGCCAACAATATGTTTGTGTTATTCATGAAAAGTTTTATCAAAACTTTTTTTTTTCCAACAACTTTTCATTATCAACCAAAAGAATGTTCCAGAAAATAAGATTACAAGAAAAAAAGATACAAAAACAATTTCCCTTCCTTTGGGGGATTCCCATGTAAACCCGATTGTACATATAACATAAATAATGTGTATATATTTTACAACTTATGTGTCGGAATCGACCGGCCGGCATACCTACATAAAAAGTGATCGTATTCTCTCTCACACTACTAATCAGTGAAAGCTTTTAATATTTTGTTAGACACAAAAAGCTAAACAGAAAAAAGTTTTTTTTTTTTAAATGAAAGAAAATAAAACTGAAAAAGGAAAGCCAAAAATAAAGACCAACAATAAAAGCTCTAGTTTTTATTAAGTTAGCCAAAAAAAGCTAAAAGTTTTTCTTTAATATTGATCGCTGCGCGCCGGTCGACGCATTTTTTAAGTTTATTTTATTTCTAACGAATATGCACAGGGCTCACGAAATTTTGATATTTCATTGTATTATTTCTTGCAACACAGTTTCACCTGTCGCACAGTGTTCGGTTTCAACTTTTTTGGTTGCAAAATTCAAAGAATAATTTTTTATCTTAAAAAAAAAATTCCAAGGCAAGCTTCTAAAGAACAAAAAAAAAAAAATAATTAGAGTTTAGATTTTCCAGTTGAACAAAATTATTTTTATGTGATTTCACTAAGCCAATGGATTTTTTAAAAATATGAAATCTTGAAAAAAATGAGCTGACTCGTCAATAACCATTTTAAAACTATGAAAATACATAATAAATGAAAATACATAATAGTTGCTTTGCCGATAAACGGACATGAGCCAAATAGAGACGTTTTTATGAGAAGATGGAACAAATATTCACAAAAAAACCAAGTAGTTAAAAAGTATTGTTGCCAATTTTTACAAACATCACTGTTATTTTGTCTGCAAAAATTGGATTTTTTTAACGAGTGATTATAAGTTTTAAGATTAAACGGCATAATCGAAAAGATTTCAAAGAAATAATTAGGAACATGATAAAACTTTTGTGTCAATTGGACTTTTTTTCTCACAACAAAAAAAACGTAACTTTTTAATATATTCTAAAAAAAATATCGAAAATATATTATAGTTTTCTTAAAACGTCTTAGGTCGAAATTAAGTTTCTTAAATACCTTGTTTTCTGTAAATTCGAGCATATCGCCTGAAAGAAAAAAAATCCTATTTTCTTCATGTTAAACTTAAAAACTCTGTTTTAGTTAACAATGAAAATTAATTTTTATGTTTCTAAAAGTTTTAAAAGACTCTATCCTAAAATTTTGTTTTTTGTTTTTCTAACAAAGCGACGCAATGTTTTTGCTTTTTTGCTTTTAAATTATAAATTTATTTGTATAGATCCACCAAATCATACAGGAAAAAAACTTCGCAAAAAAAACCCACAAGAATTAAATAAAGAGCACAAACATTTACTGTACCTAATTTGTATATTATGCATGTCCAATCATAGTCTTGACATGCAGCACTTCCGTGAACTTGGTGTTTCAAACATTCGAGAACAAACTTGGAAAATTAAAAAATATTGATTCTTGCTAATTTTTCGAGAATTAAGTATTCTGTTCTTTAAATATTTCCATTATTTTTAAAATTAATATCAATTAGCTAAGAATGCATTTAAACAAAACAAAAATGCAAATTTGAGGTAGGTACAGTTAGATTTTTTTGAAAATGGCTCTGAAATATTGAATTAAAAATGTTGAAGATAAGGTTACAAATTGGTAGAATAAGGCAATTAAAATTGCAGAAGCTTATGTGGAAAATAAAGTTGCTACATTAATAAACCTTATATTAAAGATGATGGGACTATCATCTAGCAACATTATAACTTTTATAAGTTTCACTTTTACTGTTAAAATTTACTGCACATTTCAGTTCGTACCTCCATCTTTACAGAATCAGCAAATTCTAAGTGATAAACGCAAATAAAATACACTTATTTTATTTTGAATGTTCTTATATGTATGTAATTGCTTTTAAGTAATATTTTTTTGTTTTATTTAACTTTATTTTATTCAGTTATGAAGATTTTTACATTTTAAATGATTTTGAAGAGTTGAAATAATCTGCCCTTAGTTAAATACCTATCCTATTTTTTTTTATAAACAAAACCCTACGACCATTACAGATTCCTTATCATTACCCTACATTTACATTAAATTATATTTTTTCCACCGTCTGACTACTAGTTTTATTGTTTTAATTTTTTTATATTTTTTTTTGTATTTTAATTTCTTTTCAAAATCGACTACTGCCCACGTTGCCTCTTAAGCTTTTATAAGCTCTTGTTATTCACATAGTCACTCTAGACTCTAGAGCTAGGTATTATTTTTTTGCGAATTTATTTATATTCTGTTATTCTTCAAAGAGCTCAAAAAGCTAAAAACTAAAAAGGAACAAACAAAACACAAACGCAAAAGAAATAGAAACAAATTAAACAAAAAAAAAAAAAAAAAAAACTTCTATAAGCTTTTTCAAAGACGTCGTCAGTTGGTCATCACATGCTCGGCTATTTAGACACACAATACGTTTTAAATATTTTTATTGCGAAAAATTATATTAATCCGATAAACTCTATCGAAATCGATTATAGTCTTAAAATTAAATAACGGATCAAAGCGAAAAAAACTATAATATCAAAAAGCGCATAGACATACAAATAGATGACAAAGTCTTCGCGATTTAAGAAGTCTTTTGAACTATCATCGTTATCGGTATTAACATCTCATCCGTTTCTGTCACCACATAACAAACGGTACCGCCAACTGTCGAAAGTTGGTGTTTTTTTTTATTTTTTTGAGCCGCTTGACATTTTCAAAAAAAAGGTTCTCGTTTCACCTACAAGTACACTCTGACTACTCTCCGCTCACAGTTCTCTACGTCTCTCGCCGTTTTATCATCATTGCAAGAGCATAACCAACCTAGCACTCACTGCCACCACCACCACCCCCATCGTTGTCGACGTTATATTGGCATATTTCCTTTTCCGCAACAATATCGTTAGTTTACAGCTGCTTGAAAGCCTTTTCCAAGTGATTATAAGTAGTCCCGTATTAGGTCTTGAAGTCGTCGTCTCTTAAAGTGCTCCGATAGTTATTTTCTTCGCGTTTTTTTGTGTGTGCTCAGTTTTTCTAGAAAAAGTGTATAAAATCTGTTAAGAAACTGTATTTTTTTTTGTTTACAATTTGTCTGTTATTTTCTAGTTTTTTTTTTACAATACAAAAATTGTAAAAATTATCAAAAACATTAAATTGTAAAAAAAATCCCAGCACATGGTAACGAAAAAAATCCCCAACCTTACTTAACTCACCTTGACTGCCTTGCCTATTGTGCGCATTTAGGAACATTTTATATAAAAAAAAAATTAACACAAAAAAAAAATCGAGAAAAAAAACTACACTTTTACCTATTTTTGTCGCGTGGTTGTTTTCATTTCGTCGCTGTCGTCTTCTTCGTCTTCGCCTAGACCACCCTTTCCCCATTTCATCATCGCTTTTACCCGGTAAAGTGTTTGCAGTCTTTATTTCTGCGTAAATTGATATAAACAATTGGACTCTGTCTATAATTATCTTATAAGGTGGAAAGTTAAATTTAAATAAATTCAATAAAAACTGTTCCGTCAAAGACAAAAACAACAACAAAAGCAAAAAAAAAAACAGACAAATACATTTTTTTGAATTACATCATTATCGCACACTATATTCTCATTCTGGCAAAGGCAATTAGCAGAGTGCTATTATTTCACTAAACTGAGAGTGAGAAAAGTATAAAATAAATCAAAGCTTTTATTTTTGGCCACGATCGCACCAAATTATTGTTTACACAGTAACAGAGGAAGCAGTAAAAATGATGAATAATAAGCCGAAGGGAAAACAGCAACAGCAGCAGCAGGTTCAACAATCGAAACCACAACCTAAGAAGGGCAGTGCTAAAGTTCAACGGCAACAACAGCAATCGCAACTTCCTGATTCTTCCGACAACAATAAGACTTCCCCTAACACATCAAACAACAACAAGCCGAAAAATCCCACTCCAGTAGAAAATAAAAACACTTCCGGTTCTCAAAAAAATGACCCTAATCTTTCTAATCTAAGTGCATCTTTGAAACGCATGAACTATTCCAATAAAAAGACCTCCAAGGGACCCGCTTCACATCAAAATCCTTCAAACAAACGAAATAATTATTCTTCGCCTTCATCATCGGGCACATCACGCATTAAGTCACGTGATGAGGATCACAAAAATGACCCAATGGGTCATAAGAAAAATCAATTTGGTAAAATGAGACTTACAGAGTTTCTAAACAATGATCAGAAAAAGCTAGCAAATACTTCTGCAGGTCCTTCGAATCTTGTATATACCCCCGTCACCACTACCACTGGAGCCTCCTCATCATCAACCATGACCCCTTGTGCTAAATGTTCAACCCCAGCTGGTTATACAAATTATAGTATGATTGATCCCATGATTTTCACAGGGAAACAATTCCAGAAGAAAAACACTAAATATTCAAAGGGTTCGAATAGCAATAACAACTATAATCCACGTAATGAACCTCGCAACGTCATCATGAATAGCACATTTGTGCCAATTGAACAGCCAAAGGTACCGATTTTGTCTTCGTCCAATATTGCAGCTGTGATTGCTGATACGGATCGATTTACTATTTTTGAGAAAACGGGTAAATTAAGGACTTCGTATCCCATTATGCAGGTGAGTTTGACATTTTAATATAAAATATATATAAATTCAAATACTCACACAGTGCTGTGCAAAAAAAAAACTTACTTACTTACTTAATAAAAGTTCTTGTCGAACTGTTTATAACAGAATTAATACGTAAAGGCTAGAAAAAACGCAATGTGAACGCATTTAACCGCATTTTCTTCTGTTTATCTCACTGATTAGATTGTGACAGTACATTTTTTAAGGTCCAAAAGTTGAATAAAAATGGAAAATTTTCGAATTGATTTTTTAAACGATTAATGAAAATATATCGTGCGATAGACTTCTATTCAGTAAACTATTTATTAAACGGTGTAATTGAGTGCGAAGCAAAGAGTGTCCCTTTTAACACAAAAGAAGTGGGTTTTAAGTTGGGCGCATTCACGGACACCCAGAAATAACCAGTATTTCTTACAAGGCGAACACTAAAACAGAACGAAGAATGTTTCAGAAAAGTGAATTCTTGTTTTATTTTGCAGCCTTCACCGAGAGTTGTTAACCAAAGTGTTTGGTATTAAATGAAAGGTATTGAGTTTGTTATATAAATGAAATAATTTAAAAATTGTTATTATTGGGAAATTCAAAATTGAAGTTGCGCAATTCATATTGACTTATGACGCTAAGGGATGTGTCAAAAGTGTCCGAATTAAATTGGGCAATTATGACCAACTGAAGAGGGACAGAAGCTCAGAAAAAAAAGATTTCGGGACCAATTTCCCAGGAACTTATATCCCTGTGCCTCCAAAATCAGATTTGTTGAACATTAGAATTTTAATTCTACTTATACTTTATTGTTTTGATCAGACTTCATAGATTTGAAAAAATTGACATTTAGTCATTTAAAATTAATCAATTTTTAACGACTTCTACTTTTAAGCTACTACTTCTACTACTCTACTACTACTTCTACTTTTAAGAAATACTCTAAAATAAATATCGTTATAATTTAAGAGGTCATTTAATAATCAAAAGATCAACTTGTTTCATAATTTGGTCAGCGACAGTTTGGTACATGGTTTTTAAGAGTTAAACTTATATGGTCACTGTGGCGTATGAGTAACATTTACAGTTTAAAAGTTATATAGCCATTTTATTTTTCTATTTGATCAATTTATCAGATGAATTGACATTTTTTCATAATTCTTTTATCTTCTTTATAGATAAAATCTATTCATTTATTTTCTTTGAAATAAAGTTCGTCCAGAAACTACTTTGCGAAAAAATAGTTCAAAAAATCTAGTCCAATAATACAAAACAAATAATTGGAGACCGCTGATTTCTAGGAATGTTGTTAGGAAATATGCCAGTAGCATACGACCAAGTTTGCAGCTTCGAAAAAACTGTGCTAACTGTATAGTTCCCCAAAAAACTCGAAACTTTCGCATTTTTTTCAGTTTTTATATTATAACTTCTAAATTGTGCATTTTAAAATACTGGTGGAATATCGTTGAAAATCTCGGAGAATAGCAAGATAAATCAAGAAAAAGGAGTTTAATAAAATGAGAAAAAGCGTAAACTATCGCGGAGAAAATCAAAAACAAGTCACAGAGAAGCTTGAAAAGTCGCGGAAAAAAGCCTGAAAAGTGGTGGTGTGATAGCGCGGAATATTGTGTATAAAAGCGTGGAATAGTGGTAAAGTGGTGAAAGAACTTTTAAACACCACGGGAATGTTCGCGAAATATCTCATGGGAAGCTATGAAAAAAGGCGCTTTCTACCACGGGAAAAAGGGTAAAATACTGCGCACAGGGAAACACATAAAATCACGAACAGAGTGTGAAAAGTCGCGGAAAAATATGTGACATAAAAAAGCGCGGAATACGTATAAAAAAATACAGAATACCGCAGAGAATAGCAATGACAAAGTGCTAAGTACCACCAGAAATATCGTAAAATACAGCGGTGAAAAGTGAAAAAAACGAAGAGCAAAACGTTAAAAATATATACATAGTTAAGTTTATTTATCTCATGACAAGTCACGGAAAAAGCATGAAACTTCACAGAAGAATATGCGAAATACCACGAACTAGCACGGTAAAAAGAAGCGTGGAATACTGGTGAATGAACTTATAAGCACCACGCTTCTTTCACAATCGACAGATTTCCTTCTCAGGTATTCCACACTTTTCACTTATTTTCCTTGATTTTCAACACTTTTTTACAAGGTAATTTTCAATCCACGGATGCAATCCATTATAGTATAATCCATTATATAGCTGTTTTCGAGGAAAATCCAATAATTTCAAACCGTTATACAAAAACAAAAACAAAAACAAAAACAAAAAAGCTTCTTTCACAGCAGTGTAGCCATACATTTTTTTCAGTTAGAATAATTTGTTTGTAGGAAATGTTAACGTTTTGATTTTAAATAAAAAAAAAAAAAATTATGTGCAAGTCATGACGAGTGTGAATGAAGTGTGACACCCGAAACCAAAAGGAGAAGGCGGGATGCAACAACTCACAAGTCACAAAAATAGTGTACCGCTTTAATTAATAACAAAACAAGTTTAATTTTAATATTGTTTTCATTTTGTCGTTCCTGTTTTTTTTTTGCTTCATTGTTTTTGTTGTTAAAGTTCAGGGCTAAGTATAAACAACATTTAAAATTCGAAGAAGAACAAAAAAAAAAAACAAAAAGCTTTATCACATAAATTTCTAATCAGATTTTGTGGTTTTTTGGTGTGTTGAACGATTTGAAGGGAAGGTTTCATTGAGTTGACAACAAAGATCTTGTTCTGCCAGTACTGGCCGAGTCGTAAACATGTGGGTGGGACAATTGAATATATTGAATTTTATCAAACTGATCGTAAGCTCATTTAAGCTTTCTGGTTTTGCATTATTGTGGGGAAATAATATTTTTGTTTTCGACAGCAATTAGATATACAATTTGAACAGATGCACGTATTGAATACGAAGTGTGTTTTATATTTTTTTTTTTGTAAATGTTTAACAAGTTACAACACACATTAATATTTGTTTGTAGTTTAGTAGTTTTTATTTAATTATTTTTAGTTGTTACAATAATATTTGCAATTGTACATGACACGCTACAGTAGTAGAAAAGGGTTTCGAGCAAATAATGATTACAAAATGCTGAAATGTGTTGAATTGAATTAATAGAAAGTAGCACTTCAGTGAAGATAATAAAATGTTTTAAAAAGTATTAAGAGGCTTTAGCTTTTTAAAATAAAAAAAAATTAAAACAATAACTACAAACAATTTCACAATTTGTTTACAAAAAATGTAAAAAAAACAGTTATTGAGTCATTTTGATTTTATATTCTGTTTCAATTTAATTCATGTGATAAGTAAGTGCACACAGTTTAAGTTGTCATTTCAGTGTTTTAAAAGATTGAACTGAGTGGAACGTTTGTTAGTTCCACCACCTTTTGTTGTTTTTCAATGCTTTTACTGCAGAACTGACCAATTCCTATTGAGGGAAGAAGGCTTCTTTTTTGACCGACTTTAAAAAAGGAGGAGTTTCTTAATTTCATTGTATTTTTTGCTCGTTACCAGAAGAGAGATCTGTAAAAATTTAAAACTGTATTATAAAGGATACGCAAAGTACTTAAGACCAACACTTTACAGAAAGGCTCCCACAAAAACATGTTTTTGAGTGCACTTTTGGCAGGTATACCTTTTTCCTACTGGGAATTTTATTTATATGAACCAAACAACAATAACTTCATTATATCACATGAATACTGCTGGAGGAATCTGGCATTGTGGGTACCTTAACTTTCAGTGGGAAGTCAATTCTTGTACAAAATCCAAAAAATTATTTGTTCATATTCGTTAATGGATCGTTTCCAGAATGCTTACTTCTATCCTTCGCTCGAACAGCGGTTATTATTTTCCTATTTTCTTTTTGTTCAGCACCCTTACTTATTATTTTAGCAAATCCAGTCCAGCCAGATAAGACCAATATACAGGGATAACCATAAAGATCACTGCACTAGATGAACAAAACCTACCTAAACGACTTTTCGTTTGATGGACAATCTTTTGACTTCGTTTTGCAACAAATTCTAAAATTTATTTAGGTTAAACGGACAACGGCCTTGTCTCTGATAAAGCATCGGTTCCCGATCGATCACCGAAATCAAGCATCATTGAGCGCCGTTGGTAGAAAGATGGGGGACCATCAAATACCAACTGCGTGCTGTTGTCATGTGTGCTTTCTGTTGTTGTTCTTCCTATGATTTGTCTTTCTTTGTTGTATTAATGTCTTGTGTTGTATCAGCCTATGGTCTTAGTTACCCAGTGCTGCAGTGTTTCTAGTCCGTAAGATTTATCTTCGGAGTAGATTTGATGTAAATGTAAATATTTAGGTTAAACGCTTTATGCAAACGACTCAACTGAATAATCTATGATAAGCATAGAATTCAAATAACCAAAATGAGATTCACACTAAGAAAACAACTAGTTTGCATTAAACGACTTATCGTTTGATGGACAATTACCTACTTCGATTTTAACTGCATTTGCAGCAAACTCTTAAAATACTTTTGGTTAAATACCTGTAATTGAATTTGCAACTCCTTATGCTTTCAAAGCAAAGCCATTGTGCCACGAACTAGATACCTTTTCTTTAACGTAGAATGATTGTGACCCCACAAATTTGTGGTAAAGTATTAAAAAAATAAAGGAAAATAGTTTTTCTGCAATCTTTTTTTGTTGTAAATGAATTGTATATTTACACGAAAATTTAAGTTGTTTGCAACAAACAACTTTCTGAAAAGGTTCCTTGCAAACTCTTTATTAGTTTGCTGCAAACATTTTAATTTGCTAGCAAACGAAAAGGAGTTTACATGTGGCAAGCATATTCGTTTGTTACAATAATCTCGTGAAAATGAGCTTCAAACGAATGGGTTGTTTTGTAACTATTATGTTTTTGATATAATAAAATTACAATTTAGGTCAAATATAATACAGTTGCTACAAATGAAAAAGTATTGCGGGGATTGTGTTATCTTTCCAGCAAATGATTTTCATTTAATTCAAAGAATATTTACTAGCCGCACACAAAAAAAAAAATATTATTTCTCTGAGTGTGGTCACTGGTTGCTACCAAGTTCATGTCTTCTACTTTTAATAGTTGCACTACCCGAGGCTAACTTTACTTAACTTAAGTCTTAACTTAAGTCCACAGAAAACAAACCCGCCAATTTCCATTAGTTTTCACTTAATGGGAACTAAATGTACTTTAGTTAAGTAGACTTTATATCCATGGGTAGTGTATTTTTATGGAAAATGAGTACATAGACAAATTCTATTGCCTTTTTTAGTGGCATTCTGGTTGTTCCGTCCTGGTTATCGAGTTAAAGAGTAACAAGGTGACATAACTCAGGAAATTGTGTGCAAAGAGAAAGTTCGGGCACTCCGTTGGAACATGTTTATCAGACGTCATCAATCTAAAGTCTGTTGGTCTGATCATCAATCCTTGACCGAAGCTAAAATCGATTGGATTGACTGCATACTTGCAGTTATATCGAGTTAGGAGAAATATTTTCTGGAAGAAGAAAATTAAAATATGATCTTAGTTTTGTGGTGATGAAGGTTCTTCAAAAGCAGTGGGAGTTTATGCATCTAAACGTAAATAAACGTAAATGCTTTTGCCTTTTCTACTGTTGAATGCTGTATAGTTCACGCCAGACGCCACGCTTTGGCTCTGCTAAGTTCTTGGCGATTGATCCTTTCCAGGCATTTCATTAGTCATTGCTTTGCGAATAAAATTACTCATGGAGGTGCTGGTTTCTTTCCTTTGTCAATTCTGACTTTCCAGGGCATAAAAAACGGCTAGTTCTAAGCGAGTCATGGTTGGTAATTTCCGTGTTGTGGAGATTATTGTTTGCTAGAGAGGTGGTTAGGTTGTTTTAGACATCTATTTGAACTCTTTTAGTTTCAAGTCTTCTATAGTTGAAGCGACGCCCAAGTAGATCTGCTGGTAAGAAAACTTTTGATAATGAGACTACTCTGCGAGTAAATGAATAAGATTTAAAGTTGCCATGAAATATGCAAATGAATGGTGTCGTTGGGACAGGACAGCTTAGATAGTGAAATATGTAACCACTTAATAGTGTTTGTCAGCATTGTAACAAAGGCATTCGCATATTTTTTGAAATTTGTATATGAAATCACAAAAAAAAAGGTGCTTTAGGTCTAAAAAAAGATATATTATTGATGCAATTTCAAATATTAATCTTATGATTTTTTTCTTTAAATTATCTAGCTTAAGTTATTCGACCACAAGTCTTCAATGAATTTCAATTTTTATAATTTAAATGCACAATAAGTAAAACCATAAAATAGAAACATTTTGGAATTTAAAAAAAAGTGACAAGTTTTTTGCGTATTTTATTTCTTTGTTTCAAACGCATTTGAACAATCTTTTAACAAGTTTATTATCTTGATTTTCCTGTGATATTAATTATTTGCAAGAATGTGCCAATTTTATTTTTTCCATTTAATTAACTTGATATAGAATTTTGATTCTTCTATTTTTGTTTTTTTGTTTTTTTCTGTTTGCTTAAAAAAATCTGATAATCCAAAATTATACATTCTGTTCTTAACATAAATTAAATTATTAGACTGGTTTCACTTTTATTTAATGATGTTAATAAAAAAAAAAAAAAACTGTTACTAGAACGTGTCGTTGGTGTTTTTTTTAGTTTCACTCTTTTTTGGATTTAGATTTGTATAAATGTTATTGACTCATATGTTAATTTTATGTGATTGTCAAATATTAACATTATGCAATATGGTAAGCGGACATTTTTGTTAGTTCTTGAACATAATTTGGGTTTCAAGGATACAAGTATCTGTAGTAACTTGTTTTTGATTAAGTTTTCATATTATCAGTAATCAACACATGGAGAAAAATTTTCATTAGCAAACCATCCAAAATAATAATATCTAACACTTTTTTCGCACATACATGTTCTTCTTTTTCAAGTAATTTAAAGAAATTTACCTAAAACGTTCTCTAAGGGAAGCCATATATTCTTAGTTGATTGTACTTATTGAAGTGTTTGCAGTTCCTGATTGGATTTTCAAGTTAAATTAACAAATTACTTTTCAGATTTTTTTTTGAATTTTTATTATTTTCTCAATTTATTTATAAACTGAACTTTTGTTTCTTTTTCTTAAAAATCGATTTATATTTTAATTTTAGTTAAGGATTGAGAAAGTGTAAATTTTCAATACAAAGAAAAAATTAACAAAAATGCTTTGGTCTCACAATAACTGCTAGCCTTAAAGTTCAAAATAGAGTTAATTTATACTTCTGGATTTGAAACTCTAACAATATTTATATAAATAGTATTATACATTCATTAGGAAAAGTGTTGCAGAAACTTCCAAAACCAGTTCATCAAGCTGGTTACGTAAATAAAATTCACATAATAAATATTTGTATCATATGTATTTATCATTAAGTATCTAATAATCGTTTTTATTTTACCTCAGAATTTTTTTTAAGCAGGCAAAGTACATAGAACATTTCTTAAAATAAGAACCAGACTAATTAAACATGATTTTGAAATAAAAACAAACAAAATGTGCATATGCTGTGCCTGGCGTTGTACTATACGTTAGAAAAAAATAATATATAACTGAACCAAATCAATTTATTTTTTCGGGATTATTTGCCATTCATTCTGTTTCAATTTATTGGTATTATGAAATGAATTGTAGCGCCTTTAAGTTGTTGTTGTTCTTCAAACATTCAATGAAATTGACGGAATAAAGAATGGTGAAGTCTAATAAGCTGACATTCTAGTACGAATAGTACAATTATAACAATAATTGTAAATAAAATAATTTTCTTTGTTTTTAAAAATTCGTTTAGCCCTAGCAAAGGTTAAAATGCATGTTAATTGAAATATGTGTATGTTATTTTTCCTGAAAAATGAAACAAAATTGCAATTTAAACCAGGCAATTTTAAGAGGCTTCAATTGATACAGATCCTTTATCTTTAGTTTGACAGAGTTGGTAAAAGGAAAAGTTAATAACATGCTCAAAACTACAATAGCACAATAGTAATCGTCCGAACTGATAATAGTCAAAGCCTTAATCATGGCCTCTAAAAATTTAATAAGTTTGTTCATTTTAAAAAATAACGGGTTTTCGATTTATTGCAGTTTCTTAAAAACTTCGAAAAACCCCTATTTTAAACTGATGTTTTGCACTAATAGCCCATAATTAATTTTTGTTTTTCATAATTTTTGTACTTAAACAGCTAAGTTCACAAGATATTTTTATTTCCAAATAACTGATTTTATTAGAATATCTACAAAACCTCTGTTCAAGCTCAAACTGCAATATCTTACATTGTACATTCTTAAAAATTTCAAACAGAGTACAGATACACCATGGAAACAGAACACGGAATTCTGGGTTGGAAAATCGATCGAATTCGATTTACAAATGAATACGGGCTTAAAATCGCAAAATACTGCATGGAGGGTCATGAAAAAAGGGATTACTATCGAGAGTAAAGCGAAAAATACAGCGCAGAAAACAAAGATAGTCATAGAAAAAAGCGAGAAAAGTCGTGAAAAAAAGTGTGAAACGTTGCGGGGAAATATGTGAAATATCACCGTTAAAAAGTGCGGAATACTTTTAAACTTTTAAACATCACGTAAATGATCGTGAAATACCGCATGGGAAGTCGTGAAAAAATACTTACTACCGCGAAAAAAATCTTATATAATGCGGAAATAACAAACAAGGTGACATAAAAAAGCGTGGAGTCACGGAAAATACGAAAATTCACGAAAAAAAAGAGACATACCTAGTAAAATACGCGGAATACTATGGATAAAAGCGCTGAATACTGGTGAATAAACTTTTAAATCCCAAGTTTTTATCACAATCTCACATGTTTCTTTCTCAGGTATTTCACACTTTTTTTGAGCGACTTTTCACTTGATTTTCCTTGATTTTCAACACTTTTTTACACGATTTTGCATCCGGTATTCTTCATTATTCCATGTTTCTCACATGAAAATGAACAACTTTATAGTTTAGCCTGCTAATGCGTCAAACTAATAATTGGTCTATGGTCCAAGTGATAAAAAACAAAAATGTTGTGTATTCAAGAGTACTTGAATAAAATATCTTTGACACTTCTAAGCCAGACAGTTTTGTTATTTTTTTTGTTATCAAATAAAGTTTATATTTTTATTCTATTTATTTAATATTATTAGTTTTATTTTTTTTTTCTAAATTTAAATAAATGTAAGTATGTATTTGGTTTTTCATGTTTACCTTAAAAATGTGTTGACTAAAATGCTCGATTTTTAACTTCTTCTTTACAATCCGCATTTCGTGCGTATCTTTATTTTCCCCATATGAATTTATTCAAATATTACGTAGTTTGAGTTTAACTAATTTAGTTGAATATTTCTACAGACGTCATGCAATTTAGTTATTTAACAAACGTTTATAGAACAAAATTTTTAGTTGTTTACTCATATGATCTGATATCGAGTGGATTTTTTTCTTAAAAATAGATTATAAAGCACTTTAAGACACAGTTGAGTAAAGAAAGATAGAAAAAAAAACTATCTGTAAGCAATTATTATAAAAAAAAAAAAACAATTCCAAGATTGAGTACACTCGGGCGTATGCGTACTTTAAAAAGAAAGAAAAAAAGAAATCAAATGTAATTTACTTTAAGTTTATATGGTACAATACGAACTTTTTCAAGATCGTTTGAAAATTCCTGTAGAGCCAAAACTCCTCCATAGCCGATATCAAAGTTCTAATTGTAATATATAGTTTAATCTGGTAAATTATGACACCCACATCCTATTCAGATACGAGTAATATAAAATACTCCAAATTGATTTAAATTATTTCAAAATGTCATAAACTAACCAGATTGTTATCTTTCAAGTATTTTCCATGTCACCAGAATACCAATCTTCTGATACCTGTTACACATGTTTTCTGTTAACATTTATCTACATATATTTATTATTTCTTTATATTACTGATTAACTTTTCAGAACCAGATGTTTATAATCCCCTTCCCCGTTTCTCGTTTTCCAATTTAATAAACAAAAAATCATCAACTATCTTCCAATGTCAATATGACAAAATTTTAGCAAAAGAAAAAAAAAAATAAATTGACGCTCCGCTCTGACGACCTCCAAAAATATTAAAACTAAATTAACACGAAATTATTTTTATAATGTTCGGTTTCAGTTGATACGTTTCGTTTGCAGACGCAGAAATTAATTGTGTTTTATTTTTGTTTGATTTTGCTTTGCTGTATGATTCGTACAAAAATCAAAGCTTTTATTTCTTCCCTAACAACAATAACAACAAAAACTAACAATAATTCGACTACATGTGAGTTGGCGCATAGATCTCGTGTGGAATTTTATTTCAAAAGAAAATAACAAAAAAATTAAATTACTTACCCCGCACTGGAAATGGAAACGGAAAGAGAAGGAGGCGTGTAGTAAATTTCGAGAATTTATGAATCAGTCAAGCAAAAAGCTTTTATTGTAATTTCTCGAATGAACTCGAAGAAACGAACAAAATAAACAAACAAATTTCAATGTTAATTGCTTGGTTGTTGAATGAAAGTAAGAGCAAGAGGAAACTTACCATTTTTGGTTGGTTCGATCGATTTATTATTTTGTGTTAGTCATACGTACTCGTAATTGAACATAAACACAGCATGTCCAAAAATAATCGGTTTTATGATTATTATTTTTTTTTGTTTTTATGTAGTTGTGAAATCTTGATCATTGTATTTTGAGTTAAGATTTTTTGTAGGCTAGGTACCTACGAATACTTTTGTTGTTTTTGTAAGATCATTTTTTGAGTTTATAGAATGACAACATATCAATTTATTTTCGCTAGACTTCGATGAGGTTGTCTTTGTGTTTTTTACCGTCATGGATAAGCAAACGTGTTTAAACTTTTAAAACTGCTATAATAGGCGTCTTCAATATAATAAGGAGATGCCTTCGTATAGCTTTTGAACTTTTTCTTTTGTTGTCCTGTCCTGCGCAATGATTTTTATTTTGTACTTACATGAAGTGTCAGAAGTCAAACCACAAATAAAAAATGCCTTCTGAATCGCCAGATTTTTCATTCCTACATTTTTTGTAATTATTTTAGTAATTCTAATCTTTTTATTAAAGTCGCCGAAAAAAAGTGTGGAAAGCTGAGGAAAATACGTAAAAAAGCGGAATATCGCGGAAAGAGCATGGAAAATCGTAGAAAAAAGATCGGTGTTTCAAAGTTATTGCATTATAGTTTTTCGCATTTTGTTTCCTTATTATTCCAAGCATTTACAGTTGTAGTCCACGAAATTTTGTATATTTTTTCGCCGATTGTAGTCAACGGTTACTGTTTCAAAATATTATTTTAAGAGCTCAACAACTAAATCACTTAATTCAGGGGGGATCACATTCAACAACATGTTCATCAACTTCTGTCATGTTGGCGGATTTGTGTATTATGAATGAATTTGACAATTCCAATTGTTTTTGTTTTCCTCGCATGTTTTTGCAATTTCAAATTATTGTCTTAAAAAGTTTCGTTGTAAAATGTTTAAATAACTTATAGCCACTGCACATTTATGCAATCGTTTGATATTTAAATTATGCCCCTTCGGTTTGTGTGGGCGGCAAGGTACACTTTCACAAAATAGTATTCATGGTTTTATTATATGATATTTGCGCCAGTAAGTTTAGCATGAGGAACGACATAACCTAGCATAATAATGGGGATGATCTCCGCTCGACTGCCACCAGTCACAAAAACAGCTCACAAAAATATTCAATTGAAATGCCTGCCCATATCATATAGTCCCCCTCATGCCAGAAAAATGAATGTGCAAAAATGAAAATGTTGGAAAATCGTGACAGTGTCGAAAAATTAGAGAGAATTTCTCTGAAATTATAAAAAAAATGTTGTAATCCAAGTCCGGTATTACACGGCGCGTGTTTGGTCTCGCGTCAATGAAGTGTAAAAGAGAAAGCAAGAACGAAAGAACGAGACAGAAATGAATCTGTCTGGACACGCGCGGGTAGAAATTTTCTTGCGTGTTTTTGACGTTTCTCTTTGTACTCCTTCTTTTTTTCTTGAATTTGTTTTATTTCATGTTGTTATGTTATGAATGAATGATAAATTAAAATGACTGAAGAATTCAAATCCATGCAATTAACAATATTTACCGCCGTGTCTAGGAAATTTGTTAAATCTTCGCCTTCCATTTTCAATATTTTTAATTTTTTTTTAATTTTTAATAGGTATCAATTTTTTTTTTCTTGAATGCAAAAATAAATGTCAAATTAACGCGCAATAATGAAATGAGAAAAAGGCTTCGTATAATAACGAGCGCGTCACGGAATGAATGTTCAAAAGAAAATAACCAAGAGTTGCGCGTTAAACTCACGCGACGTGTAATACCGGACCAACCAACAAATAAACTCGAAACTCGTAAATTTGCTTCTGGCCTGAGTTTAACGATATAAGAACTTTTACTATAAGTCACTGGCCACAAGGTCTGTATACTCTGCCTCGATACTTTCAGTGATCTCGGCAGATTTTGTTTGGGCTAAGGTTTACTTCTTAAAGCCTTCTCCTAATTTTTTATCACTTTCTTGTACCTACCTGTCTAAGCTGTTAGATTTCAATACCAGTAAATTTCAATTTCGATGAAAAGATATCACAACAAATCAGTTATATCTCTCAGTGGTATAACAGTAACACTTCTTAATCTTGGCCTTCACACTAATCCTCAAGCTTCAATGAACTTTCTGTAGATCTTTCAGGCATTGGATTGCCTTCGATATAGCTAACGAACGGGCCTCAACATATTGGCTAATTGTTAGAGAATTAATAACGTGAGCATTTTCTATAGTCATGGTATTGATTTATTTCATAGATAAGGAAATTTACAACATCTTGATGTGTAAGGACTCACTTTCAAGAGAATACCGATAAACAAAAACCTATCAAATAAGCGCTTATATAGAGAATCAACAACCTACTTAAATCAGTTAAGTTTGTTAGTATCGCAATTATAATGTTTTTGTTTTTTTTTTAAGAAAGAATAAAATTGGTTTCTAAAATGTAGGATAACCCAAGACAGTACTGAATAAATACTACGAGACTTCATCATTAGTTTAATTTTGAAAAAAAGTGGACATGTGCCGTTTTTTCTCCTGGACCCATCATCTTTAAGCTGTCAGATGCACAATCAGTGTGACTTATAATATAATAATTTTATATTTCAGCGCCTATAATTGCATATTTTCAATTGACCATTTACTCTAACGAAAATTTGAATATTTAGTCTACAATGTTACCTTACTACTTATTATACATATTTCCTACTAATCAAAGATAAATAAGGCTGAGCTGAACACCTTTTCGAACTATTAATTATCGCGAATAATGTAATGTAAACAAAAATTATAGATTAGTCAAAATTAAAATCAGAAACTATTCTTTATCAATTTACTGATTTGATTTAAGTATTTATTTTTACTTTTTTTTTTAGAAAAAATAAAAAGAAATATAACTTAGTAGGTAGTTTTAACAATTAATTTAAAAGGTGGTGCTATTGTGAATTCAAGTATCAATTTCCTTTGAAATAGATAATAATAATCGAATATGGTTCACAAATTAGTTATATTTTGAAACTTTAACTTTATTTTGTTGCAAAATACAGTGATTCCCCTAAAATGATATCAAAGTGGGAACTAATATATAAATTAAATAAATTTCGTGGCACTACGACCATCTCGAACCAATGCCTAGTGAATTACACTTTTAACCATTTCCTGTGGTACTCATCGAGGTTTTGTCAATTCCTCGGAAGAGGAAAAAATGATAATGGAATACACTGGGATCTTACCTCCTCCATTTTTCAAATAATCATGTTCCAAATTTCTTTGTTTTCCGAGCATTCAATTTTGTATAAACCCTATAACATTTGTTTTTATATCTCTTCAATTTTATCGCAAGTTAGGATATTATAAATAGTTTCTCAAGTGTCCTTGAAGCCCACGGATACTAAATGG
The DNA here is from genome assembly GCA_948107695.1 of Meliscaeva auricollis. Lineage (NCBI taxonomy): Eukaryota > Metazoa > Arthropoda > Insecta > Diptera > Syrphidae > Meliscaeva > Meliscaeva auricollis. Next base: position 62,624,879 of record OX403618.1, read on the forward strand.
AAATTTTTTGATTTAAAAGTGATAAACATTTTGAAGTTTATCATAAACTAATTGCTAATTGTTTAATAAAATAAAGACAACAAATGACTCACATCTTTTTTTTACTTCTTATGCGCATTGATTTTAGTTTTTAATTAATTATGAAGGTACTTTTAAATTAGGTGAAATACAAAATATAATAATCAATAACATTTCCTTTTGTCTTTACTACACAGAGTTGAGATTACAGTCTGGTATCTTAATTCTGATAGACATTATTTGAAGTTATTTTTTTTTCGTTTTGTTTTGTTTTGTTTTTTTGATACCTAGGCACTGTTGGCAATTCGGTTGTTTGTTTGTTTATTTATAAACAACACAAAAAAAAACCATCATGTTATGAAACCTTAACGACGCACATGTGTGCTTGCGGCAGATTGCCAAAAAAATATAAAATAAATAAAAATAAAAACTCAACAACGCAAAAAACAGGATTTGATTCGTTAGACGGATAAAAAAAGTATCTAAACAAGTAAACACTTTTATGTTAAGTAATAAAAGATAAGAAATGCAAGCCGAAAATTGTTTGAAGTGTTGATTCTTTTTATAAGATACCTTACCAAAATTGATTTGTATATTCCCATTGCGTTTTATTTTTAATTAATTTTCAATTGGTTTTGGTAGACTTTTGATCGTCGAATGACATGAAGAATCTTCTCGACGACGCAGAGATTGCCAATTTTAACTCACAGTAGGTTTTACTGCATTGTGCATACAATGGCATCACAAACAAACAAAAAAAAAAAAACTAGCAAGTGTTTTCCAATGTATTTTTCCAAATGACTTTCAACACCATTTAAAAAATAGGTTTGCTATGACCCACACTGATAACTTCACAATGGTGTCCTTGGCATTTACAAACCCGAGCCTGCAACACAAAACTACAATTACTTGTATTACATGTAAAATCGTACATTTTTCCATACAAAACCGACGAATTTCACTTAATGTCAAATAATATTATAATAATATTTTAAATTCCAGATATCATAACAAAAAAACAAAATTGTTTTTCTCTTTCTCGTTCAAAAACAAATTTTAAAAATTGAATTTTTTCACACATGTATTTATACTTAATTTACAACCTAATTTTAACTAATTTTTAGTTCTAGAATTTTTACCGTAACACGATTTTTAAAATAAAAAATAACACCCAGCGTTAATGTTTAAGACTGCATTTTTTTTTATAAACTCAACAACACCGTTATCAAAAGTTTTTTTTTGAAAAAAAAATCTATAGGTAGCAAACTCCTATTTTATTTCTATCAAATTGCATATGTACTTAGTTTTTTTCAATAGAAATTTTTATGACCATAATAACATCATTTTCAAAGGTTTTTGGAAAAAATAAGATTTTGAAAAAAAAACATACATATTTCGGTAACGTAGTTTTTGGGAATAATTTTACTACTACCCCTTTTAGTTTTCAAATTGTAAGTTTCTTGCTGTTCTTACATTACCCTACTTTACTCCAAATTTCAGATGGAATTTTAAAAAAAATCCCGTTTTAACAGAGCCCTGTACTATATCAACTATTACTTTTTTGTACACGTAGTGTAGAGAATAAGTACCTACATAATATAGCGATTGTCAAACATTTTTTTCCAGAATTAAGGCTCGCCTATATACAAATGTCGTACTGTCGTCCGATAAAGCGACAAGGGCTTTCATATGGTGGTTTGGTGTGGTGGGTACTTTCATATGACGCTGTGTAAATAAATTTTGTAGTTATCGTTTGGGCAAGCCTTTAATCTATTTCATCATAAAACGTCATTAAACGTAAAAAAAACTCGTTTTTGAGACATTTTTATGTTCGTGTGCTGCTTTCGTCGTCTTCAAGTTACATACAAAATAATGAAGAAAAAACTACACTCAGGAAAAAAACGCGACATAAAAAGTAAAGCTCCCTAACGGAATTCAAATTCAATTCACCTCAACTTGAAATGAGGTAAAAATTGGGTCAAATACAAGTTATTTCCAACAAAGAGTTTAATACAATAGTTAAGACTGTCAACTGGTAACTCAAGAATCATTGATTCGTATACTGGTGGTGGCCATGATTTTTTGTTTTGTTCGCGTTTCCGTATTCAAAGTGGAAACGTTATTGATTTTTAAATTTTCGTGTTTGGACCGAAATTGTTAACGTTTTACTTTAATTTAACGTATTGTTTTTTTTTGATTTTAGTACGTCGTTTTTTCTTTCAGTGTACTGAGAAAACCGTATTTTGCTATCTCTACAAAGACTGTTTTAACTTATGCAGGATTTCTTGTAAGATAACCTTGTTTTCTTTGTGTAGAACTAATTAAGAGTAGTTTTGTAGGTATAGGAAATTTCCCTTCAAAAAAACAGTTTTTTCGATTTTTAAGATTTATAAGGGCCAGTTTTCAATAGTCAGTTAAACAGTCAGTTAGTACTAATTTATTAGATAGAGCAAAAATCTTTTTTTCAAGAGTCAAATATTACGTATTCCTTGGAATAATTATTTCAATAGTCGAATGAACTTATCTGCTCATTTCAGGGATTGTTAAAAAAATATTCCTAGGCCTGGCCAACAAATAAAAACAAACCACAATCAAAATTTTATACGTATGAAAATGACTTTTGAGTTCAAACAGTTTTTGATTTTCAATTTTGCTATTCTATAGAATAAAAATAAATGAGTGAATGGAAAATTCGATGTTACTAGGTCTGTTTGGGTACGTGCCAAAACAACGAATTTCAACTATTTTTGAGTCCAAGTCCTGTCAAACCTTTCAAGAGAGAGCGTGCTGAGAGAGAAAATCATTTCCCCTCTTTTGAAAATTTCTGCCCAAAGAATTTCTTGCGGCTGAAATATGAATTCTGTCAAAATCTTTTGATAGGAAAAAAAAAACAAATTAGAAATAAAAAAAAAACATGAAAATATTTTTGAATGTCGGGTATTTTAAATCAATTAGCAAAAAATTTAAAAACAATCAAAAAGAGAATTATTTTATAAATTAAACAAAAAGTGTCCGATATTTGAGATCATCTTGTTCCCGAGTATTTGAGCAGTTTCAACCGTAATTGAGAGAATTTTATCCCCACTCTATAATTTTTGACGGATTTCATATTTCAACCCAAAAAGTTCCCAAACGGACCTAATATCTGACTGTTTAAGAGTCTGATAAATTTATTCCTCTGACAGTTAACTGTTTGTTTATTCGATGATTTAAAAATCGGCTCTAAAAGAAGAATGCAGGGAAATTATCTCCAAAATATTTCTTTTTTTTCCTCATTTGTCGTTCTATTGTTCTATGATGCTTTAAATCATAACTATTGTCTATAAATTGAAATTCCAAAATTTATGTTTAAACATCTTAAAAAATAAAGAAATACATATATTTAATTTGTATTAATTTTTTCTTTTATTTGCTTGCAGGTATGTGAACGTTGTATACGCTAAAATTATGTTTTGCATATAAAGTAAGTAAATTTGTTCTTAGTTTTAAACTAATCAAAATGATTGTATGCTAGATTACTCTCTGTTTGGTTTGTGGTTGTCAATTAACGGACACTTCACTGGTCCAATGCCTCCGAAAGAAAATTTCACTTAAAAAACAACAAAATTATCTAAAAAAATTCTTAAATTCAGTTATTATCACTTATTATTTTAGTTTGTTATAATTATTTAAAATTTAATGAAAAATCACTAAAATTTGAAACTTATAATCCAATCACAACATTTAAATAAATATAATATTCCTTAGAGTATGCAACAAATAAATACGATTAAACTTCAAAGCTTTTATTTCTCGGACACTAAAAATATATCTCATGAGATACTTTAAGTTGGTGACTGTTGACGGAAAAAAAACTTTATCAGCCTGTGTTATGTTCAATTTCAATCACCCATCGGAATATTATAAAAATGAAGATAGCACAGCTTTTGATGTCTTTTATTATTAATTTTTTTCACTCTTTAAAAAAACTAGGTACCTACTGTTTGCAATTAAATGATTGACAAGCGCAAGATAATCGTACGTTGTTTGCTAAAATTAAAATTTAAAAAAATTAGGATGTAGTGGTGATTAGACCGAGAGTCCGCAACAGATTTTGGATGTGAGTGGTAGCATAAAATGATAAGTATTTTTGGAAAGGTCTTTTGAGATGTTGAGTTCTTGCAGTCTGTTGCTGGGGCGTTTGAAAAATACAATTAAATAAAATTGCAGTTTTCTAAATAATTATAAAATAATTATGATTCAAACTAAAATTGATGTCTTTATGATAGATCTTAATTGCATGTTACCAAAAAAATTGTTTTAAGACGGTTTCCATCTGTCCGAAATATGCATTAAAAGTATAAATTTTGATTTCGACTGTATCTTACGGGCAGATGGAAATATGTAAACTGATTTCAAATCAAACTTTTTGCTAACATACAAGGAAGATCTATCGCAGTGCAATAATTTTTGCTCGAATCATAATAATTTAAAAAAACTTCAATGTAATTACACTTTAACTTTTAAACGCCACAGCTAGGGACTGCAAGAACTCTATAGCTCATATACATATAATAGGTAATCAAAAGACCTTCCCAAAAATACTAATAATTTCATCACTAAGAGAATAAATCGATTGTAGCAAACGAAACAAATTGCCGAAACAGCTTTTTCGTTTGCTGGGCAATTTTTCGACTTCGTTTTTTGTTTCCTGCAAGTCATTTGCTGTAAATGAATTGTATATTTACACGAAAAGTGAAGTTCTTGCAAAAATCTACTTTCAGAAGAGATTCTTCGCAAAATATTCATTCGTCTGTTGCAAACAATAGAATTTTCTAGTAAACGAACAGGTGTTTAGATGTGGGAAGCATTTTCGTTTGCCGCAATCAACTCTTAAAAATTAGCTCCAAACGAATGCATTGTTTTACATTATGGTTGCTGTAATAGAATTACATTTTTACGGTTGCTACGAATGAAAAACTTTTGAGGGGATTGTTAATGATTTTCATTTAATTCAAAGGATATTCACTAGCCAAAAACGAAAACAAAAATTTTATTTCTCTGATAGACCTGCCCATATAAAGAAAGACTACAGGTTTGGATACACACAGACAGGCCGAATTGACAGACACCACATACTTTTGACCAACTTCAATAAAAAAATGGAGGAGGTTCTCAACTCAACTGTTTTTTTTTTTTGGTTTGCCTTAGAACTTTCGACTGGATAAACTGATTTTGTCTGTTTGGTCCAAATTCAATTTGATCATTTTTTTACATTGGCATCCATGAGCATGACTAAATCATATAAGTCTTAAATTTGCATTAAGTTGGTTGAAATCGATTCTATATTCGTTAAAATTTTGAATTATGTGTTCTTAAATAATGCATGACGTGAATTCATCTATTTTGTAAATTAAACAAAATACCCTAACGATTTTCTTAAAATAAAATTGGATACATTGAATCTAAGCAACCAAAAATCAAAAATATCAAAGTAAGTGCGGCCAATCCAAATTATAAAATGCATGCATTAAACTTTATTTAGAAACATAGTAACATATCAGAACTTGTTTTTATAACCTTGTAATATTTATAGAATTTATAAAACAAAAATCAGTGGCAATTCAATATTTTGCTGATAATAACTGACAATAATACATCTTATCACAAAAGGTCTTTTGGTTTCATTATTGTATAATAAAACCAAAATAAAAAAGTTAAAAAAAGGTGCATACAATAATATTTCAATATTCTTTTAGCGTCACAAGGTCTTAAAAAATTCAGTAATACCTGCTGCAAAAAAATAAATACCACTTGTGTTTATTAAAGTGTTCAAAATTGTATTTATTAAAATTCAATATTCATTGCTGCTTGTTTATTATAAATTGCAAAAAAAAACTCATTACACCACAAAAAAATTAATTTTTAATTAAAACTTTCCACATATCAATCACTCGAAACTTATGACCGCTTAGTAAACAATAATTATAATGTTTATCCAAAGAATTAAAAAAAAAACTCAAAGAAACAGATCCCACTATAATAATAACAACTTTACATATTGCAATTTGAAAAAAAAAATATATTACAACTTTTTCTCCATATTTATTCTCTAAATGTTTATAATATCTTGTCGTAACAATTTTCATTCAAGTCTTCAAGAATGAGTTAAAAAAAAACATGGTAATAATGGGCGTTTGAAGGTCGTTGGCAAAGTGTAGCAGCCAAAGCTAGCCATGGCAGCTGGTTCTTGTTGGCTAAGACGCTGACATTTGTGGCGGAACTGTGGTAAGGCAAACATTCAAATGTGTTTAGGCCTTTCAAGACAAAGGGGCTCTTTCCTGATTTTTGATTTAAATACCTCAAGAACATTGTCAGCAGAAAATTTTTGAGGAGCGATTTCAAATTTGGCCTTACATAATTTATCAGTTTTCATTATAGATTTTATAAAAATGCCTCGGTTTCTAGGCTGCAAGGCAGTTTTGTAAAAAAAGATTTAAAATAGATAAAAGTAAATATGTATTATAAAATAACGGAAACGCAAAATAGTTGAATGTTTTGCAGGGAAATAACTTCACATGGGAAAAAACTTGACCACTAGTGGAAAATAATTTCAGTTTTCTGAAGTTAAGTTATTTCCCACTGTTATTTCCCAGTGGGTGAAGTTATTTGTAAGAATTTTTTGATAAATAAATAATAGGTAAGGAATTTATTTAAAATTTTAATTCAACAATTTTTTTGTAGGAACATAGTTTGACAATTCAAGAGTTTAAAAAATAGTTGAAACAACTGAAATTAAAATAAAAATCAAGTTAAATTTCAAAATATCCTTATTTTTAAAAAAGATATAAGTTTATAGTATATTTCATATTTACAAGCAAACTTTAACAGAATTTTGTCCTATCAAATGGACAAACAATTGACGATCGTGAATTTTGAACTAATTTTGTAAGGCAATCATGACAAACTTTCAAATGTTTGCATGGTTGCAGCAAAATGTTTCTACTTTTGACATAGCAGATTATACAAGAATTTACGTCTTTTGGGGTATCTTCTTCAATGGATTTATGGTTATCATCTGATGAGATATCATCATCAATTGGAAGGATATCCGAATTAGTACCAAAAATCGCGCAATTTTTGTACAATTACTTTATGTTATTAAAAAAAAAAAAAACTTAAGTTTATATTTTGTATACTTAAGTGTTTTTTTAATATTATAAAGAAATTGTACAAAATTCACGTGCAAAATAGTCTTGGCTCTTTTCGTCAAGAATCCATCTCAGACTTTACTGACTTGCACAAGCAGTTTGACAAAAAAAGTTAACTTTTAATAAAACATTCCGTTGCTTTGTCTAACATATCAATATCGCAGTTCAAATCTACCAAAACCTAGGTTGAGTGAAGTTATTTCCCATGTAAAAAATTTCAAACACAAAAGTGACATTATTTCCCCCAAAAAAGTTAAGTTATTTCCCAATCAAAGTTGGAAACAACATCACTTCAGAAAAGTGAAATTTTTTCTCACTAGTGGTGAAGTTTTTTCCCATGTGAAGTTATTTTCCAGTGAAGTTATTTCCCTGCACAGTTGAATGTTACACCTTGTTATGATGCTGCATTAAAATTTTCTTTAGTTTGTCATAAAATCAAGTTATTTTAGTGAAAAAAACTTCAAATTCTGAAAAATGTAATTAAATTAAGTATCTATGATAAGGAATAGGAGGTGGCAACCCTATCTCGGCCATATGATGTTGCACGCAAAATTTGTTTAGGGTGGTACTGGATTAGAAAAATTGAGGCGTGGCGTTATTTTCTTTTTCTTTTGTTAAATTCTGAAAAAAAAATAAGGTGGTTCCTGGCGCGTAATGAAAGGCTTATAATATTTGCTTGCAGAAAGGCCTTCTACCATCATACTACGACACTGTTGGTAATATTTTTTTTTTCTGCAACATTCTATAGACAGTATCAAATGATACTGAAACCTTGATGGCGTATATTGAAAGCCATAACCGAGAGTTTGTACATACATACATATAGTTTGTCAGGGGAGCAATTAAGCGGGTATGTATGTAGAATAGTATTCTGAATTCTTGTTAATATCTATACATCCGAAGCTGGCCGAAAAGAGAAAGGACTTTTTGGTATTCTAGTAAAGTAGATAATGTATGTACACAAAACCAAGGTCACATACAAAAATTATAATGATATATATTTTTTGTAACTGTCTTAAATGCGTTAATTGACTGTGTTGCGATGGTTTGGTTTGGCAACAGGTTTTCATTGAAATAATTCTGTAAATCTAAAATAATATGCAAGACTTTCAATAATTAGAATTAATTTGGTGTTTGTTGGTGATGATCTTTAGAGTAAGTGCAGTTATAGTGAAAACAAAAATAGTTCATGCCTAAGTTTCACTATAGGAGTAGACACTGGACAAAATTAGTGGAACACAGATAGCAAGTGTACATTTTTTTTCAATTTAACTACAATTTTCATATTAGGAATTATAACTTTAACATCGTTTCAAGAAAAAAATTAATAATTCTACTATTTTTTTTGTCCACAGGTAAACATCTTATAGACCTTAAATAGTCAAATTTGGAATAAATAGTTTTCAATGTTAAATTTCAATTTTGTTTTAAGATTCAGCCAAAATACGGAGCATTAGGGACTTTGGTTTGTCTGAAACTACTGCAAGAAGTCTGCTTGTCATATAAATTAAAATACACTCACACTTGTTTACTAACTTATTAAAAAAAATAGCAAACTTGATAGTCAACTGGAAAGAAAATTTTGTAGCCAGTAGAGACGCAATACAAAAATTGATATAGCAAAAAGTGTGTTTTTTTTCTAAATCACTTAGCAAAGAGAAAGGTTTTAATCACAAAACTGATAGACACGTATAAGATTAGTTATTTGGTATTAAGTACCTTATCAGGGATGCCGAGATATGACATGGCTCTCTATATCTCTTCTCTATTCACGCTATCATACGCGACTCTTAGTCCTCTAGCGTTTATACCCATAAGGACCTTTTACACTAGTTTACAAACTTTCGGTTCATAGTGAGTACCTGCACAAAAAAATATTTTTCAGATTAATTTTGGGTTGCTGAACAAGAAAATGACATTCATTTATTTTTCCAAAGAAGCTTCTCGAGATATCAGCAAAAAACATGTTTTTTGCTCAATTTTTAATCTTAGCATAAATATCAAAAACGGTAATTCTATTTTTGAGTATGTACATTTTTGAAAAGAAGTTGTTTTTTTCTTTCCAACGATATACTTTTTGTGTTAATCGGACCAGAAACCATCGAGTAACAGCTGCTCAAAGTGTACAAAGCATGATATTTCGACCTTTTTGGAAAATTATTTATTAAATCATGGTTTTGTACACTTTGAGCTGCTGTTACGCCATGGTTTCTGGTCCGATTAACACAAAAAACATATCGATGGAAAGAAGAAAACAACTTCTTTTCAAAAAAGTACACACTCAAAAATAGAATTACCATTATTGATATTTATGCTAAAATTAAAAATAGAGCAAAAAACATATTTTTTGCTCATATCTCGAGAACGCTTCTTTGGAAAAATAAAACATTTTCTTGTTCAGCAACCCAAAATTAATCTAAAAAATACTCTAAATTGGAGCTGTTTTCCCGGTTCCGAGATAATTTTATTTAGTTACTCCACTATAAAAAGGGTACAGCTCTTACTGAAACTTTTGAAGTCTATGAAATTGAATACTTGAAAAATATAAAACTTATTGCAAAAATGTTATTGAATTAAAAATATTGTAGACCATTTTTTAACAACAAAATTAACTATTTCCACAACTAGGAAAGGTATTCTTTAATTCATAATCACGTTTAACATTTAAAAGATGAAGATTTTTAGTCTTAAACTTCAAACTGCATCCACTATCATCATCATCCAAAGGAAACAAAGGACTTGTTAGTTGTATTAAATCATATTCATATTCTTCAAATTCGTCAATCTTTCGTTTATGTCCTCTCCGTATCACATGTACAGCTGTCTTACTAGCACACAATCGACAAAATGGATTCTCCGAATTATCATTTGTCAAGGCACAATTAAAGTGGAGAGGTCCATTACATTTCCAACAATAAACTTCTGATATCCATTCTTTTTCACAATTTAAACATCGATTTGTTGATGTTGTATCACAATTTCGTTGCATAGCCTCTTCATGGCTTTTACTAATCTCTTTTCGAATTTCATTCACTTCATTTAATTTTTGTCTGAATAATTCAATTTTTAATTTTAATTCCTTTTCAGTTTGTAACTCAAAATTTATTTGTTTATCCAAAAGCGAACTTGACTGTCGATTACCAAATAGTGCCTCAAATGGTGTACGCTTGATGGAAGGATTGAAGCATCGATTTTTTAAACTTTGAATGATGCGAAGAGTCGGGAGCCAATTGTTTGAATTGTTGTGTGATATCCAAGCGATAATGGTTCTGAAAATATCTTGAGACATTCGTTGAGTAATGTCTTGTTTGAATTCTCCTCTCACAAGCTTAACATTCCAGTTTTCAGAAAGGTTTTGAAGAATCTTTAAAAAATGAAATTCTATAGAAAAGCTCGGAATCTTAATTTTAGTGTACCTACCTTATCACAAAGTCCATATTCATTAGAGCAGAGAAGTATATTAGGTATTCCAATAAGGCAAAATATATCAAACAAGATATCAGCGACTTCTGCAGAAGTGTTGGTCCTCAATGGTCGAAGGATCAGAAACTTGGTTTGATGATCTAGATAGTTCAGTATGAAGCGATAACCTTGATCTGTTTCCACTTCCATGTCAATAATGTCGATCTATTTATTAAATTGTTATGTTTTTTTTTTTTAGTAACCAAAACTATGAATGTCGAAAAAAAATTTCAAACAAACCTGGCAACGTGAGCTTAAATCATCTGGTAAAGCCTCTACCTTAGCACTAGTAGACTTTTCTTTATATTTCCTCTTCAGGGCACACGTTTGACACAACTTCAAATAGATACCAATCACCTCTCGAGTGATATTACAATAGAACTTCTTCAATTCCAATTCCATTCCTTTCTCCTTCTTATGGCCAATTTTCAAATGAGTTGTATGTATGGCCTCAAACATATCACTTGCCTTGCAGTAATGTATCATAGCTTTTGATGATTTCCGTGAATTTTCATTTCTTTGGATCAACTTTTCACAACCATCAATTTTGATTATGTCAAACCTTTTTAGACGACGATAGTGCAGCCCTGACAATTCTAAGCCACAGCGTCGTCTCTCCATGGCTTCTTTAGTCTCCAATAGCAGTTCATTGTAACGGTCGTCTGTCATCAGTAGAGTTCGTTCCTTCCTGATTCCCAACAGCTGATTTAATTGGTTCTCGAATTCAGTCTTGATTGTTAGAAACGCACACATTTTTTTTTTTTTAGTTTTTAGTTTTGTGTTCGTCTTCTTCTTCTTCGCTTAACTTGTTGCTTGCAATGTGGAATATTAACGACTGCGAAATGAGTTCTCTACCCGCTGGGTAAAGTGTGCTTTATATTATGTATGTGGAACCAGCCTGCAATACAACAAGATAGTTGATACTAGAGATTGAGATTCACATTACAAAAGCGGATTTTATGTAGTTGAAGTTAGCATATGCTATGGGCGCAGTTTTTAAGGGGGCGAAATGGTAAAGTATGTCATTCAAGGATCAGTGCTGATGACACAACTTTGTTGCTTCACTAAGGGTCCGTTCAGTCGTCAGGGAAGTTCCTAAATCAACAGTTTTCTGTACCAATAATACCTAGGAGCCCATAATTCAGCCTTATTTGCCATAATTTCCATACAATGTAATAAAGGCTAGTTTGGGTTTCCGGCCTTATTTCATGTCACCATATCTAAAGCCTCAGCCAGTTTTGTGTGACAGAGGCCTTTTTCTTTTTGTGTCGAATTTCAAATCAAACCAAATCCACTCCTGGAAACACGGCATAATAAACAAATTTGTTTCAATCTCAAATTGTTTAATTCGATTATATTGTTATTTTATGAGCAGACGGATTGTGTATGTGTGTGTTTTTTTAGAGATTTCCCAGTTGTGGCGAGACTAAATCGACACGACGAAAAGATATGACCTTTTGAAGTGTTTATTCCCCGAGAGGGAATCACGTGATGGATTGAGTATATGTGAGCTGTTTTATGCACTGATTAATAAGGAATTGTAATTATTATTGTAAGGGTTTTAGTTGTAAATGCGTAAAGTGAGCATATTTTTTCCTTAGAAAAACAAAACAAACCAAATGTGTGTGTGTGTGTATTGTTTTTCTTGTGAAATATGGATTATTCTTAAATATTTTTTTGTTGCATGTTTTGCGGGTTTCAAATGAATTTACTATTATACTAGACACGGTGTAGGCGATCACTCATTGCGTGATTACTGATTAAATTGGTCGTCATTGAACAGCTTATTCTTTAAATTGTAAACAAATAATAAAAAAAAAATTACTGATAAATTCGTGATTTTAATATTTTGATAGGTGCAAACATAAGAAGGAATGTTTTTAAATTCTAATTTTAAGTAGGGTATGTAAGGGTAACGTTGGCTAGAGGTAGAAAAACTATTTACGAAACTACAAATTGTTTTTTTTTGTATGGTAAGATCTATTTTTACTAAAGTGTAAGGGCCTTTGGTGATGGCGATTTCGTAGAGGAAAAATTAAAATTTTTTTTAGGTCCAGAACTAACGGCACCTGCCATATACCCATTAAGGAAAAGTTATTTTTTTTTTCAAAAACGGCTCTCTCTATTTTTGTTAGTAGAGTCATACTTTTGGAATGAAAGAAATGTTTGTAAAAGTTCCATTAAGGGTTATTCCCATAGAACCATTTTTTTTTACTTTTGACTTTCTCTTAAACGACTGAACCTATTTGAACGGAAGCTCCTTAACAACCTTAAAATTACTTGGTATTAAAATTTAAAAAAAAATAATTTTTGGATTTTAAAAATCTTTCAACATTTTTTTTTTAATCAATTTTTCGAAAACGGGTCACTGTGTTTTTTTAAAAATTTGGTTTAGATGTGCATTGAAAATGGCATAGCAACTATATTTATTAACAAGGTTTAAGAGTTTTTAAAATATAAAAAACATTTTTTTTTAAAACGGCGCTAATGATTTTCAAATTTATCTTTCTTAAATTGTTTTGAGCTCAAAACTATTAAAGAAGTTGCTTATGTCATTTTAGTAATGAATTTTTGTTTTTCTTATAAAATTATGTACTATTAAATACTTTATATTATAAGCTTGAACGTTCAACGTGAGAATTAACATAACAAAACAACCTTGAATTTAATATGAGCGATTGACGTTTTACGTTGCATTTTTTCCCTGATTTTACAATCTAGTTTTCAAAACAAGTACTTTAGGGTAGGTACCCATGCAAAACGATATTTATCCAGGAGCAAACAAACCTCAACTTTCAATTGAGGAAAACCGTCTACGTCTTTCAGCAGTGGAAATGTGAGTATTAAATGAACGGACAGACCTATAAGGCAAATCTTTTCTGGATTGTTTTTTTTTTACACTGCTCCTTAGATTATTTTTAAAAATCAATTTAACAATTATCGAAAAAATACGAACTTCATTCAAGGGGTATAAAGAGAAAATTTTAATTTTTGCAATTTAGAGATTTATCCCAAAAAAAAAAATTGAGTAAGAAGACAAGAGCTATCTGCCAAATAATTCCGTGTAGATTTTTCACACACTTTTAACATTTATTCAAAAGAAAATGTCAAATATTTTTTTTTTTTTGCTTCTATATAACTTTTAAATAATGTGCGTTTTTAAAAGTATTTTATCAAAAATTTGTAGATCGTATGATTTTTAAGAGATTATAGTCGATTAAAATACTTAAAAATAAAATTTAGAAACTAATGATTCCGGAAATTGCTCATTTTAGTGGCAATCATCGGGACGGTTTTTTTCATCGGGGCAGCTATTTTTCAAATGGAAAAAAAATATTAATGGAAAAACTTACTTGCAATATCAAGCTATAACCTATTACAGATACCTTTTTATCAATTTTACCTGCTATTAAAAAGTGTTACTTTATGTTAAAAAAAAAAAATATCTTCAAATCCAACATTTTTTAAACAGAAATGCAAATCTTCTTATCTTCAAAAATTGGCATTTTTAAGTAGTATTTTTGTTTTAAGTACTTATTGCGCTTATTAACCCTTTAAAAACCATATGCTTAAATGTTTTTAGTAAAAAAAAAAACAATAAATTTAGTGTGAAATAGTTTTTTTTAATTTTGTCTTCTTAGGTTTCGGCCTAACTAACTTTTCGACATTCAGTAATTGAGTTTTTTTGGTGTGAAGCACTATTTAACAACTACCTTGTAAATTAATTTGCTTATTGCCAGTGCAATTCTCTGATATTTGTTATCAAAAAGTACAGGCATCGGTTCTTGTTCTTATACTTTTAGTTCCTTTGTAATTACTTTTACTTTGAATTGTTTTTTCATTTCATACTAATTCTTAAAATGTTAAGATCTGCTTGCCGAAGATAGTAAAACATAAAAAAGGACTGATAAAATCGGCTTTCGAAATTCAAATCCACTCGTTTTTTAGTTTTATTGTTTTTTTCTTTTAATTTATTTACACATTCAAATAACTAACATAATAACAAGAAAGAATGTATTTTAACGCGAACATTCACAAATAAACAAATATGTTAACAATCGGAAGTGTTGTCTCATAAAACAAAGATGGCCGACCAAAACTTTTAAAACTTGCGACCAACTATTACTTAGTTTTAAAACTGAATGCGATAAGTGATTTAAATTGTTTTCAAATGTTTAAAATCTTGTAAGTATAAACACAATCTCCGGAATAAAATTTTGCTATTCGAATGTAAATGGCGGAAGTAGGTATTTAAAACTCTATTTTAACTTCAGGGAAGGAAAATAAAACACGCGTTATAAAACAATAAAATGCACGACTGGATCGCACGTACTTGATCTTATAGATAAAGTTACTAAATATGCTAAGCCTCTTTAATTAAAAAATTGTTAATGCAGCTTAAGAAAAAAAATTTAAAAAGCATAAAATTTTATTTTCAAATGACTGAAACAGCTTTTTAAGTGAACTTTTTTTTCACGAATGCATAACTTGAAATATGGTACCCATATCGCAAGTAAAAAATATTAAGATATAGATAAATATATTTATTTTTATAAACATGTTTCATAATTTGAATTAAAACTAAGCTTTCCAAAAACTCTTAATATATAATAACTAATTTGTGTTCACTAAAATCTTCAAAACTTGGCTTGTAAAATAACTTAATTTATTACTCAAGTGAAGACATTTAATAAAGTTTTTTCTTTAAATAGGAGAACTTTTTTTAAACCCAATTTTCGTAAGAAAAGATTTAAAAAGATAATTTAAAAATATAAAACATTTTTGAGACACAAATAGTCATTTGGGTCCAAAGAACGATGTATGGGTAATTCATGATTATCAATTTAATTTCTCCTCCCACTACTACAGCATTATCAGCAAAGCTAACTGAATGTTGATTAGAAAAATTCTCTTGTTGCTACGTTAAATTGTTCCACGGAGCTTTCGATAACCCACATCTCAAATATAAACCGCTTCGGGTCACCCTATCATCATGTCCAATTTGATGTTTTGATTAGAGCTGTTAAGCGCAGAATTTTACGTTCACCTTGCAGAGCTTTTTCTGGAATGATCCACACAACCTTTTTTCCTATGACGATCGACTTAAACTCAAACCTATAATCCCTCAATTCAAGCCGTGATATTAATGCAGAAATGCCGATATTTTTTTGTTCACCAAAATAATGGTATAGATTGTTTACAAAAATTCTTCATGAATACAATAAATATAGGAACAAATTATAATTTCTTCCTCCTTAATCTAATGAAGACTTCTTTGAAACAATCTCTTCTTAACTATTCCCCATCCTCCCTTTTTCTTCCCTGTATATATCTTTAAAATGTTAAAAAAACTGTACTAGCTACCCCACTGTCAATATACATACATACATGCATACATATGTACACATGTATGTTTATAAGATTAGTTTAGCTTTCACTAAGTTTATGAAATAGCAGTAATTTCAATTTCAAGACCCTTCTGATGGGCAATGGTTTTCTTTTTTTAAATTGACATATTTTTTTTCAATTTATAATAAACTACTGTGCATATGCAATAAAAATAACATTGATTGATAATGCTAATCTAAAGAGCTGTGAAATAGATGTATGGGGGCAACGTGATAGACTTTATAACTTGTTTAAAAATGTTCTGATTAAATTTTTGTATAGCTGTCAAACTTACTTGCTGTACTTGCATTAATGCAGTTGTCAATCAAATTGAAAATAATTAATAACGAAATTATAATATTTTGTTTTTATTACTTTTACGTAGATACCCTCGTGCATCAAATAATCTTTAAATCAACAAACAGAAAGAGTCGCACGATGTTGCAAATCGTGCTTAATTTAAAACACTTAGAATATTGTAATCGTTCAGCAGAGAGGTTAATGAACGATAAGCTTGCCACCGGTGGCATGGTAGCGACAAGCTTGTTTAAGTACTTACAATAATTAACATAAGCGCAATTGAATTGATAGTGAAGCGTTCGTTCGAAAATAACAAAAAAAAAAAAAACAAATTTAGATTTATGTAGCTCTTGACCTCAAATAGGCAACAGGCATGAAAATTGAAACATCGATAACACGCAGGTAAAGAACTTTAATGCGTTTGTGTTATATTAATTCAGGAGTTTATAGAAAGCTTAGACTTAATGGGCCTTATCGGGAATCTTCAGAGAAATTTTGTTTCCTGTAAATATTTCTTTCTGCCGGAATTTTTAGCGATCGTGAATCTTCCCTGGAATAATTTTCCAGAGAACAAAAAAATTTATGAAATGACAGAAATATTTCCCTTGATATTATGTCCCCGAAACCAATAAACTCTGAGAGAATCATTCAATCGGTATTTACCTACGTTCCTAAATTTCTTGCGAAGGAAACATTCCCATTAGGTTTTAAAAAAATAGAAGAAAATAAAAATAAAAAAAGAATTGTGTGTTTTTTAGATTTGAGTACCAACGGCCAACGTGGAAGATAAATGGAAGCAAAAACAAAATACATAATACCCTGTACGAAACATCGACTGTAAGAAATGGAGGAATTCCTTTCAGGATAGTGTCACCTTGGAGCCAAGTCCACTTAAGCTTTCTTAAATCACTCAGCTCAAATCAAATATTACATCGCAATCAAACAACAAACTTTGGCCAATCTTATTTCTTCGGATTAAGAAGGCATTTAAGCAAGAAAGTCTCCTCTTAAGAAAGAATGGGGACCTTAACCAGACTGGCCCTGTTGTAAGGGCTAGAAGGAAGAACTTTGCCAAGATCGGATGGCCAGCATCTTACAGAAATTTACTTCAAGACCAAACCACATTAGACAGGAATAACGCCAAAAATATTGCGATTTAAATGGCAAAGACACGGAAGCGTATGTGCGTCAACACACCAGCCTGTTTTGTCTTTGAATCCAACCTCGAAAGACAGCATGGCAGAGAAAGACTTCAACTTAGGTTGCTTTTTCAAGCGAAGGCCAATTTAAACCACAGGTTTTTAAGTTCTGAACACATTTTTTTTTACTATAATATAGTAGCAGCAGTTTTCTCTCAACATTTTTTGGGTCAGCGCAATAAGGTGTCATTTCTGGGGTTAATATTTAAATAGTTGTTATTTTAATACATATCCACTATAATTTACGTTAGGTTCCAGAAAACGACGATGAAAAGATGTTTATTTTATTTTTGTCAGAAATCGTATTGGTGCTTCATTTCCAAATTTTGTTTAATATGATGATTTCGTCAGCTTACTTGATGAAAACATCTGAAGTGCCGTTAGGACTAGCTACCAGAAGCAGATTGCAGGGGCATCTTTCCCGAAAAATTGGTATGGATGTGTTAAATATCTGTGAAAACCTATTTTCTAGTTGCGCATCATCAAATCAGTTTTCGAGGGATCCAAAGATCAACAACGGCCATAAACCACTATTTATGACGTGTGCTTTCGTGGATCTCAATCTTGACTTGAGGGTGTGTTCCAGGTTTCGTCTTTGGGCAAGAGTATGATTAAGACAAGTTTAAAAAAAAAAAAACACTTCAATGTACCTAAGCCCCCTTTGAGGGGGATAGGTAGTTTCAGGAAAAAGTACTGAAAATAGAAAAAAAAAATCATTAAAAATAGTGGTAATACCTACTACTAAGTATTGTACCTCTTTTTAAGAAAATAGAAAATACTCTCTTCTATTAATTTTTAAATCAAGTGAATTCTATGCTAACAAAATTTGTGATCAAATAGGTTAATCTTGGAAAAGTTATGGTACACTTGTTGTGGTTTCTTTCTCTTCTACTCTATATTTTTGGGGGTGCTGAATTCGAATTTGTGGCTTGCCCAACAAAATTTCGTGACACAACAGTTGTAGTTTTTTGGAAAATTTTACATTGCCGGATTATTTGTTTGGTTGACACTATGTATCTAAGTATATTTGATGAAACTGCAGTCTCCAAAATTGCATACGTAGAATTGCATACGCATCTTCAATCTTAATCAATTTCTGAGACCTCTAAAACGTTTATTAGTATTTATTAACATAAATCAGTGTAATTTAATTTTTATCCAGAAACATTTTTTTCAATCTGAAATTTCCTGAAAACGTTTATAACAGTGCTCTTACAGATATTTGAAAAGCAGCAAAAAACATCTCTAATGTGTGGGCCACCATCTTGAAAATATTTTCAAATAATGTACAATTGTGCCGAACGAATTGTTTTCGAATTTTTTTTAATTTTTTGTTTGTAAACATGAAGATAAATCAACGATCAATAAAATCACATCATAAATATGTGTTTTAAAGTTAAAAGAACTAAATTAAAAGCTTCAGTTCGCAGCAATATGGTTGGTTCTTAATTAGTTCACCACAACTGTATGTATGAAAAACTATTTCGCAATTTAGAGTTTAGTCAGAAAATCAAAAATAATTTATTGAAATAAAACAAAAAAACCCGCAAGAACACCCCTTTACCGCTATGAGAATTTCATATTTTTTTTTGTTTAACCTGACCTAAGGACAATTATCTTTTGATTGGCAAACGAAAGTAAACTAACTAAAGCCAATAAAGGGTACTTACTGGAAAGCAAATTGTTGGTAAAGAATTAAACTTAAACAAATCAATTTCTATTTAAATAGCTGCAGTTAAGAACACCACATATAGTTCAAAAAGATAACAAGAATAAAATTGAATATTAAAATCTTTTAGACATTATACATTATGTACTAATTTGATGACCATGAGCTGGTTTCTGGACAAGTTCAAAGAATTCGAACCTGTTTCATGTTTAAGCAAGGTAAAAAACAAAAGTTAATGAATAAACTTGAATTATTTTACTGCAGTACAATTTATTGAAATACAAATCTGGATTATTATTTAAAAACAGAACGAATTGAATGTTCATATACGTAAGAGGATATTAGCCTTTCTTATCGTTGAATGCTCGTGACTGCAGATTTATTTAATAGGTATTTTTTTTTTTGATTTTTGTTTTTGTTGCAATCAGCTGATTAGATGATATTATTTGAGATCAATGAAATTTTATTTCCGTTATAAAATGTTACTAAGCGAAGGAATTTATTTTTATGAAAATGTGAATCCATGCGCTTTAAATTCTTTGTTCGTTAATCAGAGATTTAGACAGAAAGGCTGAAGGTAATAGTTGAAAATGTTTATTAGTTAAACAAAGAATTAAAAATGATATGATCTTCTAGAAGTTTTGTATTAATAACTTCCACAATTTGAAATTTATACAAATTTGGATGCACACTTAACCTGGAAAAACACAGACTTGGAATTTTTTTAATCTAAGCTTTATAATTATTTAATCACAAACAAAAGTAGCCATTATAAGAAAAAGTTTAAATAATTTATTCATTGGGTTTCCCAAAAATTGCATTTAAACAATGCAGAACAAAAACAATAGACCGTGTGTGATTTTAAGATCAAGCTCTAAGGTGGAAACACTTTTTTTGAATAGTTTTTTAACCCCTGATAGCTCTTGTAGGGGCTTAAAGTTTCTTATGAGAAATACATTGGATTTGGGTCTGTGAATATGGTAGCCATTGTGTGAACGATGAAATATTTAAAATTAATATTTAACCATTATTGGTTCCTACACGTTCTATATACGAGGTGGTAAGTCTTATTGAAATGAGTATGGCCTCCGACGAAACTCATTGCTGCATTGGCTTTGACGCCAGAAGCGATGAAAACGATTGGAAAGCTCCTATTGGCGGTAATTGCAACGTTCCACAAGATCCTAAATGCATTTTGGCTGTGAAGGAATTGGGCTAAAAAAGGATTTTGCACTTAATTTAGTATGTACCACTTTTTTTACTATGTGCTCATTGAGTGACATAGTTTTTTCTTGAAACTGTTAAAATGCATTTCAAGATCAAAACGTGGAGCCAAGTATTTGGGATTTTGGTTAAAAATGAGCAACAAATTCAAGTGTAATTTGCACTGCCGTGGGTTATAGGGAGGTAGGTAAGGGTAGGCACATCAAATTCGAAAATGACGCAGTAAACTAGAATCTAAATGGGATAATTTGTGACTTTTAATGTAGATTTGGATTTTTGTTTAAGCGAAAGTCAGATTTTTGTTCGATGTGAAAAAGCTCTCAGGTTGAGAGTATGGAATGCGGTCAAGGATTAAATAAAAAAATGAGAATACACCACGACAATTGCTAAGCCCGGACCGCGGTCAGCAGATGAAAATGTTCTTATTGGTAAAACTTGTTTCCGTGAGTATTCCTAACAAAAATAAAAAAAAAACCATTTCATTTAAAAATCTTCACTTCATTTAAAAATCTTCATTTAAAAATCTTCACTTGGAATTATTTATCAGTGAAGTAAATTTTGTGTGGTCTATACTAAATAAAGTTCATAACTACATGTTACAAGTTGGATTATAAAATTTTTGAGGCAGTAACTTCCTTGAGTTCGTTTCCAGGTTGGTTAATAAAAGGCACTTGCTGGCAAAATTGCACCTAACACCTCAAAGTTGCAAACTCTTTAATTAATAGGCATCATTTTATTTAAAATAACCAAGTGTTGGTATGTAAAATCAATTACATAAAATTAATATCAAATACAAACAATGTCAATCAAAATTCATAAAAACTAAACCTATAACCTGCAGCTTTTCTAACGGAATTTGCGATAGGTCAACAACAAACAATTCAACAAACCACTTTGTGAATTGAATTCATCAATAGACGCTTGCAATTATTTTGTATGCATTTTATCATTTTCACTTCAAAAGTTGGTTGTGTGTTGGATATAATTTTTTTTTTCTTCTTGCAACCAATCGTCGTGCCGCCACTATCCCATCCCATCCATCGAATTTTCTGGTTTTTCCTTTCTCTTTGCTTATTGTGTACCTTCCATTTCACACCTCTCGATCTCCCCCATTCCCCCCTCAAACTTATTACTTTCAATCATTTTATTTTTTCGCAGTAAAAATTATGATAATGCCTTAATAAACTTTAAAATAATTTATTAAAAGGTGAAACTCTTATTTCTGCATTTTTAATTTGTTGCAATATCGAATATATTTTGCATTTTTATGTTCTTTTTTGGATTGTCAAAGTCGAAGTCGAAGTCATCGAGGTGTGCTCTGAGATTTTCGAGGTGAGGCGAAATAATTTGAAGACCAATATAGCTTTGAAGTGGTTGTTCTTTGAATGAAAATGTTGTGCGCTGCACCAGCACCACAGACAGTGTCGATGCATGGTGTTGCAGAAATAATTCTTATGATATTAGATTTGCTGCAGAATCGAACTTTAAGCGAAACTAACTTGTGAAAGGAATGGCATAAATTATAAGATCTGATTGTAATTCAGAAGATGTGCATTTGAGCAGAGTACACAAATATCACGTCAACTTTAGAATTGAATCACTTTATTCTTGTTTTATAGAGTTATGGCTTTTTTATGTCAAACCTTTTCTTGTTGATAGAGTTGTGGCAGATAAGATTCTATAGACTAATTAGTTATGAATAAGGCCTGTTTGCTGATTCGATACTTAAGCAAGTATCACACAATTTGTGTAAACATCAACATTTGTGTTAAAATTTGTGTGTTTTTAAAATAAATATGCACAAAACCAACTGATATAAAATTATAAACACGATTTGTATATCATTTGGTGTCAACCAAATTATGGTTCAGATGATATTGTGTATTTGTATTGCAAAAATACACAAACTTTTGTACATACGCAAGTCGTGTGATCAAAGCTTTAAACATTTATGTTGAACATAAACGGTCATATTCTAATTTTTCTTTTGCGTAAACTGTCACACAAGACTTTATGTTGAACATAAATCCAAACGACTTTGGTGTTTGGGTGTGTAGAAATCGGGTAGGCACTGACCGGGCCAACTTGGTTGCGTCCAGTGATCTGCAACTTTGTCTGCACATCAATTGTGCTTATTTAAGCTCCTTGTGGTAACCACCGGATACTGGTCTCGTCCAACCGGACTTGTCCAGCTAAACTTATAAGCGCGAGTGTTAGTGTGAAACTAAGAATACTATAATACAAAAGTTCTTTCCTTTTTAGGATAGGTTATGGAGGCTAGCAGTCTTCTTTACTGACTCAAATTCCGCTAACGAAACCGACACTACGCCTCGGATAAGGACTGGTCAAACGATGACGACAAAATGACGGACAAAAATTGGTTTCTGGAATGGCCCTGCCACAAAATAAGCTGGGTGTCCAACGATAGGCAAGCCGGCGGTTGCCAAGATAGCAGCAAAAATTGAATTAGAGCGAATAACGGAACATCTAGAAGAAATACTGAACAAGCAGATTTCCACACTGGTTTATCCTGTGTTGAAGGATTAACACGGCAATAACACAAATGATCAGCCTCGGAAGTAACTCATCCGTTCAATTCAATAATTCTAGACAACCGGTGAAGAAAGTAGAAGACTTTCAATATCTGGGGAGTTTTGTCTCTACCGAAGGCGGAACCGAACAAGACGTCTACACCCGTATTAAAAAGGCAAAGGCTGCTTTCGGAATTTTGTCCAAAATATGGAGAAATAATGCTATAAGCTTAAAGACCAAGCTGAGACTGTTCCGCTTCAATGTTGAATCCGTGCTTCTGCATGGGTGCCCCACGTGGAAAATCGACACCTGTGAATAGGTGTCTACGAAACATCTTAGGGATTTTCTGACCCAACGGTATTTCTAATGAAGAACTTCATAGGAGAACTGGTCAAGAATCCATAGACAGTACTATTCGCAGACGTAAGTGGCAGTGGATTGGTCATACGCTTCGAAAAAGCAACGATTGCATTGCTGGCCAAGCGAAGTAATGGAACCCGAATATAGGCTGGTAGAGGGTTGGGTCGGCCGAGAAACACATGGCGCAGGAAAGTGGAAAGGGAATCTGCACAGCTGGGAAAGAGTTGCAGAGAACTACGTTATATTTCCAGAAACCGTACACAATGGCGGTTAGGAGTAGTGGAGGCCCTATGCCCCTTAAAAGGATCACAACGGACCCAGACTGTCAATTACTCTTTTCTGACAAACAAAAACACTACCTACCCTAATAAATGTTTTTCTGTCGAATCGACTCTTGAAGTCAAACTAAAATATAATATAAATTTCCATATATTTTGTAAAATCAAAACATAAGCAAAAAAAAAAAATAATATAAAAAAACTTCAATCATTAAAATACCATTGAAGTCATAAAACCAAGTCAAGAAAATCAAACTTGATAAACTTGCTTATAGATATAAATATGAACGAGTGTGTGGGAGAGACATGTATAGGTACTTATAGTTACTACATTTTATTTTGTTTTAATATATTTTTTAAAGACATTAAACACATTTGCATGCTTTAATGTTCTTAACAACAAATGCAAGACAAATAAACAACCATAAATAAGTTATGCCTCAGCATCATGTATTTATTACAAACAAAAATTAAGTCCATGATTGGTCGTATTTTATTGCTTTTTGTAAAAAGGTTCTAGTAACTGCTATCAGTAAAACATTTGTTAAAGTTTCTTACCATCATCATGGTAATATAATAAAAATGATGAATTTGTTTTATTATTGAATTTTAAATAGAAACTAGAATTAATATTGGTTAAAAAATTCCAACCCCATCATACACATATTTTGTTCAAACATTTGATATTGATGATATAACACAAAAATAGTTTTGACATTTTGACAGACAGACAGAGATAGGCCTGTCTGGTTAAAACAGTAAGGACTGTTTTAAATTTTCTGAGTGTTTATTTAGGTCTTGCCATATAGTTAAGACTCATTTCTATGAGTTTCTTGTTCAGATGCTTAAAGAAATCTTAAAGCTGATTAAAATAAGTTTACTCTTTATAACTTACGAATAATCCTAACCATATAACTGGATAAATTTAAACTAATAATAAATGTGTAGAAACTGTAAATTTATTCTAATGCCCGCCTTACACGACACAATATTTTTGCGCAATAATATTGTACAAAAATATTGTGCGAAAAAGGGTCGTCCATACACCACTCAATATTACTGCGCAATATTTCTAGATCTCTTTGCTTATTCTGTATGTCGTTGTGGAAACGAAAAATATTGAGTAAAAATTCAGAAAATATTAAACTTTTTTAATATCACTCAATATATTGTGCAAACCGAAAATATTGTGCAATACAGCCCTTACACGGTCAATATTATTGCACAGTACTGAGTATTGTGCAATAATATTGTGTCGTGTAAGGCCAGCATAAGGCTAAAAATCTTAACTTAATTAATCAGCAGTCCTTGTAAGATTAATAGTAGGAATAAATATACTCCTACCAAGAGCCTTACAAAACCAAAATTACTTTCAATAAGACTTTCATTGCAAATTAAACATTTTTTTCACGTTACGTCAAAAGTGATTAATATAAATTCAGTCAAGTTAATTATTATTAAAAACGTTTTGACTGTAACATGTTTTCAAAATAATCAATAATTTGACTGAAAATAGTTTAAATTAACTAAATTTTTGAAGAGCTTTATATTTTCTTGAGGAAAAATGAGTAAGAAGGTATATTATAGCTTAAAAAAAAATAAAATGACGTTTAAGAAGATTAGGTACATAAATGGTAACCCTTTTCTCAAAAAGAATTAGAAACAAAATAATTTTAATATGCGATATTTTGAAGGCGCTTTTTTTTGTTTTCGAGGTAGAACAAAATAATAGCAGATATAATTTTAACCTCATTCAGATCTAAGTAAGTACACGTGGAAAAACAAATAATAATTATGTTGTCATGGAAATACAAACATTGTATCAAACAAGCCATCAAGAAAAATACTCATAATTTTTGTTATTTTGTATTATTATTATTCTCACACGTAAACTCTCTCGTTTCTCTTTTTATCACATGTGTTTGTAAGCCACGCCCCACTCTTTTAACAAGACGCAATCGCAACAAGAGTCTAATAGCTTCTTGGAGATAGACCATTTAACCCTTATAAGAACCTTATAGCAATCTTAGAATACACTACAAGAAGACTTTTCACTCTTGAAAAGCATTCTTATAACACTCTTGAAGAGTGTTATGAGTATGAAAATGTTACTTGGGTGGTTAGAACCGATTTCAGTAAATTGGAGTCGACTATTATAATATAATTAATGATTTGTACCCCATATTACATCTTCTTGCCATATTTTGATCACTCATCAGTCATATGAACCAATGGATTTTTTTTTTTTTGAAAATCTCCAGAAAGACTTTTAGAATTGATTTTCTTGGTCTAAAACTAGCGTTTCAGCCATTTATTAACTTTTGTTAGTTTTCTTTCAAATGGCTCCCACGATTTCGATTTTACAACATGTACATTTTTTTTCTGGCAAAGGAACTTATGTATTTCTATGAAATTTTTTTTTTAAATTTCTATGGCAGGTACTGCCAAAATGTAAGTGTATTGAAGCAGGAATAGAAAACACATAAAATTGATTTCTGATGGAGTAAATAACTCCTCAACTATATTACATTAAAAACGCAGCGCATTGTAAGTTTTTTTTATTTTGAACTCACCCAGTTTATTTGCGTAAAAAAGTAATTTAACGAAGCTTCATAAAAAACAAAAAAAATGGTACGTATACGCCCTGTGGTACCAATTACATACATATAATTCTATTTATAATCTATAGATATTCGAAAACTGTTTGACTGTATTCAAAATTGCACACAATAAATAAGCAACAACATACATTAAAAGCAAAGAAAAACAAAATAATAATAAAAAGAAGTTTTTTTTTTGTATTTTGTAATGAATCATAAAATCTTCCTAGTTTTAACATTATTTTTAAATTTCCAAAAATATAATAGTCAGTATTAGACTTATACATACAAACATTTTATTGGTAATTATTGCATAATCATTTTTGTAAACAACATTTAATTCCAATATTCAACCAATAATTCGTTCATATATTTACAAGTGTAAGTATTCCTTTTAACAAGTAGTGTGTTAGTTGTATTTAAAAGGTCTTTGGCCTCAACTCATACATGCTCTCCATCGTTTGTTGTTTTTTTTTTTTACATTTTTTGTTTTTATGGATCTAATACTTGCCCCCTTAGGACACATAAGAGATCTGATAACTGGCCTTGACCTTTTTAAATGGTTTTAAATGCAGCAAGTAAACACCATCGACTGGTTTGTGGAAATAATTTATTTTGCTGATATATTTTTTATTACAGCTCACCCTGTACGTTGATCCTGGTTCTTTGGTAATTAAGTGAGCCCTCATGGGGTGCGATAGCGTTGGACAAATAATGATAATTTGTGTTTACACCGTTGGCGTTGATGTCGACGTCGTCGTCGTGGGTGGGTGTGTAACAACTGTCGGCCTAGTAACCACCATTACACTTTTGTGTTTGAACAGTTTTGTGCTTTGAGTAAAATGACTTGACTAAAAGAATTTTGTTTACCACAATCACCTACCGCTATTGGTATGATTTTTTTTTTTTATATTTATAGCAGCATCATTAAAATATGACATTTTGCCTGCTCAAGCAAACAAATTTAACAGCTTTAGCTTATGGCAAGACAAAGACAATATTATTATTACAGATTGTGTCTTATCAGAAGGCGTTTCAAATCAAATATAGGTATTAATGCTGATTCTGATTTCTGATGCAGGGGAGCAAAAGTCAAACAATTGCTGGTATCGCTATGCAAACGCCATGTGCAGGGTGATTGGTGGTCTGCGTCTGGCCCTGACATTATTGTGTGCATTCTCTAAGGTGTGAAATACAAAAATATCATTTCCAAGTCCTTGCGATGATTGCCTTGTGGAGGCCAACAACATGTTGTTGGAAATAAAAAGACATGTGTAGAATTAAGTGCCCATTGTCTATGAGCTAAATCAAACTTTCATTTCGATATGCTGCTGTTTGTTAAATCACAAACAACAATGTAGTAGCTTTAGTGAATTATTCTTTTGATTGTTTTGTGAGTTTTTTTTTATATTTCTACATTTATTTTCAAACTTTTATTTTTAAACTTGTTTTTTTTTTATATTGATATCTAACAAGAAAGGATTGTTTGTAAAATTAAAAAAAGATAATAATAATTAAAAATTTAACAAAGGGCTATTTCCATTGTAACGGGTGTGACACAGTTAAAACATTTCTTGATCATATTCTGTTTACTTTTCTCTTAATTAAATATTTAAAAGCTGTAACACCTGATATAAATAGTTGATTATTATATTTCTTAAATGAAAATTCTTGAACCTATTTTTTTACATCGCAATTTCTTAATATGCGGTGTAACGGGTGTGACGTTAGAAATTCGGCTCAGACTCGTTCGGATTATTCATATTTATATTAGAAAAGTACTGGATTTCGTATTTAATATGAAAGAAAATTTTATTACGGTTGCATTAAGCATTTTGTTTGGATGAAATTGATATAAAAAATTGATTTTACAACACTTCAAAAATGTAACGGTTGTGACATATGTTAGTGACGGGTGTGACATTGTATAAAAAACTGTGTGTAAAATAAAGAAAGATTCAAAACTAAAGATGAAATAAATTAAAATTTTAAAGAGTTAAGTAGTATTACGCAATATTAATTAATTTTGGGCAAAATATGAGTAAACATTAGAGTAATTGAATCGTTTTTTTTTAACTTATTTCTAGTTTGAGCACAAATGTGAATCCACCGGTAGGACAGTTGAATCCTGGATCTTTAAAATAATGTTAGATTTAAAGTATGTACTTCCCATAAAATCTTTTTACCACCACTCCTATGCCATCTTCTGTCCCTTTTCAATGAGCAGTGTAGAAAAACGACCAAGTGAAAAGAACTCCAAAATATTTTGGAGACATTAAGTAAGTTAAACCGTTTCTTGAGTTGTGCAGCACATACACTGAAAAACATGTCCACAATGTGATCAATATCTACCTTGTTCAAGAACAATTTTCAAAAACTGATGGGTGAAAAAGGTAAGATCTTTTTCCGTCGGCTTGATTGGGCAAGATAGAAGTAGTAATGAAACAAAGGCTTACATTAGTTTTTTCTCAACGTTTCGGCAGGGGTTGCTGCCTTCTTAAGGGTAACTTTACTGTACATAAAAAAAACAAAACACAGTCAAACAATACGTATTTTTTTGAAACGGGTGTGACTCTTAAAAAGTCGTTGTTGTTATGTGCCAAAATAGTGGGCTGTGTTTACTTATCGAAGGTCACACAATTACTGATAGTCGATCTAAATCTTAGGTTTCATATTTAGTTTATTAATTTAGTGAGAGATTCGAAATACACTGCAAAAAACCGGTTAGTTTCCAGTTATTAAAATGCAAACGGCTGGTGGTGGGACAGTTTGTAGGGCTTTGGAGTTTTATAAATATAAGAAATATACAGAAACAAATTAAACTGATATGGGATTATAAATGTAAGAACCGTAAGGATATACATATCATTGTTTAATTTCTTTATCGGTCACTTTAATTTTTGTCATGTAGGCACTGGTACATAATACCTAACCTAACCATTCATTTCGAAGTTAAAAACAACTTGGAAGATTTGATTTTCAAATTGTGAATTTGACACTCAACGTTTGCAACTTTTAATTTTCAAATCAAGTGTTGATCAACTTCCGAATTTTCTTCGTGAGCTATAGCCGTGCTATATGTGTCTTGTCTTGTCTTTAATTTCAAGGCAAAAAATGTCCCTAACTTCTGTGTGAGTAAACTTTTAAGCTTTGGCACGGAAGACCTTTTAATTTCAAAAGTGGGTTTTTGACACTCTTGTCTTATCCACATATCAAAAATGGTACCAATTGCACTACTCCAATGGCTCAAGAGTGTATTGCTTTAACTTTTAAAATTTAAAATAAAAAAATATAATTTTAATCCTCTATGATATAGCGTTAAAACTTTTTCTTTTTTCTATTTTCAGGTATGTACATTCCATTGTCCATATTCACGACTATAACATTTTTTAAAATAAAAGTAAGTTTGTGTTATTTCAATACTGTTCTTATTACAGATTTTTTTTGTAGGGACTAAGTGTGAATTATAAATTTGTATAAAATTATTTTTGTTTATTATACTTTGTTGTGGCGCAATTGTAGTTAGGAGGTCAAAATGGAATTAGGTAAAGGGAATTACCTTTTACTATAATGCAGATTATACGCTCGTAGAGCAGACAAGGATGTAATACTTCAGTAAAGTTTTTTAGAACAACACCGCGACCATGGTGTTGAAGCTTGTAACGATTCAAATAAATTCCGCATTGAGTTCCGCCAACCTGACTTCTAGGAATGAGTGAATACATGCTCCCAACAAATTTTTTTTTATAAATATTATAGGAACATGTCTTCTGCCAATTTAATGACCACCATTATTATTATTTCACAAGCGGTTGTATAATGTATACAAATGATTTCTGCATAATTTTTCTAAACTTCTAGTTAACTTGTTACTTAAAACTGTCAAATTCAAAAAAAAAAAAAAAATTCTTAGAAACAAAAAGGCCAGCCTTGGTCACCAAAACCTTTTACCACAAAATATACGAAAAACCTTTCAGTGCAGAATGATTGATTTAGCAAGGTAACATTGCTGTCCATACATTTCAGATCGCATTTGAAATGCTTATTATACTGCTACTTCTATAACATAACAACAACAATGCAACCACAAAATCACACACAGGTTCTTTATGGCCAGTTAAGTGTAATAAAACAAGTGCGCGCACCGTCACACACTTACATTGATTTGTTCTACTATATGCCCGCATATCGCGTTGTTCCATTAAATGGGGCTTAAAGACTGCCTTCGGCAAGGCCGTCCGACCCGTACAACACTTTCAATAATTTGTTCAAATCCAACATCCCTTTCAGTAAACTGTGCAGCTGCTGTGACTGCTGCTGCTACTGACGCTCGCTGTGGTTCTTGATGGTCAGTTCCATATTCCCCCGCTAGAGGTGAGTCTCTTTTATAAAAGGTGTGGTAATCGTGTGTAGAGTACACTCTATCTAAGCACATACCCTATAATATATTATATAAAAGTTATTTTTTATCAAGATGTTAGTATGGACTTAAACCTAAAACAGAAATAAAACAACATTTTGGCGCGCGTGGTCTCAGTCACTAAGTCCGCGGTATGCGGTGCTGCACTGCTGCTATTACTGTATAGTTGCGGATGTGGACGGACGCGCGTGCAGAGCACTTACTTGCCTAGTAACCCAGAGCCCAGAGGCGGTTATTGTATTAATTACCTTGTTAAGAAATTGCTAAGCGATCAGTTTACGCTATACTTCAATTCAAAGCGAATCTATTGCGCATGCGCATTGTTTTGTGCACTTTCGACACCAACGACGACAACAACGACAACGACGACAAGCAACGATGAACCAATTTAATTTTATTTTTATTCAAAACCTCTCTCAAAGCCAAATCGACTTACTGAGAACACTAATTCCAATGGTTGGTTTTGGAATTAACTGCAAATTAGAGGCCATTAGGACAGATTTGCTATTCAAAGTTAATTTATTGAAATGTGGTAGCCGCCATCAGGGTATCAAATTTATTTTACATTTTAATGTTTTGTTTTTTTTTTTATTTATTTATTTATGATCAGGGCGTTGTCAATTTATTTTTGTATACAAACATACTCGTTACATACATTTATACTAGACGAATGATTCGATCTTTAAAAGATCAAAAGTGGTTACACACAGTTCTCAACTTGGTGCGTGGTGGTATTGAAAGGCAAAACAAATTTAGAAAAAATAAAAAAATAAAGTTAACTTTTGCGAAAAGAACGGACAGAATTATAAGAGAGACACTTTGGGTGCGGCACTGCAACAAGACATTGAGCGCATTTTTGAAAGCAGACCAATGGCCACTTGCCAGCCATGGCTTAATGGCTAGAATTGAATTTAATCGGATTAACTTATATGGACTATTGCCTTTCAAGACCGGCTTTTCTGTCTCATATTATTCTATTCGATATTATTATAAGCTAAGCAACCTTTCATTTATCATGCCTTTTGCAAAAAAAAAGTACTTACTTATGGTACCTATACTTACTCCTTGGATGTAAGGTTTTTTTTTCAACGCATTGACTAAAAATAGATAAAAATATTGTAATATCTTTGCTAATAAAACTTTTACGTCTTAAGTTTCTTTGGTGGAAAAATTCGTTTTTAATATTTTGTAGTTACATTGCAAGTAAATTTAAATGAATTAAATAGTTTTTGATATCAGTTTACATTTGACATTGAACATATTATCTGGAGTAAACAGTTTATTGTAAATTTACATTATAGAAATTTATTCCCACAAGTGTTATTGGTAAAACAAATATGTTATAATATTGGTAAGCAATCTCTTTTATTGTTTCCAAAAAATTACTTTGAATAAAATTACTTCTAAGAACCGCTTTACAGAAGTTTAGCAGACACCATCAAACCTGGCAGGAAGGATATACATAAGCATTGTTACCCGAGTCGAAATTTAGATAAATAATGAAAAACAGAAGAAAATTGTTCATATTTTAAATTTTGAAATAATTTAAATGACAGTTAGATAGATTGTCAGGTTTCGCTTACAATTTTTTTTTTTAATTTTGACACATGCGCAGACTTGTATGAAATTTAAATCTCGGAATATATTACCTTATTAGGTGAACTGTGGTAAACACTAAACCTATTGAAAATAAAGGAAAATACGTGAAAAGTCGCGAAAAAGTGTAAAGTACCTGAGAAAGGAACATTTGAGAATGTGAAAAAATTTAGGGTTTAAAAGTTCATTCACCAGTGTTCCGCGCTTTTATCCATAATATTTCGCGATTTTTACCGTAATAGTCTTCGGTATATCGCATATTTTTCCATGACATTTCATGCAGTATTCCGCGCTTTTTTACTCGGTGTTCCTTGATTTTTGCCCAGGTATCATTTCGCGATCATTCACATGGTGTTCAAAAGTTCTTTCACCTCTTCATCAGTATTCCGCGCTCATATTCACAATATTCCACGCTTTTTGCAGTGCATATTTTTCCACGACTTTTCAGGCTTCTCTGTGGCTTTCTTCGCTTTACGCTGCGATATTTTACGCGTGGTATTAAACGTGACCTATCTTGCTATTCACTAAGGTTTTCAACGATCTTTCACAAGTATGCCGAGATTTTATCCATAGTATTTTGCAATTTTTAAGATGTAGAATATCAGTTTTTTTCGCGACTTTCACACTTATTTCCACGACTCTCTTATTGCTATGGCTTTCTATGTTTTTTTAACGCTATATTTTAAGTATTTCTTTCTGTAGTAATTCCTTTTTATGACCCTCCATGCAGTATTTCGCGATCTTAAGCCCGTTTTCATTTAAATCGTTTTCATGTGAAATAAAATAAGTATTGAAAACTCGAATAATTGATGCAAAGGACTTGAATGAACTCTCAAAGTATAATGAACACAACGCCATCTGCTGGCATTTTCCAACCCAGCATTCCGTGCTCTGTTTCTATCGTGTATCAGAGATGCTGTTTTACAGGGATTTAATTTGTTGTGATTTTTTTGTCAATGCATGATGGGAAAACTTCTCGAGACCAGGATTTTCCAAAGTCTTAAAAGTTATTCTGTTATTTCTAAGGAAGACGAATCCAACTTAACAGAAATTATTAAAATCGGTTCAGCAGCTCTTGAGTTATAAATGGTGTAACTAGCCCGACTTTGTTTTATATATTTAGATTCCCGGCATTTAAAAATATTTTCATGATTTTTTATTATTATTTTTTGCTGTATGAAATGATTTTCACAGAATTTGACAGGAATTTTCAAAAGAGGGGAAATGAATTTCTCTCTTGACAGGTTTGACAGCACTTGCACTCAAAAATAGTAGAAATTCACTGTTTTACAAATTCTTAATATAAAGAACAAAGATAATATTTAAGTTTAAATTAATATTTGGAGTTCTAATAGTCTTAGCCTAGCTCAAATAGGTTAATAAGTACAAGGCTAGGTGTTTGGAGTTCTATGAGTCATTTCAGAAAAAATTAATGGGTGATCCTTATGCTCCAGAAAAAAATGTTGGATATATATATATTTTCTATAGACATAACTGCAGGATCAATTTATGTGGCTTCTTAGTATTGTTAAAGTTAATTATTTAATCATTTTTTTCTTCAAAAAGAAGTCTTACCTCAAAACCAAAGTAAAATCAAAAATTATAAAAAAATCATAACCAAACATTATTTAAATAAAAGTTAGTTTTATCAACAAAAAAAAACTTCAGGCTCAAAAAAACCTTTTGAATTTGTTAAAAAACTGAACTTAGACGAACCTTGTTTTGAAACAATTACCATAATATGATAAAACGTGTTACACATAATTTATAATGAACTGCAATTTTCCAATTCACTAAACCGATTAAAGCAATATCAATTTGAATTGGCATGCCGATGCTGATGCCGTCCAAACAAGAACTTTAAGGCCAACAGCGATCAAATTATTTCATCTGATCAATTAACAGCAATTCAAGTTACCATGGTAATAAACACATTCGATATGTAATCATAATAAAAATGTATCTCTGTTAGTATGAGTGCTTGATTAAAAGACAAGTTTGATGCTGA
This sequence comes from Meliscaeva auricollis, assembly GCA_948107695.1. NCBI lineage: Eukaryota > Metazoa > Arthropoda > Insecta > Diptera > Syrphidae > Meliscaeva > Meliscaeva auricollis. Next base: position 62,659,123 of record OX403618.1, read on the forward strand.
CAAAGAAGAACCTTGTATTAAAAAAAAAAATAAAATAAAAACGAACCCACCCCACCCAAAAACCAAAACGATAACACCACTCTGATTTTCGAGCCTTTTGTTGAACTGAGGTACTAAAATACAAAACTATCTTGCAACAAGTGGTGAACATAGGCAGAAATATCTACAAGAATGTGCAAAAAAAAAGATACATTCACTCCAGATGACAACGACGACACCATATCAGAGCCACACAAAGCACGCTTCAAATGCAAACGACACACATCCAAGTATCTTATCCAAAAGGCATCATCATCATCATCTTCCAAAGAATCAGCTGAGCAGTCTTTGCAACGACAAAAAAAAACTACAATCGCTCCCTGGCTGATGCTGGTGGCTGGTGGCACTTCTGATGCACAAACGCAAAACGATAGTTCCAAAGCAACTTTATGCAATCTATTCTGCATTTTATTCTCTCTTTCTAATTTTTTTTTTAGATTTCATAGCTCAGGTTTTATATTTTTAATAGCAGACCAAAAAGTGAATGTCCACCGAAAGTCCTTGAAACAAAAAAAAAAACCAATCTTACCAGTTAGGCGCATGCATATAGACATAGAGAGGCATGCCGTGCTTTCAAAATTGAATGTGCGATTGCCATAGACTCTGAAGCTGCTAAAGCTGGAGCCCAGCTCAGCTCCCACTGCACCAGAACCATACCAATAGCATACCACTGAGGCCAGCAACACGAACTCGAATTCGATTTGTTGTTTTTTTTTCTTCTTGTGTATTTGGGATTGCAGCAGCAGCAGCAACAGCAACAAGAGTGATAGTTAACTGGCTTAATCGGTCCGCATCCAATCCAACCAGAAACTCAAGCCACCACCAACAACAACAACAACAACAAAACAGCATTTGATGATTGTCATTTGTTTATAAACGACGACGACGACCGACGCCTCAGAATGACAGCTACAGGTCACATGACAAGTCGGACTTTAAGGTTTGATTTGACGAGCGCACCTTCTGATTTTGATGGGTGGCACAGTCGCAGTGGCAGCACTGATGATAACAAAAAAAAAAACATGGCGGTTGTAGTACACAACCCTCGCGTTACGTTGCGGTGGTTGGCTTAGATTATTTCATTGAGCGTTGATCTGTAAAAAAAACTTACGTATGCGTTGGTTACAGTGTTACACCTTTTGCATTTGCGTAAAGTAGGAATTTTGAAACTTGCAACCCGATCTTAGTATCGCGATTACTATACATTTGCTTGTATATATGCACCCAAGTGGCGTGCGTTTATTTCAACAGCTCAAGACCTAAGTTCTTTATTGAATTTCGAAATAGTCAGTGTTTATACCAAAAACAAAAAAAATGTATATCTTAATGTAAATTAGGCAATTACAGAAAACCGATACTTTTCTGATGCAGTTTTAGATTAAGTAACTCATAACGGGGTATGAATATGATTAAATATTCTTGAAAACTTGTGTCGTCAAGTCGTTAATGGTATTCCAGTTTGATTGAACGGATGTATAGATGGTTATAGATTGGTGTAAATGGAAGCAAAAAAAAAAAAAAAAAAATCATTAAAAATTCCTCCATTAGCTTATAATATTATTTTATTTTTTTACATAATGTAGGTAAACGGGTATTTATTTATTTTTCTTTCGATACATTGTAGCTGGTCAAGTATAGCTGTTGGATCTCCAACTGGATTTTTGTCTTATTATGACAATTTATTTAAGTACAAGTGTTTGCTTTTTTCTTCTAATTTTAATCTCTATTTGAACAGATTAAAGTTTACCCAAATACATTTTAATTACACATAAATATTGAGCCAGAATAAAGTTGTGGGCCTTCAGTTTGAATCGTTTTGGGTTAAAAGAATTTTTATTTAAGATTTTAACAATATTGCTGACTTTAAATAAGATCCAAAACTTAAATTACTTACTTCGAGAAAACATAACCGATGTTTAGAAAAGTTCCCAACTGAATCTTGTTCATGTTTCCATAAATTAAAACAACAATGAATCAATGAAAACTTGGAATAATCTTATTAGAACTAGAGGTCTTAGGAGACCTTTTTTAAGTATTTTTCAATTTTTTTTTGGAAAGATCTTCCAAAAATTCCCGTTTTTTATAAAATATTTCTGACAACGGTACGATCAAGTTTGGAAATTTCAATATCCAATTCTTAATATTTATGTAGGTAAAGTATTTATTTTAAGTAATACAGGATAAACAACTTTACAGTTTTTTTTAAATACAAATATACCATATACATACGGCAATCAAACATAATATTATACAAGATTTCTAAAAACACCAAACACTAAAATTTTCAATATCGGATTGAAGAAGAATGCGGTCATGATTTGAATTGACTGTCTTAAAAATCTTCATGTAATCAGCAAAAGTTAGAATCTCACTTGATTTTATACAAGACACAACATCATTTATTGCTAGAATGAATAGAAATGGGCCTTAATGTCTTCCCTGAGGGACACCCGAATGAAAAATGAAAGGATCAAAAAGACTGTTTCTAAATTTGACTTGATACAATCTATTTTCCAGGTATGAAGATAGGTGAAAAACCAAAAGGTTTAAGTTTAAAGATAATTATTTTATAACTTAATTGATCAAATGCTTTAGAAAAGTCAGTATAAATGTAGTCAACTTCTTTTCTCCTTTCTAATGCATTTGAACAATTATGCAAGAAGGTAAGAAAACTAGTTTTCTTACCTTCTCAAAACCGTGCTGTTGTTCAACAATCAGATTTTTACTAAAAAAAGCAAAACTCTTCCAAACCACTTGTTGTTAGAGTTTTGGAATGCAAGATAGTTTTGAAATAGGCCTATAATTCTTAGTATCTGTTTTGTTACCTTTCTTAAAGACTGGAGTAAGAAATGATTTTTTCCAAATCAAAGGAAATTTTCCTGATTTGATAGAAAGTTGAAACAAAAATGTTAGCGACTGAACTAGTGAATTTCACCAGTTTTTTTAATAAAATTGGAAGAATACCATTTGGGTCAGCTGAGCAATCATCATTTAATGATGAAAGAATACCACCCAAGACAGTAGATACTTTGCAGAACAGGGATATTATTACAACTCGTTTGTTAATTGGTGTGTAGATTTTTGAAAAAGAATACATCAACATCAACAGTCTGCAAATATCAAAAGTATTTTGCAATGAAACGTTTTCATAAGTTAAATTCGATGGATAGCCACTTGATTTTTTTTTTGTTTTTTGAGTTTACGAGTTTCCAAAATGATTTAGGGTCGTTCTTTAAGGAACACCCTTTTCAATCAAATAGTTGGCGTAAAGATTTTTTAAAAGAGTTTTAAATTCTTCAAATAGTGTAATATAAAGAGTGTGATCAATTGATGAAAGAGTGTTTAAATAACTTCTCCATGTCTTATTTCTTTTCAGTTTTTTCGTATACCAAGAGTGGCTGAAATTTGTGTTTATTGATTTTGACTACAAAAACTAGTAACTGCTTCGTCAGTATTAGAAGATAAAATTATGTCAGTACTTCCAGATCTACATAAGTTTTCAGACAGCAACTGAAAATTTGCTTTTCTAAAATCAAAAGTATGTATATATGAGCAATCAAAGGCATTACTGTAATCTGTAATATGACTACTTCAGTCAAAGAAAATGTCCAAAGGTGGATGGTAATTATCTACATTAGTGATTGCAGTTCTAGACTCTAGAACAAGAGTACTCATAGCGTCAGACGAAAATACCAAATCGAGAATTCGATTTTTAGAGTTTTTAATACAGCTTATTTGCTGTAAGTCAGTATAAGAGATTTCATCTAAAAAAACCAAGTTCTGTTTGCGATGAGGTCAAAGAAGCTTTTTGGTATGTTTCATCTTCAGATGGAAACCTTTCGATGTGGGGTAATTTGAAGTCACCGAGAAGTAATATGTTGCTGTTGGAGCAAGATAGGTCAAGTACGAAGTTCAGCAAATATAGATGCCGAACTTTTTGGAGGAATATATGCTTTTAAAAAAGTATATGCAGGGGGCAGCATGCTCCCCCAAAAATATCTCAACTCTGCACCGAAGTAGAGTTGTCGTCAGGAGCGAGCTATCCCCAAACCGTTTTTCAAACAAATCAAACATACCTACATCGACTTAGCACCACTTAAGGAAGGAATGTGATGATCGGGTGTAGCAGCCTGTAACTGCTTCTGCTTAAACGAGGAAAAACACACCCCTCTTCAAATACACTTTGAATCTTCTTTTGTCGCATCATATAGAAATCACCCTGGCTTATGCATTTATGTTCACTATGGCGTATACGTACTTTTTTTAACACGACATTAATCTTATAAATGAATGTATAGGTAGTTAATTATCTAACTTAAACTTTTTGTTTCGCCAATTTACTTTTTAAAAAGAAATACAAATTAAACACAACACTTTAGATTCTTGGTCTTTATTCTTCAGCTCTTCAATTACAACTGCTCTTATTAGAAGATACATATTTTTAATTTTACTTTACTTTTGGGTTTACTTTACTTTTGGGGTTTATGGTTACGAGCAAAACCGTTTAGGTTTGCATTTTTGCAATTTAAGTTCATTGCATCGTGGGAACGGAAATTATGAGAAATTTGACTACTGCGAAAATATGGATATGGGTGAGGTGATTGTGGAATTTGTGGGATACGTAACCTCTCCCCCCTTTACATTAAAATTCTCCTGAATTTTTGGAGTTTCTTTTTCTTTAATTAGCAAAATAACTTTTTTATATTTTTTAAACATATTTACAAATATTAAAAGTAAAATACAAATAATTATTATAGTTGTTGTTCCAATGACATAATGTATGTTTTTATGCAATTTTAATTGTTTTATTGGTTTTAAATTTACAACATTTTTAAGAATGATCTCTTCAAAATTTAATTGTTTAGTAAAATTATAATTTTCTGTTTCATCATAATAAAATCTTTCAACAAAATACATATTTTTATTTGTTATAGTTTCGTTAAAAATATAAATGCTACAGTTATTAATAGTTATTAAATAATTTCCTTTTAATTTAATTTTTCTATCATCGCATTTATTTACAATATTTTCATTTTTTAAGTTTTTACATATTATTGTACTTTCATCAATTCTTTTTATTTCACTGTTATAATTTTCTTTTAGTGTACAATTTTTATTTGTAATACAGTTATTGACAACAATCAAATCTTTTTTATATTGAACATCATTTTGATAATGGTACATGGTTTTATTTAATTCAATGAAATAGTATTCTTGGATTTGGATTTCTAAATTTTGTTTATTTGGAACAGGCACTATTAGTTTCAAATCAATTTGTTCATAATTATTAGGAATTTTGATTGCTATAACTAAAGTTTTATTATTATATTTTAGTGTTCCTACTTTAATATTTTTAAGTTTTAATATATCAAGTTTAGTGTCAGTTAGTTCTGCTAAAGTTAATAAACTAGGGTGGATTAATCCATGTTTTATAAGAGCTATATTATCTATTATCTGATTTATTTTTTCTTCTAACATATTGAGTTTTAAAATCTGATCTAATTTAATTTGTTTTAAAATGAATTGTTTTTCATTTTCTTTAAGTTCTGAAAAGGATTTAGATAAATCTATCCTATCTGTTTCTATTATTTCTTTGAAATGTTTTATACTTTCGTTGAAACTTTGATTTATTTCTATTTGTTTATTTACTACATTGATCGTGTTTTCATTGTTGGTTTCTAATTCCGTAACGTGTTCTAGTATATTTTGTCTATCCTCATCGTCCATTACACCAAAAAGATAGTTGCTAGCTTTCCCTATGACATTTAATAAACCTCTTTTCTGTCGCGTATTTAATGGATTTGGTCCTATTGTCCTAACTTTTGCTTTGATGGTTTCGATTTGCTTCCTTATTATGGGGTCATTCTGGAGCTTTAAGAACTGTATGTTTCTTTCTACTGCGTCAATGGTATGTCTTAAGTCCTGTATATTTATTAAGTGTAGTATTATTTTAGTGTCTTGTACAATTTCCGTTTTACCCATGTTAATAATGGAGTATCCGTTTTCGTTTGTTATTGTGTCAATCGTTAATGTGGATGTCGTTACTGGTATTAGAATTAGAAATAGAAATGGCAAGATCATCTGCAAATAAACGAGGTCGTTTGATGTTAATTGGATGTTCTCTTTCTAATTTCTTAATCCTATATCTAGGTTCATTTTTAAAATAATTTCGTTTATAATTTTTTACTGGTATGACTTGCCTATTTTCACTATATTCTTCCCTGTTTTTATTAAGCCTTGCTATTCTCTTTTCTTTTTCTTTTATAATGTGATTTCTTAAAATGGCTATGTCAGCGAACATTGCTTCTTCTGGGGACATTCTAATAGTAGAATGGTATCTATTGTTATAGTTATTAACTGCTCTATGGACTTTTTGTAATAAAGTAAGGTTTAAATTCCGCATAGTTACCAACTTTTCCTGTAATGTTGAATGGAATCTTTCAACATCACTATTACCTGTATGGGTATTGGGTTTTGTTAAATGAAGATGAACTTCTTGTTGGTTAAAGAATTCTAGTACATTTTCAGAGTTGAATTCGTTATCAGAAATGACTTTAGAAGGTTTTCCGAATTTTGAAAAATGTTCTTCAAGAGTTTCTATTTTTTTAACCCAGTTTCGATTAGGAAGATAATACGCGTACGCTTTTTTGGTTAATTTATCTATTAAGGTTAAAAACGGTTGTTTCATGAAATAATATATGTCTAAATGCAAAATTTCGTTTGGTCTACTTGGGGTTTCGCTTAACTGAAATTTTTTCTTTATGGGTTTCCTTTCGTACTTGGTTTCTAGACATGTTCTACAATTGTTTATTATTTTTGATATCTCTTTAACTAGTTTTGGGAAATATATTTTATTTTTTAAACTATGGTATGTCTCAACGATTCCACTGTGGAGACTTTCTTTGGTGTGGTACAATGAAATTTGTTTTTGGGCTTCTTCTAAATTACCTATTTCTTGTGCTCTCATTGTTGCTTTTATAAATTTAATCTGATTGTTATGACTAAATAACTTTATTAACAATTGTTGTATTTTGTTGTATTCGTGATATGTTAATTCAGTGTATATTCCTATTATACCTGTCTTAATGAATCTTCGTAAAACGTCTGTCCAATATTCTTCTCCTTTTGTCATATCAATATAAATAATTCTTCTTCCATATAAAATTTCTATTTCCTTATCTACATTGTTTGTTAAAATTAATTGAGTTTTATATATATTTACTATTGATTCTTTTATCGGGATATGATTAAGCTGTTCTTCTTCTACTGAGTGTACTGTTGCATTATCTGATAAATTATTAACGGTCTCTTCTATGTCCTCTTTACATTTTTTATTATCCTCCTCAGGGATTCTACTTAGAAAATCTGCAATTGTATTTAATTTGCCTTTTTGATACTCAATATCATATTTATATTCTTGTAATTTTAATAACCATCTTTGGGTTCTCTGACTAAATTCTTTTCCGGTGTATTTTTTATTTAAGTATTTAATAGGTAAGTGATCAGTAACTATTTTAAATCTTCTTCCCCAGACGTAAGGTCTATAATATGAAACTGCCCAGATAATTGCTAGAAATTCTTTATCGGTTACGGAGTATCTTTTTTCATGATCGTTAAGAGTTCTTGACGCGTAACAAACAGGTTGACCTTCCTGCATCAAAACTGCTCCTACTGCATAATTACTTGCGTCAGTAAAAAGTGTGAAAGGTTTTTCAAAGTTGGGAAATTTAAGTATGGGATGTTTTATAATATTTGATTTAAGTGTTTCAAACGCTTGAATATACTCAGGATCATTAAGGTTTATTTTTGCTCCTTTTTTCAGATACTTCACCATTGGGTATGCAATTTTTGAATAGTCTTTAACAAATTTCCTATAATACCCTGTAGTGCCTAGGAACGACTTAATTTGTCTTTGTGTTTTTGGTAATTGATAATCTTTTATACATTGAATTTTATTTGGATTCGGTTTCATTCCCTCTGCTGTTAATACGTGTCCTAAGAATTCAGTATTTCTTTTCATAAACGAACATTTGTCAAATTGGATTTTAAGATTATGTTCAGCTAGTTTCTTGAAAATTAAGGTCAAGGATTGCATGTGTTCTTTAAGACTCGTTGAAAAAATTAGAATGTCGTCTAGATAGACGACACAAATTTTGTTAATATAGTCTCTTAATATATTGTTCATCATCCTTTGGAATGTCGCCGGTGCATTTTTCAATCCAAATGGCATTCTAAGATATTCATAGAGGCCATTGGGTGTCACAAATGCGGTTTTTGGGATATCGGCGGGATGAACTTTAATTTGATGATAGCCTTTTGCAAGGTCAATTGACGAAAAATACTGTGCCCTTCCTAATTTATCAAGGATGCTATCGATGTTCGGGAGTGGATATTTATCATCGACAGTGATCTCGTTCAGTTTTCTATAATCTACACAAATTCGAAATTTTCTTTGTCCTGAATTATCTTGTTTCTTTGCCACTACTACAATAGGCGATGCGTACCTGCTATTTGATTTTCTTATAATTCCCTGACTTTCCATTTCTTCTACCTGTCTTCGGACTTCTTCTTCATGTTGGGGGGGTAGCCTGTAAAGCTTAGCGTGTATTGATTGGTCAACAGTAGTTTTTATTTCATGCATGATCGTATCTGTATTCGTCAGCTGATCACCTTCATGATAAACTAAATGTTTGAATTTTCTTAATAACTTTTCCATTTCTTGTTGTTCTTCTGCATTTAAATAACTAAGATCAAGTTCTTTACCTTCTTCAATAAGCTCAAAACAATCAAAAGTTGCAATGTCTTTTTCAGAATATAATGGAATAGTTGTGTTATTTTTCAGTATGAGAATTTTATTATCGAAATCAAAAGTTTTGACAATTTTACTTAGTAAGTCCATACCTATTAAGATATCGTATGGTTTAGGACCTAAGTCTCTTTTATACCATCTTGTTCTACCGCTACAATTAAATTCTTCAGGGATATTAGTAATAATCCTATCTACTACTTCATTCGTTACGTTATTTATTGTCTGTAATTGCATTTTTATTTGATCGTATACTTTAAATTCGCTACAGTCCACTGAGTTAGAATTCACAATACTCATGGTTGATCCAGTATCAACGAGCGCCCTATATTTTTTTCCGTTTATTGTTAGGTCTGTAAATATTTTGTTTCCGAGGCTTAATTTAGAAAAAACTCTAAATTATTCGTTTCTTCTCTACTCTCCGTTTGATCTACCGACATGGGTACAGGATTTTGAGTTGAATTTCTAATTTGTCCGGAGGGATTAAATATGGGTTGGTTATTACCCCTATGTTGCCCGGATGTACTTGGTCCATTGTAGTTTTGTCTATTATAACTATGGTTAAAATTATTATTATTTTCCCTGAAATTATTATTATACTGCCTGGAAAAGTTACTGTTAAAATTATTGTTGTTTTGTCTAAATGGGTTATGATTGCTATTGAAATTATTGTTGTTCTGTCTAAAAGGATTATGATTAGTTTCTTTCCAATTATTCCTACTTTTCTGGTTTGAGTTTTGTATGCGTCTATCCTGACTGAGGAATTCCCTATCTAAATTATTGTGATCGTATCCTACATATGAATATAGAATTTCCTTAATTTGATGTAAACTATACAATTCCTTTATTTCTCTACTCAAATTCCCTGACACTACTTGTTTTATTTTGTTCGTCAGTAAGGTGTAAAAGGTTTGTTTAGCTTCTGTTGGATTCTCTTCATAGACTATAAATTGATTTATTTCCTGCGTTAAACTTTCAATTTTTTCGTTTAATTCCTGGATAGAACTTACTTTTAAGTTACCTATTTTTCTGGAAATTTCCTTATAACTGCATACTGGTCGGAAATGTTGTTTTAATAATTTCTGTGTCGCTTCCCATCCATCCGGTCGATTATTTAGTAACAGCTCTTTTGCCTTTCCGATGATCTTCGAGTTGTAAATGGTCTGCCATGTCTCACTTCGCAGCGGTTCTCGCAATCCGTCAAGGTGTGTTTGAACACTGGCTATGAACTGACTCAAGTCTCCGCTTTCCCCCGCAAATGTTGGAATATGTTGAATTTCTTTATTCAAATAAACGATTCTGCTCTGTCTACTGGGTTGCGGTGCTGTTGTTAGTGTTTCCAGAATAGTTGTTAATCTGTTCAGGATTTCTTCGTTCGCCATCTCTGTGATCTCTTTTTGCCACGAATCGAGTGTTCTGTTAATTTTGTTTCGGCGAATTTTGATTGTTTATTTTGATCTGTTGGGACAATTTAAGTTTGTCTTTTTTTTTTTTTTTTTTTTATTTTCTTTTTAGGACAATTTAAATTTGTCACTTTGTTTTATTTTTGTTTTATGATTCACAATTTTCACTTGTCACTACGTAAGTTCGTTCTCATATGGATTTCTAAAATATATAGAAATCCTACCGACTGCGCCACTTAAACTTTTTGTTTCGCCAATTTACTTTTTAAAAAGAAATACAAATTAAACACAACACTTTAGATTCTTGGTCTTTATTCTTCAGCTCTTCAATTACAACTGCTCTTATTAGAAGATACATATTTTTAATTTTACTTTACTTTTGGGTTTACTTTACTTTTGGGGTTTATGGTTACGAGCAAAACCGTTTAGGTTTGCATTTTTGCAATTTAAGTTCATTGCATCGTGGGAACGGAAATTATGAGAAATTTGACTACTGCGAAAATATGGATATGGGTGAGGTGATTGTGGAATTTGTGGGATACGTAACCTCTATGATTAGGTACGTATGCAAAAAAAACCCAATTTTTTCTAATTAATTGTTTCGTTACTAGAAATTTGTTCAGTTAGTCCATTTTAAGGTAAAATAATGATATTTTTTTAATTTTTTTTGGTAAATTGACTTCAAACACCAACATTTGTCAATATTTTTCAATAAAAACCATCTTATTTTAACCTAGAAGCCAACAAAACACTACCATATGTTATCTTTTTTCCGGTAGGTACCAACCTACTTCCAAAGTTGAATCTATGAAAATTTTCCCTCTTTTATACCTTCCTGTATACATAGATACTTTTATGTCAGTTGCTATGCACATATTCTTCTCTATCAATGTTGATAAAAAAAAATATAAAAAAAACGAAACCAAATTGTTTTGTCAATGTGGTGTAATGTCTACAAAAATAAAACATCTTATCAATAAAATGCCATTAAAACTAAAAAAAAAATACAAAAAAAAAAAAATATATGTATTTAGGTATATGAAAGTAAAATATAAACCCATAAAACCACTCAAGCTCCCTTTCTACCCTTATTTGTTGCAAAATTCTAAAAAAAGAATACAATTTTTTTTTCAGTTTCACTATGCATACAGTGAAAACGTGGGCGAATTAAAAATTCGTGGGCGAGAACATTAAGGACTACCCCAACACTCTTTGATTAAATGTCGAATATCAAACAGAGCAACGTAGCGACAGCAATACCAAAAAGGAAATGAAGCACAGTCATTGATTTGATCTCTGGCGCCAGGTTCTTCTATTTCTTCTTCAACAGCAAAAGAAAAAAATTCTCACCCTGTTATTCATTCATACAGTATCCTTCTTTATCCTGAAACTATAATTACTGAATAAAAATTACAATTAAACTTCATGGTGTGAGCAGGGATTAAATAAAAAAAGGATATTCAGAACAGAAAACAACGAGGACATAGAATTACGATACTCCAATGAACAGAAAAAAAATACTCAAATTCTTCCTCGCTCTCCCGCTCACAAATACACTTAGAAAATATAGTTTTAAGAGTATATTTGTTACGATAGTAGCGCCGCCGGTTGTCGCCAAGCCCGCCATCCCGGTCGCCATGTGACTTTTCTACCATATGGAAGGCTTCATTTTCATTTTAAAGGGGTTTCCGGCCCAAACCAGCCTCATATTTGTATGGTTTTATAATATTTTATCAAAAATACTCATTTTTGATGATAAATTTCATGGCAGGGTCAGGTAGACGCGCAAATTAGAAATGTTCTAGAACATTTTAGAGCTTCTTCAGGCTTTCTGCCGTTTCATAAAAGGACCAAGGTTAACGAAAATTGACTGGGGAAATTTTACAGAGTACAGATTCCTTCCTTAATCAAAACAAACTACGCAATATAGTAAGTGTGTGTGTGTGGGTGGGGTGTTTAGAGAAGATGATTTTTGAAAGTGTTTGTGTTTATATACATGCGTACATATTTGTTTTAGTATATATATGTAGATAAATCTTAAAAAAAAAACTACATTGTATGCGCTTTAAATCGCCATGAATGAATGGAGACCCTTTTTAATGAATGAATGACGTAGGACAACTTGTTCACTAGATTTGATTTTCATGGCAGCTGACGTCAATGGGGATTTCAAAAAAAGCTTTTTTTCAGCTAATAGCAATGTAAATAACAGTTTTTAAGCTCAATTTCGAACAAAATCCAACAAATACGTCACCGTTACAGTGCGCAGCAATATGGTGGCAAATCATAATTTACAGTAAAAGCGTGGGTGTTGTTGAATATTGGAGCTGATTTGTATGTAAACGTATTTTTTTTCTCCAGTATGGTGACTGTTAAATTTGATGGCTACTTGATTATAAATTTATACGACAATTGAGGACTAGGAACTTTTTAGCTTGAGGAAAAGGACATTTTTTGTTGTATAACGAAAGGATTTACATTTTTGTTATAAACTTAAAATGAGATTGATATTTGTATTTTTTTTTTGTCGTTATAAACCGCCCCTTTATTATCATTATATCCTTTTCAGTAGAGTAGGTACTGACTTGTTGCGCATTATGAATATTTTGATGAGAGTTAGTAGGTATACTCAATAATTTTTTGTTTTGTTGAAGAGGTCCTTACACTTTCAAATATATGTATAATTGTCTTATATAAGTTAATTTAAAAGAATTCATGGTACAATTATCAGATTCTTACTACATTTTTGATTAAATTTAATAAATAAAATAGAATTTTTGACAGTTTTGTTCTATGAAATTTAGAATGACCTATGTAAAAATATCAACAGATTATAAGCTCTATATTTAATTATTATTCCATGAAGAAGAGAGAAGAGTGTAGCTTCTCTTTTCTTCATGGAATAATTATATTTCAGATTATGAAGGCTCATATTTAGCTTCCAAGTTTGATAAGGTCCTCATAGCCCTTGGATTGCTGCATATACGTGTATGTACTTAATCTACTTATCTTGTTTGTAGAAATGCACATTTTGCATGGAACTGATGAAGAAATATCTTTTTTTAAATGAACAGAATGATGCGAATAGAATCAATTCTTGTGACAGAAGTGAATGTTTCGTTATATTAGTCGTTACTTGTTAGTCCTGCGGTTTGTTTGAATCCCTTAGCTTTGAATTCAGTACAAAACAGCTCTACAGTTGCATCATTATTTCGCTTTAGCTTATAAGTCTTATTATTTTATTATTATATCGTTAAACGCAGAATTAAATATGCTTTTAAATTAATATACAAAAAGTTGTAGTTACACAAGTTGTAGTCTAAATTCTTCGTTGATGTTAAAAAACCGATGATGTTAAAAAATCGAGAACCGGCGAAGCTTGCAACTTACAGTACTGTTTGTTCAAGCAAACTGACAATGTAAGATCCTGCCTGACAACTTAACATACCCTAAGCGGAGCAAAGAAATTGCGTCAGTGGGATTGTCTCCCAAAAAGAAAGGAAAGATACTAAAAACCAACGAAGCGCACCACAAATAGTTTCTCTGTCGTTTTATCAAACTAAAAACCCCCGGAGTTTGTTTGATTTTGAAATTCCATTTTGTAGTTTGGTCGTTTATTTGGCCGTATTCGGGGTTTGATTTTAGCTTATGCAATAAAATTTAGCAAGAGTGCCTATCGGGACCATAAAATTTGTTAAAATCAAGCAAAATTTTAAAGAAATCTTATTTAAACCTATAGAAACAAACTAGGGGGCGCACCCACAATAGGCAAAACTTCAATTATCGCTATGGACCTCTAAAGCTTTTGAAAATCGTACAAAATCCTGCACCAAGTTTATTATAAGAACATTATTATGATTTTTAGTTGAGTTCTTGATATTAATGAATTACCTCGATATTCTTTCATAGAGTTCAACACAAAAAATCATTTGTTTGCATAAATAGTCCATATAAGCAGAATGTGATAGGTTAACCAGATTGCAACTCTATTTTTTCTGGTACTAGACTGTAGACAACGAGAGGTATCAGTTTTTGTTGCTATCCAATGACTGAAATCATCTTTAATGGCAGAAAATATCGTGTTCCTTATAAGGATTTTTTTCTTAATGAAATTACATCAATCTCTTAAGAAGATTTTGTCCTTTGAAGCACCAAAATTCCTCTACATCATCAAAACCAAATTGCTGTTATTTGGTTTGCATGCAATTTAATTTTTGGGAATGAAAATAATTTCAGTCCGGTGTTTGGGTTTATAATATTTCCGGCACCTTATGATGAATGGATATTGGGTATTGTGAGGATCAGTGGCGTATTGAGGCCCTTCCTAAGCCACCAAAATATGATATTATTTAGGTTATTTCATTATAATGTTCATGACTAACTAAACCTAAATCTAAATCTTAGAAATTTGGAGGGACTTCAGATACCCAAGCACCCCCCATTTTTTTCTGGATACGCCACTAGCTAGGATCCACTATTCGAAATGATTACTTAACAGTCACAACCATAAGTAGGTATACTTTGCCAACTCCATAAGAATTATTGAAGAAGAATGTGAACATTAGTTCCTTATTTGTATTCTCATACAGAGAATAATATGTATGCCCCACATTTTTGTTTAATTTAAGAAAACTCGGTAATACTCACAATTGTCTGCTTGAGAATCAAATAAGACGACTGGGAACATAGATTTTTCAACAACTAAGACTAAACATTATAACCACAAGGATCATAAAAATTCAAACTAAGATTTGAGTTTTGAATATCTACCAATTTTTTTGTGTTTGCAAAAAATGAACTGAAATGAATTACTTGTGCAAATACAGCATTAAATTAGTCATGTTCTGACTACTTTCCCTTTGGATTTAATACCAGTACTATACAGCTTCGAGACTCGAGAAATAAGTTTTAGATATCTTCATGCGGAATTAACTTTTTATTCTATTCTTCTTAGCATGTAGTTGGTTCCATTCCCATAGGATGAATAATTCATAATATTCGCCCACCTTGCTACAAAAATAACACGTTTCTTCATAATAAGAAATTATTATTTCAAACTTTTCCTCTCTGTTATAGGAGCTTTGAAATGTTTCCAGTCAAAGTTTCTATTGTTTTTGTTAAAATTTAAGGTTTGAACATTGTTACCTAGATTTAATCCTTAGCTATTTTCTAAATAACTTTTGGTGGTTGAAATAAAGTGCGCAAAAATAATTTCCCAAAGCCTATCTTATTTATTTTATTCGAATTGCTTGTTCACCAACAGAATATGCAAGTGCCTTGAGAATTTAAGATTTTTTTCCATTAGGATTTTAATACTTTGGATTGCCTCTGTGGTCACCCGGCAGCATCAACTTGATTCGATTGGAAGAACTTTCTTGCCACTGAATATCCATCACCTTTGATAAGGTTGTGAGCCATTTAAGCCCGACGTCTATTATTTTTCCAGAAATTAGAGAATCATCAAGATTTTTTTTTTCTTTTTGGGTGTTTACCACCACACTTTCTTTGACAGTGGAATTGGGAACTTCTTCAAAGTTATGTGCGGTTATTGGAAATTTAAGCCCTCTGGAAATTGTTCCTATAGCAGTATTTTAATGACCTTAAGAGAATTTACCGAGCATTCTTGTTCTTTAAGAAAAAAATTTGAAATATTTGGGCCCTTATTCATGTTCTGAAAAACCCTAATTTGCATCAGGTTATTTTTTAATTATAGATTAAATAAAATCAAATACTTATAAGATGAGTGATTCTGAAGAAGATGAAGTCATAGTTCATAATGATTCCACTATCCACCGTCAATTTCATTTTTAAATAAATTTTTCACCAAAATCAAATTTAAAAACAAAACAAAACTTCTTTTAACAGCTAATTTTGAAATGTCAACTATCTTTGAAGCCGAAATTTGTACACAACGTCGGAGTGGAAATTTCATCTCATTTTTTAGAAGTTGTCAGCAAATCAAAATGAGTTGACTACGTAGTCACTAGATTAGTAAATGCGCCCACAGAGTTACCTTAGGTAGTATTTAGAAAAAGCTTCCGACGTTATTATACCGTTATCTTCTAATTTGTAAGATCAATTTTGAACATATGTTATAACTTATTTTTACCTCAAGTATTATTGCATTTCAAAGTATTGCAAACATTATGTTCTATAATAATAAGCAAACTTTAAAAAAAAAGTATTTTTAGTACAAAAGTACTAAAACACTTTTTCAAATTTTTCCAAAAATAGGTTGAACAGTTTTATTTATAATTGACTTTTATCTTAAAATGGTTAAAAATATTGCACTTAACTTGAATAAAATTGGTAAATCCATTCAAGAAAAAGGAATCGAAAATGTTTCTAAATGTAATTGGTATCTACTAAAAAATATATTTAATTTTCGATTTTTTTTAAATTAAGTACATACTTCATTTTATTTTTGCTATATAAATTGGGAATGGGTCAAGTCATTAAGGAGATATACCTAATATGGATGGAAGAAGCCCAAAAATAAATTCTTATGTATTTTTCTGAAAAAAAAACAAAAAAATAATAAGTACACTCCCTGCTATTATTTAACGGAAATGAGGATAAGGGCCTTAACAAAAACAAATTTTTTATGCAAAACAAAGTAAAAACTGTTTCCGCGCTGTGTTTCCTTCATGGATTCTATCTAACTTTGCGGCAATTAAAATTCTGTCAATAATGTGTCACAGGGATTTAGTCTTCTGATTAGGAAATTAATGTTTAATCAAGTAAAATATGCCAAAGTCGCCACAGATATACCATTCTGTCTTTCAAAATTGTTTTTTTTTTTAATTAAAAACAATTTTTCAACACATTTTATTTTTTTATTTCAAATAAATTTAAAAAACCACCAACAAACGAAGACAAAAATTTACTACGTTGTTATTTTTCGCATAAGTAGAAGCTTTAAAGCTTAAAATGAACTCGTGTCTACATCACTCAGCAGGAGCAACCTTCGCTTCGGTTCAAAAGAGAAAATATGTCCTAACTAAGCAGCATCACCACCCTCGACATCACGACCGACCCAGCAATTGATGGAGATATACTTTCCTATGATTATAATTTCCATAGCAGCATCACCATCACCATGGCTTGACGTCTAAAGGCATGATTTTGGTGGGCGGATGCTGGCTATTTTTAGATTTGCGCTTCTATGATTATTCCTTGTTTGCGTGCTTGTTTTTAGAACGCCATGGATGACGAAAACCAGAGTTTGAGGTATTGAGGCGTCTTGCCATGTTCACCGCACAAAACAAGTGGGTGGAATGTTTGAGGTGTCGAAAAAAAAAGTTATTATGCTTTAGATGAGGAATGAATTTATATACTATATGGTTGCCGGAACCCATAAGATTGTAGTACCTAAACTATGGTGTGGTGTTGAGTGAGAGGTGAGACCTCAACCATATAGGAGCAACACTATAATAAATGAAAATGTGAAGAAACCGATCCGGCGGATTTGTTTGCTCATCGATTTCCTCGCAGAGTGTGTTATTGTTGGTATTTGGCAAGTCTCAAAGCTATATTGTATTATGTACTATAGAAGTGCCTAATTATTTGTCTTTGCAGAAGGCAAAATAGAAGTTAACATAGGATAATATAGGTTGGCGGGTAGGCAGGAGGTGGTGGGCATGTGCCCGACTGTGTAATGATGTCGTGCAGTGATGTTGGCGTCGATGGGCTTCATGTGCAAAATGTCGAAAGATTAGAAGTGAGTGTTCGATGGATGTTAAAGAGCCATTTAAACTTTGAAAGTTCATCCAACCTTATGGATGGATTTATTTTTTGAAATCTCCATGGGTATCTGGATTATACATGGAATGTGTTTCATGTTTTTTTTTCTTCTTATTTATTTCTTTGTTTGCCTTTAATGATGGCAAATGACAGTGCTGAAAAGTGGGAAAATTAAGGAAATGCAAATGCATTAACGATAAAACTGTTCTAGAAAAACCACTTGTGGCTTTTGACATCCATATTGTATGTTCTTAGTTAAGGTACTTTAGTGAATGCTTATAGAGGATAAGATTTTGTAAGTCGTTTTCTCTGTTTGTAATAGTTTTAAAAATATTTGAAATTGATAGGAATTTGCCTTTATTTGCTATCAAAGGTGTCTAAACATGAGTCTAAAATAGGGTGATATGGTTACTTTACATCTTAAGAAAGAGTCCATTTTAGTAGTTTGCCCTATGTTTTCATGTAAACTATCAGGATATTTCTTCTACGGGTTTTCTTCAGGTGATCATTATTTTTTGAGCTGATAGTTGATAATTAGAGAGAAGAGAAATTTTTTAAATTTTATGAAGTTATATTGCTGCCTGAAATCAAAACACAACAAGTTTTGGTAAAATGTATGAAAAAAAAAACCTTAAACTTATTGGCACAACTTTTTTACGAGTAGAATTCAAAATACACTGTTTGACAAAAACAGGGTAACAAAACATAAGCGGGCGGAGACCTCTCACGTTTTGTAGAGCTTGTTGCACTGATTACAAAATAATAAGTATATGAACAAACACTCTGTTATACCCCCAAAATCTGGAGTTAGGGGACCTTCATCCATTGTAAAAAAAAGTTAGCTTTGACAAATTTTTACCCATTTTAGATTTTTTTTTATGTTTTGGAAAGTAGACAGTTGGATCTTTTCAATGTAATGTGGTTCGGTTAAACCACCTAGACTGTATAAGATGAACAATTTCAAAAATTCCATTTTTTTTTGTTAGTGGAGGATACTAGTCCATTGTTGGTCCTTAACCCAATTCTCTTCTAAGTTCCAATGAACAAACCCCTTATATTCCACACAGAAGTTAATCGGATTATAAATTGAACAGAACACTATAACCTTAATTACCGTGCAACAAAAATATTGCCATTATGTCTAACAGTGACTTTTTTCTCTTAGAACAAATCATTTTAGTAATTCGTTGTAATTTAAACGTTAACCTTTTAGGCCAATCATTTTAAACATCTTGCTCAAAACTTATTTGACCGGACTAGAAGTAGGTATTTTAGCAGATATGCTGCTCGAAATATGACTAAAACTAAAATAAGGAAATTTGTTCATTGTTGTATTGCAAAACCTGTTAAAGCTACACATCTTCAATTGCAGTGAAATTTTGCCCCACTGTGATCGTAAATTTTCCTATAGGACACCTTTTTTTTTAATAAAAAGGTAAAACTGAAAATAATTCGAATATTTGTAGGTTTTTTGAGAATCACGATTTGGTTTTATTGGTATCTATCCTACCAGTGTCCTTCAAAATCAGTGCCGTACGGTTTCTTTTAGTCTTGTAGGCGATTTGACATCCTTATAGGCGATTTGACATCCTTGTAACTTTTGTTTGGTAATTGTTTCACGAAAGAAATGTATTTACATATGTATTTTATTTTCCTTCAATTATACCATACACTCAACTTAATTTAAATATCTTCAGAACTTACTCTTACAATCTTGTCAGAATTTTCAATAATGAAGCAAATTTTAGTGAAAAAGAAATTAACAAATCCATTTTTTATATTTGTCAAAAAATATCGAAATGATAATTCAAATTTCAAACTTTCAATTAAAAAAGCAGCAGAAATCTGGCGAAAATTATCACCAAAACGTAAACTTATCTATCGCTTGTTGGCTGAAAAAAACAAGAATCAGTTCCTGGATAATAAAATTCAAATAAAACCAAAAATCAAACAAAAAATTAGTTATGTAAATTAAAATCAAACAATAAATGCAAGAAACAAAATAAAATTGCGAAAAAGTTTTAAATCTTTAAAAGAAGCAAAAATAATTTCAAAGGGTGAGTTAAATTGTGAATAATAAGATCGTTATAATTGTTTTAAGATTTAAATGTACTCCGAAACTGAATGAATTTGGATTCAAACTAATAAAAAAGGAGCTTTATTCCTTTATTTTTAATGAAACATACCTACTCGGTAGCGGAGTGGACAAGCTGTTCTTGCCATCCCAGTTATGCACAAAAAATTGTTTGAGGTCGTTACCATAGGTGAAATTCTTTTATATATTTACCCTTTTATTAAATGCTTTTATGACGCAAAACATGTGCATTGTGCAGTTAATATTAGGCACAACTTTTTAATACAGCTTTTATGTGGTTGCTAGCTGAAGGTTTGCCCTACCACAAGCTGATTTTGTAAAAACAATTTGTCCAGCTGACAAGCCAGCTTGAATATTTAAAGTATTTAGGTTAGGTTTTAATCGAACAAGTATACGCCTCTCATAATACTCCTATATCGTTGCTTTAAGATAAATGCAGTCTTAAGGTAGAAATATAATAGACGGAATCCTATAAGGAAGCAAATGTCAAAAACGAACAAAAAGCAGCTCTCCACCTATGCCTCCTTGACTTACGTATATGTATCATTATTCAATACCAATATTTTAAAACAATAAATTCATAAATCTTTCATCTCTTTGATTATTAATAAGATTTGTTGATTATTAGTGATTGAACGGCAAATTCGTGTAAACGATTTCTCTTGCTTACTATCATAACTATGTGAAAAAAACAAATACAACAAGTGTGTCTCTATTTTATTGGTAATAATTTAAGACCATAAACATACAAACCTATAGCATGATGTTTTAATTACAAGCACTTGAATGCACCTATGTCTAATTTTTGTTTTTTTTTTTTTCATTTTTAAAATCTAATAATAACAGCAGCAGTCAGCGTTCAGATATGTTTCTTTTAATAATTTTTAAACATTTTGTTATTCTATCGATTATGAACCGATATTAAAACTGGGCATTTACTGGGTGTAGCTTTGGAACCAAAAAATCAGGGGAGTGCTTAACCTTATTATAGCTATAATTAAATAGTGGTTCTGGGAAAATTCAATGTTTGTCTTTCTGTTTCGTAGAAACAAGGAACGGCTTCTAAAACGCTGATCGCATTCTATGAATAGTCAATTTCAGGAATTCCAAGCTTATGTTAAAAACAAAGCTTTAGACGTTGCAAAAGTCTGCAAATAAATACACAATTATTGTTATAACTTCCAACTCCATATTTGCTCATCATAACATGCCTGAGCAAAGTTATTGCTTACTTTGGCAATAACCCAACTATTTTGCACTTCAATGAGCCCAAAAATGTTCAGCACGCAATCCAAGAGTTTCTTATCTGGTAAAAGGAAACTCGCGTTATGAAGTCTTCACTATTAAAATTGAGAAGTACCCACACATTCCACGAAAAAATTTTGGCCCAGTCTACTGTAACGAAGTCTTGTCAAAGGCGTAGCACGATATTGATGAAGATACTTACGGAATGGAATAACCTCTTAAATCTTTCCTTAAAAAGTTTTGATTTTTATCAAAATAGCGTTTTACATTTTCGATGTTTTCTTAATACATATTTATCACGAAGGAAATCAAAGACATTTGGAGGTTAAAATTTTCGAAAAGTAGGTACCAACCTAGGCAGATACAATAAAACAAGTAAATCTAGGTAGGTATACGACTTTTTATTGTTAAAAAACTTGCTTAACTAACTTAAAAGTTTCTTTCTCTAACAATTAAGAACCAACAAAAAAAAAAGTAATAAAAACAATAATTTTACAAAATTAATAAAAAAAAAAAAACATTAAATACCAAATAAAAACATAACCAGCCCAATTGTTTGAAAGTAAAACTCAATGAACCAAACAACTTTGCCATTCTCTCCATATGCCATAATACCTACAACCAGGTCGATGTATACCGCTTTAGGTAGCCGGGTGTGTATGTCTGTAGTATCTATGAAGAAAAAACAAACACAATTCAGCACTACCAACTGAATGCCATTCAAAGCTTCTGTTTCTGCTTCTCAAAACGTACATAATAGATTTTACTTGCTTATGTACTAACACTCTAGTACTTATACCGAAGTACTCAATTCAAAATAACAAAAAAGTTTCTCCAAAAGCTGCACGACTTTTATAAAATACAGTGGGACGAAAAGTCTAAAACGACAACAACGCATACAAGAATCTTCTTACACTGTAAGAAAAATAAAAAAAATATTAAATGAGCTTTTGAAAGTTGAATAGAGCAAGTAGCCTGGGGTAAGATATAATGCTGACGTAATAGATAAAGCTCCCATGCAAAGGGGTGAAGGGAAAACACCTACCCCCCCAACACACCGTCTCCCTCCCCAAAAACCCTTTGACTTTATTATTTAACAAATATCATGAAATTCACCGCATCGCAAAGAAGTTGCATTCACTTGTCAAGTGTTCTAAAATCCATATCCACAGTGGGGCCAAAAATCCCCACCAAATTAAAACAACTTATATGAAAACCAAAAACTATTTTCAAAAAAAAAAAACGCTCTAATAAACACCGAGAGAGAGTGTTTTCAACAATATGAACTAGGATGGCGGGGGGTCTATGGGATGGAGGGAGACTTGATGGTGGCATTCTAACAAGTATGCAGCAGGCTTTCCCCTTCGACTGGTAAAATACGAAGCAAACCAAAGAAAAAAAAGCTTTCGTTTATGAGACTTTTATAGACTTGCTGTGGTCACTAAATGCCAACGCCAAGCCCAATAGTACACACAGAAGTCGTTCAGTAGACCAAAGTTGGGGAAAAAATCCACTAGTAGCGCGTCAAGCGTCAACCTACAACAAGATACACTTTTGTATCTTTAAAATATCTCATAAACGTCGGTTGTCGTTGTCGTAGCCACGGCCGGCGCAGCACCTCCCCCTTCAACGAGTAACCGTAACAAGTTTTTTTTTTTACTCTGGCGTCGTCGTCGTCGCTCGCTATTCAGTCTTGTACCTTTTATCAATGTATGAGTGCTGCCCCCCTTCGGCAAAATTCAATAAAAAAAAATAAAATCTATATACAACAGAGAAATACACAGTCACTCTATAGTCGAGTCGGGGAACAAAATATTCGTTTTCACTCTTCACTCAATTAGTGGAATAATGAAACTGGCAAGCAACCAGTCGTTCAGTGAGTGTGACCGCGTACGAAAGTGAAGTTGATGAGGAGCATTCTGCAGATAATAAAACTCACAAGTTGATATCGTTCTCGTGTTGTACAAAAATTTTATTTTCCATTATTTCCACATAAAAAATACCTACTGAAAAAAAAAAATCCAAAAAAGACAAATTTTGTCCTGAAAACATATATCAAATTTGATTGAAAGAAAAATTTCACACACAAGTTTCATTGAAGAAGAAAAAAAGATACATCAAGCGTCGTTTTATTTTGAATAGACTTTTCTCGAAACATTCGGAAAGTTTTTTTTTTTTTTTGGTGTGTGTCCACTCAAAAACCAAAATCGCAAAGTGAAATTGAAATTGACTTAACCATTAAGCAGCAGAGTACTATACTGTTGTTCATCTTGTTGTTTTTTTTTTTTATTTGTATCTCAAGTGACGTGACACGGGGTCAAACTTGAAGCTATTTATATAAAAAATATAAAAAAAAGAAATTCAATTGGACAATACACGTTTGTTGTTTTATTTTTGTTCTTGTTTTCTTCTTTCCGACATTTTGCCTGTCTTGCACCATAATCTACATTCTACATTTTTATATAGTATATGCATACTCAGTGTTGAGCTATTTTAAGAAAGCCGACTAAATAGAAACCCATTTTGACTATTTCATCGTATAATTACGTTATACACTTTACCTATGACAAATGTGCGCACCATTACCTGACAGCTGCTGTAATTAGAAAATTTTACGTGTGGTATTAAGAACTTAAAAAAAAAAATAAAAAGAATATCATCACCGTTCCCTGAACGACCACCCTACAAAAATTAAAAAAAAAAAAAAAATAAAGGGAACTCATACAAGTGACACATTAAGCAAAATCAATTCTTGTCCAATTCAAGAGTGCCAAAGCTTTACAAGGAAAGGCGGCCGCGACTATACCTACAAATTTACAACGACACGATACAAGAGGACATTTTTACCAAGCACACACTCATATCGCACGTATCTCTGATAAATGCGCATCTGTGCATAAAAAGTATTTTTGAAATACAACACATTTATTGCGTGTCTCGTGTTAAAATCAACTAAACATATTGTGATTTTCTTTTTGTCAAAAAAAAAAAAAAAAAATAAAGTGCATTTTTGTTTGTAGAAAAAATATTTATCCAACAAGTGAAGTGTTATTTGAGGACTATTTAAATTATATCTATCAATTTTGTGTGCATATTGTTGGTCATCTATTCAAAGTAGTGAAAAGAAATCCTCCCAATACAAAAACGCTAAAAAAGGGATAAATACAAAAATAATAAAATTACTTTTTGTTAACAAATTATATTATCGAGCACAAAAAATTTCATCTTCGTGCGATTGTGTTTTTTTTTGTTTTGTTTTCTTTAATAAACAGAAACACACAATTTTTTTTTATTAGATACCTACATCATAATTGAGAGAGTTTCTTCTTCAGTTAGGTATATTGTTGGACACATCACGACACAAGACGCAGTAAATACATTTATTTAGCAGAGCTAATAAGTAAAGCAAAAAAAAAATTAAAAATAATAGCAAACAAACAAATTAAATTCAAATCAAACAAATAATAACAACAACAAAAAACGATTTTTTTTGTTTCTTATTTTGTCTCCCTTTTGTGAAACGTGATAAATAAAACAGCGTTCTTATGAAATCGGAAAATTGGATCACATCCTACAATGAAAAGGTAAGTTTATGTTAATTTTTAATTTTTGTTTTGTTTATTTCGAATTTCAAATAAAATAAAAAAAAAAAAATGGGTAAGATACTTCAATGAGGAAAAGAAAATGTTGTTTGGGGTGTGTTCGGTAGGGTGGTTTTTTTTGTCTAACATATGGTTGATTTCGGAACAAGTTTTATGATGACAAATAAGTTGTATTTTATGGAGTTCCATGCAAAATTAAATTAATTAGATTGTAACTTGGAGGTTATTGTGCTAATATATTTTTTTTTCTTTTTTTTTTTTGAAAAAAAAATGTAAATTTTGATCAAATTCACTAGGGAAGTTACATTACATACATCTATAGCAATGGACATTATGTTGACAGATAAGGCAGGTTATAAATTTTATTTGGGGAAGTAAAATGAGTAGGGACCTTAATTTGGTTATTTAAGGTAATATCTGTGTAGGAATGTACATACATATGTCAAATGCTTATAAATGTATGTATTTTAAACTGGAAAAGAAGTTTTCTTTTTAATTTTGTATGTAAATAAAATTTCTTCTATGGTGAAAAATTATAAGTTTTTAAAATTTGAATGAAATCTGCAAGTATAAGGAACATACGAAATTTTAGAAATTTCTTTTGGTAATTTTAAATTTGGGCCTTTTATTTTTTGCTAAACAAATGGTTACTGACCTATTGAGTCATGAAGAAAAAACTACCTATCGTTTTTAATTTAAAGACGGATATCTGACAAAAAAAAAAATAGAGAAATAACAAAAACTAAATTAAACTCAAAAAATTGTGTATATTTGTTATAAAAATACACAATACCATCTGAAAGACTATTCGCTGAAAGACTATTCTATATAACAACAAATGATACACAAATCGTGTTGGTATATCATTTTTTTTCATCTAATTTTTCGTACGGTTGTATTTTTGCATTTTTTATTTAAGTATAAACAATTTAAGTTTAAACAATTCATCTTTTTTTGACATAAAAAGAACGAAAAAAAATTTTTGTTCTGCATTTCTTATGGTTGCTACACATAATTGTAGATCAAACAAATTAATTTATCAAAAGACTTGCAAATTTGAAGAATAAGGCTTGCAAGTGCATATTAATTCATTTTGAAGCAACCATTTTTTAATGCTAGATTTTTGCTGAATTAATTTTAAATTGACTAATAAATTCCTGTTACCAATTTTTAAAAAAATCTTAATTCCTTTGTTATAAATCTAATAAATCATTTATTATTTTTTTAGTCTATCGCAGTAGTAAAATCAATGCAACAAGAACAAATATTTTGAGTTACAACAGTATTGTAAAACATTAATTCTTTACTAGGCATAACATGTATAATATAATTTACAATATTTAAATAAACTTTGTGTTCATTTAATGTTCACACCAAGTGGTTTAAAATAAATTCTTATACCATCTCTGGTCTCTGGCCATATTTTTATTTAGATGCATTTTAAATTTCATTATACTAAATCGCTTTGATAATTTTGAGTTTGCAAAGTAGTTTTTCAAAAATTGGAACAAAAAATTTTTTTTTTCAGAATTAGTCTATTTCATCATGAAACGTAATGAGAAGACGTTTTCGAAAATTTTTGTGTGCGTGTGCCGTCGTCGTCGTCTCCAAAAATATCACTTTTGTATGGAGTGTACCACAAATTTGCATTATTTTAAAGGTTTCAATTAACCAATGGTGCTGATTTTCAAAATAATGGAGGTATCCCAAAACTGGAATACTTAAATTCTCAAAAGTTTTGTTTTCAATACTTTGTTATTTTCCAAAACTAGATTTCAACGACTCACCCATTGAATTTGTGACACCAGCGAGAAATCTTGGCATAACTTTTTTTGTAACTTAATACCAATACAGTGCACATATTTGGTATCAAATCGTCAATTTTTTGTTTTTTCTGTCCTGATCAAACAAAAATTAAATCTTTAAGAGCTTTCATAAGATTAACATGGGCTACTACAGGACATTACTACAGAAGATTAAAAAACGCACTTAGGATCTAAAACAAGCATTTAAAAACGCTTGACATTTATAATCAAAACAAATATGGCTTGTTAAGAAAAAAATACCTGAGCTGGTTTATGTTTGCTAAATAAGGGTTCACTGCTTAAGTTGGTAAATAACATGGCTAGACACTGCAATGCCCCTAATGCTTGTTTAATAAATTAACACAAAAATTAGGGATTGAAAGTGAAAGTGATAATGGATTAATAGATATTTTTCTTACTTTTAAATCAATCATAGAATACAGTCATTAATTTATTTTTGCAACAAATATAATAAAATATAAACATTGTATCTTTAATTTAAATTGAAATTAACTATACGTAATAAAAAAATTATAAAAAAAACACATGAAAATGTATTCATAATGCACACAGACATAGATAGATAACATACTAAATATCTTATATTCCTTTTAATTTTATATCAACCAACTGACAAACCAACCATAAATTATACATTGCATGTTAAGTTTTCAAATTTATTTGAATGTTCAATCAAAACTAGTGTAAAAATAACTTCCATTGAATTCAAACTTAAAATCGAACACGCAAACTTTAAATAAATTCTCTTAAAACAATAGCTACTAAATAGTAAGTATCCAAATGACAGCTATGAATCAATTTATTATACACATTCACTCATATACTCATATACTAGTGGTACTCATTGGGGTGCCATAATAATTATTCATTAAATTATTATGGAAGCAGATTCGTGATTGTTCGATAATTTAAAACTTAATAAATTGCAACTTAATTATTAGAAAATTATTTTTGATGTTCATCTGTCATAATCGTGAATTAATAGTAGGTGTTGGAAAAATAAAAAAAAAAATATTAATATTGTTCTGAAAACGAATCACAATTAACACAAATCTCCTCTCCGATGAAAATGGTGATATTTTTTTTTTTTTTTTTTTTGAGTATCTACTCACACATTGTAGAAACTAAAAAAAAATAGTTACGTTATATTTTTATAGTTAGATCTTATAACATAATATACTTTTGTAATGCTATTCGTAATGAGTAATTGATTAATTTGTTATGAATGAGCTTGTTTATTAATGAATACATAAAAGTAAATAATTTTTTTACTTTTCCGTACACGTAGTGTAAAGGATAAGCAGGGAAAGTGGTTACCCTTAAAACACGGTCACCCTTCGTACAGATTGCATAAAACGACAACTAAGCGGTTTTCAAACACGAGCTTACTTTTGTGCATAGATACAATAGACGCCGAATTGCTCAGTAAGTTTTGAATCGTTAGTGCAACAGATTTGACAGTATCTGGTTTTAGAAAAAAAATATAATTTTATATTGTTAGTTGAGATAACAATTAAACATGACATTACGAAGATAGAGAATGAGAAAAAATTGGGTCCGACATTTCTGTCTATCTGTCTGTCTTTGTGTCTGTCTGTCTGTCTGTATATATGTATGTATGTATCAGAGACCACAGCCTAAACGGGTGGGTCGATTTACTTCAAACTTGGTATGTGGCGATTTTTTTTTCCCCAGACGTTTTTTGATTTATGCCAAAAATAACAGTAGGTATCTGTAATCTACCGGTTCCTAGATAAACTCATTTTTCTCATAAACGGTTAGTACGATTTTCAGTAAAAAAATCATAGTCATTTTTGTGAATAAGATCTATCTATAAATGAAAACCATTTTTCTCAAAAACCGCTATTAACGGTACCTACCAAAAACCCGTATTTTCTGCTTTTCTCCTTCATGACTCAATCAATTTCAACCATATTTTTTACATGAATGCTTTTAAGTTGCCGTAATAATATTCAGTAAACAAGATTTCGAAAATTATTTTTTTCTATTTAAAAAAAAAAATTTGAAAAATCACTTTTTCGAAAACTACTCAATATTTTTTTCAAAATTTAGTTTTTAGATGTTGATAATCTTAAAATCTTAAAAGTGGCGTACCAATTTTTTTTATAAAAGTCCTTGCAAAATTGCACGATTTTAAAAATATCATTTTAGAGGAAATCAAATTGCATACTTCGTTTTGAGGTTAAATTTAAGAAGCTGTTTCAGTCATTTGAAAATCGAATTTTATGGTTTTCTTAATTTTTTTTTCTAAAACTGCATTTACTAATTTTTAATTAAAAAGGCTTAGCATAAATAGTAACTTTATATACATGAGCAAGTACGTGCGACCCAATCGTGCAATTAATTTTTTGAATAATCACCACTTAATCGTACTATACACGTACTTGATCTTAGAGTTAAAGTTCCTAAGATTGTTTAAGGATTTTTCAGAAATTGTTCTGAAAATGTTAAGCTATAAAAAATATAAAAAAAAATCGGTTTTTCAAAATTTTTGAAAATCGTTAAAGCCGTTTTTTACAAAGACTATTCTTTATGAAAAAAATTTTCAAAAAAAAAATAATTCGCAGTTTTAAGTTATTTTTAATTTACACTTGTAACATAAATTAAAAAAAAAAAAAAGTGAATGGTCCATTTTTAAAATATCGATTTACGCATTGTCTTATTTACCGTGCGTTGCATGAAATAAACACCACTGTTATGATTTTCATTTATACTTTTTTTTTCTATACCTTTAAATTGAAAAGTATTCAAGTAAAGTAGTAAAGAGT
Organism: Meliscaeva auricollis; assembly: GCA_948107695.1. NCBI lineage: Eukaryota > Metazoa > Arthropoda > Insecta > Diptera > Syrphidae > Meliscaeva > Meliscaeva auricollis. The sequence goes on from OX403618.1 coordinate 62,688,671, forward strand.
GATCCCTGATTCCACCTACAACCAAACAGCCATAATATGCGGATTCTGAATCATTTAAAATTTTAAAAATTCTATCTGTAGTTTGTGCAGCGAAGTTTGAATGTGAATAAGTGGATCTTCATAGTAACTATCTGTATGGATATAGAAATGTGGGTATATGTAATTAAAATAACTTTTAATTGATGAGTCTTTGTCATGCTCGTTATCATTACGTTTTCTCTCTTTCTCTCTCTGCTAGTGTGTCATCCTTAAAAATGATCACGTTTTTTGTTTTTTTTTTTCGTTCAATTTTAGATAAAATACATGCAAATTCATGTGGTTTTTTCAACGGGGAAGTTCTGTGAAGTATTTGAATTAATTTATATTTGTTATTAATCAAAACACAATTATTAATTTGCTTTAAATGCTAAATGATCAGTGCATTTTTTTTAATAAATAAAAATGAACATAGATACATTTAATGGTTATAAGTTTTTTTTTCAAAGAAGTTATCTTTGTTGAAATTTTTTGCATTCCAATGCAATTTTTTGTATCTTTATTGATACAAAATGATGGATCAAGCAACACACTCTGGAAGTTGAAAAATTACTGTTTTCGATAACACTAATATCCAAATAACAACAAACAAAAGTTACAGTACTTTTTGTTGAGCAAAATTTTCTATCGGCACTCGACTTTTAAAGTAAAATTAACCAAAATTATTAGCTCAATTTTTTTATGTAGGTGCATTTTTAGAAGAAAAAAAATGTGTTCCCCTTAAAGAAGAAATGGCTCGATATTTTTTGTATGGACAAAAAAACTATGACTTTGCTCAAAACTATTGGCTATTGGATTTTATGAAACATGTAATTTTTCAAACTTCTGTGTGAAAACCTCGATCCAGAATTTTTAGTTATAGGTGTACAAAACCGAATTTTTACATATACATAAATATTTTTTTCTAAAGTAAAGTCTAGTAAAAGAGTAAAATTTAAAATCTTATGATTTGTGAGTAAAAATTACTTCTTCCAATACTTTAAATTGTCTCCTATTAGACTAAATGTTTCGTTATTGTAGCCTATGCAAGTTTTGAATTAACATTCTTCACAAAAAAAATGTTATCGAGTATTTTAAAAATCTCAGGAGCCGTTTTAATTTTTTCCTCAATAGTTTTATAGTTCTAAAACAAAAACTCAAAAACGCGCGATCTGCCAACCCTTAATGTATTAAATCAAAACATTGTGCAAGAATTTAGCCTGATTTCGACAACTTATATAAAGTTTTGTTTTTCATAATTCTAAAGGTTTGAACAATAATGATCAAAAAATGTACGCTTTAGAGTTTTCGATGTCAAGTGAAATTCTACAAAATATCTTTTGATGTAATATTTCGAAACATTAATTTTAAGGTCCACCTATACAGAAGTATAGGTTGTTCAAATTGTAAAAAAATTACACAATTTTAGTATTTAAAACACAATTAAAGGAGGTCACCTTTTCAGAACTCTCGACTTTAGGATAAACCCCAATACACAGTTCCACAGTTTAGTCCGTTGATGTGTTATTTAAGTTTTAGTTTTGTTTTCACGCTTAAGTTTAATTTATTTTATTAAATGCATAAACAGTAAGAAACATTATCTCATAAATTTAGTGTTCTGCTAGATAATACATTAATAGCCATCGTAAAAGTTTGAAATATAAACATTTAACTAGTAAATACTGCAGTAACATTACATTACATATCAATTTTTTGATTCCATATTTTTGAACCAATTTTACAAAAATGTATATACCATCTCATTTATTGAATTACTGTGTGCAATGATAGGATACAATAAATCCTTAATATTCAGTTGTATTTTGACTGACTTTGCAGTTATTTGTTCAAAATGTATATCAATTTAAATAATTTTTTTATTTAAATTACATAATAAAATAAATAAATAAATTAAAAAAACATTTTAATTAAAATAAGGACTGAACAGACGACGTTGTACGGGTTAGTAGTTTTGTAATTTTTAGTCATTAGGTAGCTACGTTACAATAATATAAAAAGTAAATATTGAATTATTTGTATTTGGCAAGGTGTTTCTTTAATTAATAAATTTATATTTTCAAAAAATCGCAACTGCAGCTTTTCTTACTATCAGCTGTATAAATTATTATTATTAAATAATTATAACCTTTTTGTTACATGATTACTTGCTTATTATAACAAATAATAAGCAAAAACAAATAATAAGCAGAAAATAAAAAAAAATATAAAAACGCATTTATAAGTTCAATAGTATTGCTAGGTTATTGTTTTGAAGTTTTCCATTTTTCCTTTTTTCGTTTTCTGTTTATTTTTATTTTTATTTTTTTTGTATTAGATTAGTATCCTGTAAAGTTGAACAACACTAATTCAATTTAATAATCTAAAAAGTAATTTAGTGCTTTTTAATTTTATACATATGTACGTTCTATGCAAACAAATTTATTTAGAAATTTACTAAACATACAACCACTCCATTGATAAATGAGACCAAGCCCAAAATTACCTCTTTAATCTTTTATCTCTTATGTACATTATGTATGCATTTAATTATGGGTTTATTCCTGAGGCATTTTTTGTTAATAATGTGTAAGAACCTATTACCCTTGTTAACTACCATGAAAGCACAACTTACCATATCGTGAGAGAGTACCAAAATCAATATATTGATTATTTTTTTAGTCTCATTGAACTTACATTATGTATACTTGCAGGCACTGTACAGTGCCAACTCGAGGATACTAAAAAAGCAAACATATAGAAAAACATGTGAGACGTAGAAGTGATTCCATAACCCCTAATCGGAATGTTTTTTTTTTTTTTTGTTTTTTACAACTGGTCGATACTTTTGTTGTTGTTTTTTTTAAGACTTTTGTGTAATAAGTTGTGTAGTATCTTCTTACAACCACCATAGATATGTGTTGTAACTTCTTTTAAGTATATTTTCTGCGTAGTATTAAAAAATAAACGGAATTTCTACCTAAAATAACTGCCTTGTTGGGCTTTATATTACACTATACTCAATATGGCTTTATTTGGTTCTTTTTTTTTTATTTTCATTTTTGTGAGAATAATCTTGTGATTTGATATAAATAAGTCATCTTGTTCTTGGAAAAAAAAATATTCTTCTGATGATCAAGACAACCTTTAACCTTCAGTCCTTCTGCTGTTTTTGTTCAAAATGAAACGATGCGATGTTCAAATATCAAAGGGCCTGGATATTTTGGATTGGAGCTTTGGTATCTGTATGAACATAATCCAAAAGGCTTTTTATTTGAAATGAGAAACCAAATTGAATTGGAATGTTAACTCAATGTAATGGAGTGGGTTTTGATTGAGTTATCATGAAAATACCATTCATTTTTGATATGAGTATTTATGTCTGTACGAGTAAACATTGTTGTGACGAAATCCTTGTGGGATTAAAAAAGAATTTCTTAAGTTGATTGATGAAATGAGAGTTAGGGTTTTATTTTTGTTATTTGTATGTATGTAATGCAATTAGAAAGGTCTTAAACAAGTTAATAGCGCATGAAAGAGTATGATTGAGATATATGTATTTATTTGCAATTCTCATTTTTGTATATGAATAAGGTCTTGTCTTGAAATGCTTGCAATTACAAAACTACGCAACGGATTTTTAAATTTTTAATTGTAAAATGTTACTATTAGAATAAAAAAATACGTGCATTTTTTTTTTTTAAATAGTAATAAAAATACGCTATGAAATCACAGTCATGAATTCGTCGTTCAATTAGAAATAAATGAGGATTTTTTCAGATGGTTTTGTAAAATGCCCAAATATCAAATTTAATCCTCAAATTTTAGATTTAAAAGACTGGCAATATTATAATTGATAACAACTAAGTACTTTTGATAAATATGAAACAAATTTACGAGACAATACAACAAATAAAAAAAAAAAAAAATCGCGTCAGGTTGTGTTCTGTTCTTTAGTTTGTCTTTTGTTATCAGTTTTTTTCCACTAAATACTTAGAAAAAAGTATGCAAGACTTCAATAACGAGGTAGAGTGTGTTCTGAAGAAAAAGCTTAAAGCCTGAACAACGTTAAAATGCTTGTAAGACCGTTAAAAAATCGGTAAATACTGGTGAATGATCGCGGACAAGAGTATAGAAAGTTATGAAATAGCATAGGAAGTTATGTTATAAAAAGTAAAATACCGCTAAAAAGGGGAAGAGAAGTGTGGAAAGTCGCAAAAAAAACGCGGAATACTTTGTAAAAAAAAACCAGAATACTAATGAAATATGTCTCAAATATACTGAAAATAGCATTTGGGGTCATATAAAAAGTTCTATGAAAGCGAAGAATGGGATGGAATGTCGCGGTATAAAGCGGAAAACATGCGGAATACCTCTGTAAACGAACGGAATATCTTGAGCAAAATACAACATTAAATAGCATTAAATGTCATGAAAAGAGCGCATAGTAGTAAAAGGCGTAAAACACCGTTAAAAAAGCGTAGAATGTCGCGGAATAATAAGTAAATAATTGTGAGGGAAATTTGGAAAATACTGCGGATTACCGCAGTCGAAAGCGAAAAATATTTCAGAAAAAATCGTGAAATACTGGTTAAAGATTGTAGAATACTCTGATAAAGGATGGCAATTCATGAGAAAAGCTCTTAGTACCGCGGAAAATCATAACATACCGTGAAACAAGTCGTGGAAAAAAATGTGGAAAGCCAGGAAATAAAGCGGAAAATATTCGAAATATCGCGGACAACTGTGACATAACAACTAGATAAATATCTTTGAAACGCTCCGCTTTTTCTACAATATCACATCACCTAGACCTCACACGTTTTTTTCTGAGGTATTTCGCACTCTTTTCGCATCTTTTTAAGTTTTTTACTCGAAATTCAAAATCTTTTCCTCGGCTTTCAATTCTTTTTTTATCGGCTCTACTATTTTTTCCGCGGTATTGCACTTTTTTTCACTATTTTTTCTAGAATACGGTATAAGGCCTGCCTACCACATGGTTCAGTAGCTATTGTAGGTGTCACTTAGACGCTATAAATTTAGGTACAAAATTAAAATTTGAGTTTGTCTCCAATAAGTTCTCAGATCCTGTTCCCATTTCAATATTTTCCTTGTACCCGAATGAATCACGTTATACAAAAAAATATACATACATACATCAGGAATGTCTTTGCTATTTATGAACAAATCATCAAATTTATTTATCTTTTTTAATGAAAGATGTGCTTTGTGCGTTCTTACGGAAAATACAAACAAGAAACAAAAATGACAGGAAAGTGATTTACATTATTTCACTGTGCTCAGAAAGAATATTTATGATAAATTGAATTGATTTAAAAAATATATGGATGAAGCTATCTAGACCTTCCTATTGCAAACATAATTCAGATTTATTTGAATTGTATGCCAACGTCACAGTTTGCTTTTTTTTTAATTCGAAGGATACATTACTTCAAAATATGTAAAAGTTTTCAAACTAACAAACAAATATAATTAAAATTCCTCATAAGCTTTAAAGAAGTAAAAAATTGTATAAATTTCAACGCTAGCTGCCATCATTGTTTCTATATAACAAAAAAAAAACAATAAAATTTCCAGTTGAGTAACCTTGTTCCACAAACTACACAAATCTAAAAGGAGTTCTGATTACTATCATGGTTATGGATCATCATTTTCATTACGTTCGTCGTCGTCAGTCGTTTTGTTTATGTCATGACCTGGACCTCGGAACCCAAGTTAGATTGACCTTATAATATTGACCATGACCGTACTTATGAAGACAATAAGGTATCTTATCTGTCAGTATAAGTTTGGTCAAAAGTTTTATTATATTTTTCTTAACAAAAAAAATAAAAGAAATAACTGTTTCAATGAAGTTATTTTCAATGTCAATTTAGATAGTGTGGTTATCCAAAGTTTGATTATGGTCAAAGTTTATAAGTAATAAACGGCTTGTGCGTGATTGACTCTAATTATATAGCTGTCAAAATTATGTCTGATGTATGTTTACTGATTGGAATTAATGGGGAAATAAAATTACGGTAGGTAGGATGAGGTGCTTATCTTTTGTGTTCACATCATTTTGAACTGCTTTGAAACAGTTGCTACCTTATTTTGTTTTCATTTAACTTACACGCATTCAAGTGCTTGGGACTTAGGACAAATCTTTAAATTTTTAATAATAGTGGAAGTATTTAGGAAAATTTGATGGGAATTTAAAGGAAATACCTACTGATAACATTGTAAATTTTTTTTTTACTTCTCCATATCTTTTTGTGATGTTGAAATTGAACCACGCGACATTCGTGTTGTTTGTCTAATAGATAGAATCTCTGTAATTTACAACACATAACAAATTTTTTTCGATGATAATTGATAGACATTTCATTAGCACAAGTATTACAGCAGAATTGTTTCAGGAGAGAAATTTAACACGCAATATTTGTTTGTGGAGGCATTACTTTAGACTAAAGGCCATTAATGAAAATACAAAAGAAAACGGGTTACATTACGGAGCCTTGCGGCACACCAGTTTTTAGTTTTTGATTATCAGACCTCGAAAACAATGTGAACTCGATTTGGTTCAAAAGTAAATTCTAACTCAACAAAGAAGGCGTTCATTTTTTGTTTGTGACCTAAACACGTTAGTGCGATAGAAAGTTATTGAATTCTGCTTTGAAAATTAATGAAGATAGAATGGAGAAGAGCCAGTTATCAATCCGTTTCAAAGGATACTAGTAGAAAATTGCACTTATAGAAGCTACTGCTTTTGTTTTGTCAGCATAGGGGCATGATTTTGACATGACTTTGAGTATGTAAGTACTCTTTTAAGTCAAATGATTGCAAAGTAAATTTATCCATAGAAGCTATTAAAGTACTAAAATACAAGGCATTAGTTCATAATGTTTCTAAAAGTAAAACATTGTTTTAAAATTGATGTCTAACATCTTTCATGACTGTTTCAAATCAACCAACTAACTTAGAACTCCTAGGGTCACATTTTTAGTGGTAAATTTTTTTTTGCTATTTCAGAAAAACTTCAGTGATGTGTTTGTTGACTCGAAGTAATAGAATTCTGTAAATAACTCAGTGAAACAACTATGCCGCAGGGCATAGTTTCTAAAAGTAAAACATTGTTTTAAAATTTAAGTCTAATATTTTTCATGACTGTTTCAAATCAGCCAACTAACTTAGAACTACTAAGATCACCTTTTTAGTGGTAAGTTTACTCTATGCTAAATCAGAAAAACTTCAGTGCTGTGTTAATTAACTCGAAGTACAACAATTCTGTAAGTAACTCAGTAAAACAACTATGCGGTAGGGCCTTAGAAACTTGCATCATAATTTACTTGCATTGATCAAGAGTTAGTCAATGAAGTTCTACTTCAGCTTCGAAAAAATTTAATTTGCTACTTGAAAAAATTAAGTATATGATGCTAAAATGAAATATGTATTATCTTTATATTCATAATTTTTAAATAACTTTAACCAACGGTGTAGTGTTTGTCGTACGCTGTACAGTAGATCACGAAAAAACTTAGTCAGTTACGGGTTTCGGCATGTCTCATTGGAATGTTCCATTTTCTTGTAGATATCGCTTAGCAGCATCAAAAATTAAGCTTAGTAGAGAATCTAAAATAACATAAATAGTTTCAAGAATTTAAGAAAAAACAACCCAAAAAAAAAAATCAATGACTACGTTTGATAAAACAAACAGCATCGATCAAAACACATCAATCTTTACGTTAAAACTTTAACGTTATCACTTTTAAGTATTCTATGAAAAAAAAAACAATTTTTCAAACCAATGTGACGGTTGTTTAAGTATCGTTTTGGCCTAAAGTGTAAGTCACGAATCGTTTTAAACAAATGTTTAGTGTGAAAGGTGTTTTATTTTACATTTAGTAAGGAAGATTTTTTAAGTTAAAGAACACTCTCACAACTGACTTCCTTTGGCATGTAGTATAAGTCACATTTAATTTTCTTTTAATGAGAGTGCATTTTTACCACCGAGCGATTATTGAAAAATTTACTATTTAATTTACTACTAAAGATAAAACTATACAAATATTGGTAACGCGAAATGGAATAGTTAAAAATAGTTATTGGTAGTTAGAATCTCGAATAGTTTGTTAACTGTACTAATAATGTGCTGAATAGCATAGTAAAGTATAACAGAATACATTTTTCGATCAGGAAAAACGGACTTCTTTTAAGCCTTTTCTAACTTATCACAGACAACTTTTTTAATAATTTATAAATGACATATAGATTTGTCGTGATAAGTTTGAATGAGCAAATGAACTGCAATCATAAAATATTATATTTCTTTATTTTTTCGTATTTTGCTTCTATTTTTTTTTATTTTTTAAACAAACTGTTACAGTTGTTTTTGAAGAGTAATCGTTGACTCACATTTTCGTATTCCTTATAATAGCCTTCATTTGCCCTATCTTCTTTCAAATGACAGCGTACTGTGTATCTGTACAAAATAGCTATCTATGCCAAAGCATTTATTATGTGCAAGCTTAAGATTGACAAAGATTCATTTCAGAAATTTTGTATATAAATGCATCACTATGGAGTATGGGGATGATTGTGATGTATCTTCAGTTGATTGTTGTTTTTTATGTGTTTGTGTTTTTTTTTCGTTTAATGATCGTATTGACTGGAGTGATGTTGATGCAAGCCAAACCAACAACAATAACAAAACAGTGCCATTTCTATTGTTCGTTTTTTGAATAAATAAATAGCCCACTGACCTCAGTCATCTTGTATGTCACTCATTTATCACAAAATGTGGTCAAATCTACTTACATTCAATTCAGAATGGATCATCATCGTGCGATCTTTTGAAAGGCAGAAAGTCAGATACTAATGTTCATTATTTTGCTTTATTTTACAAAAATGAAATGAGTTAGTGATGAGAATTAAGTTTTTATGAGTGTTCTTGGCCGAAAAACTCAAAATTATGGAGATAATAATAATCATTTGTATTGTTTATCCAATGAAAAGACATTTGTATACAAAAATATATGTGTTGGATTAAAAGCAGTTTAATTTGGTTTACAAAAATGTCCAGACTTCTATTGAATAGAATGTGAACAATGAGTTAAATAAATAAGTATACATATTAGTGACAATGAAATTTCAAATATTTGTCTGAGATATATTTCCGTCAAAAAAAAAAAAAAAAAAAAAAAACGAATAATTTATTTTTGCACACGGTCAATGATAAAGCCTCATGTGGAACCAAAAAATGATAAATTAGAGGAGAATGCATATGTTTATTTTTTGGAATGTTTTAAAAATTTGTCAACGAAGAAAAAACAAACAATGAAAAATTAAAAAAAGCTATTAGACAGCTTGCGCATCACCTTGTATTTTTTTTAAGTTTGCGTCACTACTCCTTTGCCAAAATAGATTTTCATAATAAATTCCATTATTTTTTGTTTTAATAAAAAAAATAATTTATTCATTTTTTATATATATTTTTTACTCTTTTATTGCTGTAACATGCACAAACTAATACTCCATCAAATTGATTTGCATCTCTCTATGGATATGCAGAAAAACCAAATAGACTTTGCTGGGATAAAGGTAATCCAAGAGGAAGCTTCACATTCCAAAAAAATATGAAATGGTAATGCTTTAGCATGATTGCATCATGATCAGTCCTTATTTGTTTTCAAAATAAGGAAGAAGTTGCCTTTACTGTCAATGGTGATCAGAGGCAAAAGTGAAAAAGTGATAGAAAACTCTTGGGTTTCTTCTTTTTCGGAATTATTCAAAATCATTGGTTCATTTGGTTGGTACAAAAGCATATAACAAACAACAATTAATGCATTTAAGTTAAATATAATTTTTCTATATGCCAAGCCTTTTAATAGAATATAATAGAAAGATAATAGATAAGATACCAAAACAAAAATCAAATTTGAAAAATAAAAATTAACCGGGTTTTTTGACGGCAAACAAATATTACTCGGAGTGTAACTATTTCAACTTCATGGCTCGCTGACAATTTTCTATAACTATCTTTTTCCATTAAGGGTCCCAAAACAATAAACTCAGCTTGTTGATTGCAATCAAATATTAGTTCAAGGACCCCAAAGTTAATATTGAGTAAATACCAAACAGATATACTTTAGTAGATTTCTACTATAACTGGCAGATGATTTTCTGTGGCCACTTTTATTCAGGGTTCCCAAAAGCATACATTAAGTTGGTAAGTTGGCAAACATATACAATTTTGGGGTCAAAATAAATATACAGCTGACTTTGCATAATAATACTCCATTTTATTGAAATCCGTTATCAAAAACTAACCTAGAATGAGTGTCACCCACCTAACCTTTCATCGGTCATCACCCTTTTTACCCTTAAGACCTTGCTCCTGCAAGCTCAAATATTTCAAAATCCTCATTATGTTAAGAGCCTTGGGGCTTACACTCCCCACCTGGTGCCTCACAGAATTCCATAATTATACTCAGAAACCTAATGATAGTATACAAAGCTAAAATTTATCGCTATCAATATACTTTTCATAGTTCAGTTTTTATTCTTGGACTTTAGGGGTCCCTGGCTCCCATACATACCAACCACTGGTGGTTTGGTAGACCTCCAGATTTATACTGATGAGGATTATGGGGAGTCGAAAAATCTTAGACTATAAGGCCCGGTTGCTGATACGATACTTGAAAAATTTATGTTGAACATAAGCGCTTATTTGCTACTTTTTCCTCGGCGTAAACAGTCACAAAAGATAAATTTATTTAAACATAATTTCTTAAGTTTCGTTTAATCAAACTGCTCCAAACCTTTCTTTGGGGCACCGGCAAAATCTGTCTTTTCGGTTCTGCAGTTAAATGACTTAAAAGATTTAATTTCTTAAGTCTTAGTACTAAAATACTGACTGTACCTACAGTTAATAAAAGCAGTTATTTGACTTAAAGTTAATTAACTGCACTACTTTTTGACTGGTTCTAGTTCAACAAAAGTACAAAAAACTTCCTTAAAAAACACTTAAACCAGTAAAAAAGTATTGCAGTTAATTAACTTTTAGGCAATTAACTGCTTTCATTAACTGAATTTACTGCATTACCAATTTAATGCAGTCTTTTACAGCTCTCATTAGTTGAGGCCGAGATCCATCCAAAATTGTTAGCGCTTACTTAAGTAAGTATTATGCTCAACAAATTGGTTTCTGTAAAGAAGAAATATAACGTAAAAAATACGATTTTTTGAATAATTTGACTGGTCTAAAATTACTTTCTTTAAAAAGTTATTTTTCCACCCAAAAAAGAAAAAAATGGAAAAAAGGAGCTGCTTGCTTTTTTATTATTCGAACATCTCGCAAGAAATTGACAGTTTACCTTTGAAGCGGGATTGTTCAAAGTTAATCCTTGCACATATATTTCTGTCATCAATTTAAAGTCATAAAAATAAACAAAAAAACTAACTTTCCACAAACCTGCGGAAAACAATACTTTTACAAGAATGTACCTCTACTCGTAAATTCACCTATATTGTGTTGCAAGCAATTTTCAGTGTGTTCATGCAACAATTGCTATAAATACCATGGCACACTTTTATCGATTAAAATATATGCTATAATTGCGTGTGCACTGCATAACATTTTTAATGAGTAAAAAAATCATAATAATAATGTTAATAAAAATACAATTAAGCATTTATAAATAGTTTAGTTTAGTTTATTTTTTTTTGTTTTGTTGCCATAAAAGTCATCAACCTTTTGTCTTGAGCCCGCTTAACCTACTTGAATAAAACAAAGCAAAGAAAAAATGAAATAAAAATTGCAGAATGATAAATATCTTGGAATATAGTTTTATTTTTACCTGCAGGCATGTGCTTTTTGCTCTGCTATACATTTATATTTTTATATAAACAATTTATTTGCCTACTTAGACTCTGTTTCACTTGGTTGCAAAGTTATTAACCTTTTGGAAAAATTGTATATCTTTTTTTTTTTTTGTTTTAGTTGAAACATTTTCATTTGAAGTATTTTTATATCTTTTTTTTGTTGTTGTTGTTGTTGTTGTTGCAGTTGCAACGTTCATCTACCTGTTATGCATCGATTCGCGCTAAAACAGAGCACGAACAGCAAATTAACGATGAAATCTTGCCCCTTGTCGTTGCGAATGTTGGTGCGGCCAAGACGCGACCGACGACGACGCTGGCGCTGTTTCGTTTCGTTTCGTTTTTTTGTTGTATTTCTTACTTCTATGCAAGTAAAACCACAAAATCGCTTGCGGATGCATCGAATTTTATTGTACGCCAATTCGAGTGCCTAAAAAGCAAAAAAGCAAGCGTCCGTCTATGAGTATATGAGTTTGAGATGATGGCAACACAAAATTTTATTTTGAAATTTGATTTATACTGGCGTAATCTCTTTGGGTGGTAATAGACACCTTTGCCACAAAGTGCATTTTCATATTAAAATAGAAAAAAATAAAATAAATAAATTGTTCTTCGATGAAATTTATACTCTCGATTATTTTTGCATTGAATTTATTGGTATCACAAAAGTCAAAGCACCTGAGTCTGAGGTCGACCTAGTTAAAAAAAAAAAAAATATATGTAGTATAAATAAAAACAAAGTCGATGGAATTAATCTTTATTGTGTGACTCGCCTCTGGTTTGTGCTCTTTAATTGATGTTGATTTGTTTTTCTTGCAAAGTGCTGCCATAGTGCCACCACCATCATTATTATTATTACCAGCAGATCAGCATTTTATTTGAATGAAAGATAAAACCAATGAATTGCATGTCTTACAAAATGTTGAAATTTAATTTAAATTTAATGATGTGTGTTAATAGTTGTTGTTGTCTTTGGAATTAAAAGTTCAACTTTGTTAAAATTTGTTTGTAAATGTTTTTCATTTCTATTGAATGTGTCATTTAATTGGTTTAAATAATGTAAAAGTGGAAAGTATAGAGTACAAAGTATGCATTATTAAATGTTCCTGATGGAAAGACAAGTTAAAACGAGTGTTTTGGTAATTACGTAGCGAACTTCTACAACTAGTAGTTTATGAACTAATTTACTTAATACTTTTCTACATTCATTAGTTGACCAGTTACTGGTAAAACGTTAACTCCCTTGATGAGCAAAGAGCTCTTTCATCTCTGCAGATTCTAAAACAGAAACTCTGCTACTTCATTGCTATTTCTTTCTGGCCTTTCCAATAAGGTTCTTTCCTAAGGATCAATGCAAAAACTGATTTTTTTTGATAGTTTTGACTCTTTGTGTGCTCGATTCCATAATTTTGGACCCTAGAATTATGTCTGCTTTACCGCAAATTACTGCCTATGCCCCGGAATTTATTTTATTCAAGCTCTTAGCTATATCAGAAAATTTCCCATAGAGTGTCAGTATTAGTCCTAATGGTTGGTATTCAATATTCATGTCCATTTCAGAATAAAAATGATGCGAGGAACCTCAAGCTTCCTAGAAGTTAAGTGATGGCTTGAAGTTTGATGGTTTCCTTCATGCATAAATGCTAACCGGTGGAAGGACTCTGCGAAGAAATTTTCTGTAAGAGTTCTGTTAATGAAGAAATGGGATAATTTGTAAATAAGGACTCCAAAAAAATATAATATTGAAAACGATTCCATTGATTTTGATAAAATATTTTGCACTCATGTTAAATAAGTTAATACGTTTTTAAAGCATGACCTGTTTCATGTTTTTTTTTTCAAAAATCCTCATTATTGGTATCCGCAATAGAAACGATTTTAATATTTTTTACACAGAAACTTGTAAGTAGCCTTTTCAACTATTTTTTTTTTATGCAACAGTAACTAGCCTCAAGGCAAATAAAAGAACCAAATCGCATAAATTGTTTTTTGCATTTAAAATAAAACAGATTTTGCAATTTTTCTTATTGTTATAACTCTTATTGTTTTTTATTATATTTTTATTTCATCATCTTTTGCGCCTGTTTAAGCCAAACATTTTGATGCCCATATCTCATGCTTCGTGTTTTGTTTGTTGAGTTTTGCAAAATAGTTCCTCAATTGAACACATGTTCCTTATTTTTAAGATAAAAATTATACTTTTACAGTTTCCCATTTTTTCTGAATCATTTTAAAACAAGTTGTCTACAAAGTAAAGACAGAAAGCCTCTCAATAGTTTTTTTTTCTATTATTTATGCATCTCTAAAAAACATTAAGGAGTCTCGGCCCTGTTTTTGAAAAAGAAATATGAATTTTTTTTGAAAAATCTTTTACACATTTTTTGTACAAAAAATGTACCTACTAAAAAAATGGCTGAAAATATGTTTTTTTTTTATAAAAACTACACAAAAATTATATAAGTAAATAATTTATTTTTAATTATTAAACTAATAAATACAACATTATTAGAAACACATTTGAAGAATAATATAACGATTTGAGCACACATACCTAATCAGGTATTTTGTTTTCTCCTGCTCAAAAAATTAATATTTTTGTGTCATTTTTTAGCGAACGTCAACACCAACAAAATCACAATTGAATAATGCTAGCCAGAAACTTCCACCTATCCTGCATTATAGTTTTTTCAAAACACGTGTTTTCACAACATCCCAACATCAACATTGCTCTTACGTGACAAATTCCAAAATTAGAATTAAACGATTTTAAAAATACAAACAAACTACCAACCAACAATATTTTAATCATACCAATAACACCCATTTACACCTCAACAGCAACACTTTATATGCAAATTCAAAACACACCCTCAACTCTCTATAATACTTTTATGGCATTTAGAATGATTCAAAACTTATAAATTTAGAACTATTATGAAACTTTTTGTACAAATAGCACACCCACTTTCTGCATTATTATACTTCTCATCCATTCCAATTTTGTAACAGAAACTTTTCACGTCAGAGTACACATTGCAAATAGTAAAAAAAAAAATTCTTCCCAAAACAGTGAGAGGAAAATTCTTATAAGAAAAAAATAAATAACAAATTATTTCGGATTAAATTAGAGAGAAACCAATCAAATGAAAAAAAATTAAAAATAATAAAACAAAACTTTTTCAAAGCGTTTTAATGAAATTTTTTATTTTTTTTGTATTTTGCGTTGCCATAGTTAACTTAAAGCAGAGTGGGAGCAATATGTTCCTACAAAAACAGTATTTTACTTAGCTCTCACCAATACTCAAGGAATGGTGTGGTGTATTTTTTCTTCTTTTTTTTTAATTAACTGAATCAAGTCTCAGTGTGTACTCCCTGAGCTGCTGTGAGAGAAACAAATAATAATAATAATTATTTACAACTTTTCCTCTGTACTTATGTACATTTCTCTCATTTTTCTTTTCTTTTATTTTTTTCTGTCTTTTTTTCTTTAGAGAAGACCTTTAAGGAAGCATGGCGATGTACCATGTTCCCATTTAATTCTTTTGAAACGAGTTCCTCAAGTTTTTTTTTTTTTTTTTTTGTTTCTATGAAGAAAGTCGAAACTTTTAAATAGAATCGCACAGTGAATTAGTTCTGCGATACAAAAATAACAGCATGCAATCCCCACATGTTGTTATTTTGCTTGCCATTTTGATTATGAGAAAATAATTTAGTTTTTCGTTGTTTCACTTTTCTTTTTGTAAACATACAATTTTTATTTTTTTGAAAACAATTGAGCTAATATTTCATTTTTATTTTATCTCTTCCAGGTATGAACTGAAAATAATTTGAATATTTTAAAAGAAATGAGTAAGTCTTAAATAAATTTAAATTATTTGAAAAATCAATATAATTGACGGATTGAGTACGTTTGACCGATTTACGCTTCCCTCAATCACGTATGTATTACCACAAAAAAAAAAAAAAAACATTTGACCGAATATCGTTAGAATGGAAAATTCTTCAAACCTACTATAAGATTGGTTTTTATTTTCATTCGATTATATGGGAATCAATGAAAGAAAGTTTTCCTACTACTTTGTGATACTTTTTGAGCTGAGAAGACTTCCCTGTATTGATAATTCAATACTTTTTATTTTTTGTTACTCGAATCTACGAGAATCAATGAAACGCAGCATTAAACGAATTCGTCGTTTAACAAAGGTTCTTAAGCATGTGGGTATCCTTTAATGTTATGGTTAAATCCGGATTTTCAAACAAACGTGATTCGTTCAAATTTGAAATTCCCATATAAGGCCCGTTCAATTTAGTCAAAAAGACGTCCATCAACCAAAACTCAATTGTGGTACCACAATGGGCCTATTTTATTGGCCTAGGTGTGTCAGCAGTTTTCCTGACAGCCACCTTAAAGTAACCTAACGTAACTTAATTTACCGTAACATATAGCGCTTATAATCATTCACTCTAATCACATCTCCCTAATTGAGGAATGTAGTATTACAGTCCAGTAATTAGTATTACCTCTACCGGTTGTCTTGGAATATTGACTTGAATAGATGTAAA
Source organism: Meliscaeva auricollis (assembly GCA_948107695.1). Taxonomy (NCBI): domain Eukaryota; kingdom Metazoa; phylum Arthropoda; class Insecta; order Diptera; family Syrphidae; genus Meliscaeva; species Meliscaeva auricollis. The sequence goes on from OX403618.1 coordinate 62,705,126, forward strand.
ACTTCCGCGGCTAATTAGTTTTTGTTTTACCTTCTTAATTTTTAGCCTTAATATTTCTTGTTCTCCCTCCACACTCATTTTTTGGATCCATATGATCTTGTAAAGGAGTAAATATAAGTGCCATCCGCGTAGTGCAGGTATTTTAGTTGGAATATCAGAGTCCATTAAATTAATCTTATTTCCGTTCAATACAGACGAATTGATAACCTCCTCTATTTTTGAAGTCTGTTAAAAATAGTATCGGCGACAGTATGCAGCCCTGTCGTACTCCTCTGAGCAAAAAAAAGCAATTCAGGAGGAATACCCCTCCTGTGTAGGGAAGCCAAATAAATTCTCTATTGACACTGTCAAACACCTTTTCAAAGTAAATGAATGGCTGGTGAAAAGCTGATCAATATTCAACACACTACTCAGTTGTGATCCACAAGAGGTCGATACAGAAAGACCCAGTGCATTTCGGTGTCGAGTTTGTCTTCTTTCGCTTTAAAACAATCACCCCTATTAGAGAATCCGACGAATGCGTTGGGGAGGATTTCGCACTTATTTTAGCCATATTTTCTTCTGTAGAAATCGCAGGTAGATAAGTGTGTTAGTGGATATCGTAAGGTAGTTCATCGTATTGATAATATAGCTCACCCCTCAATGGCTTTAAATTCGAATGCAAACCCTACAAATCACGCTGGCGAATTTGCGAATTCCATAATAGGCATGAATTTTTGCTGCTTTCCTGGCAACTGCTTCCAGGATACAATTCCCTCTTCAGTTTTCATACGATATCAAATCTCATTTTTCCAGAAATTTGTAGATCATTTTTACCTTCCACTACTTCTACTACTACTACTTTTCTTAAAGAGTGAAGCTTAGATCACACGACTTGTGTATACACAAAAATTTGTGTATTTTTGTAATTTAAATACACAATATCATCTGAACCATAATTCGGATGACACCAAATGATATACAAATCGTGTTTATGATGTAATTTTTTATTATTCAATTTTTGGGTTAGATGGTTTTGTGTATATTTATGTCAAAAATACACAATTTTGTACACAAATTTTGGTTCTTACACAAAACGTGTCAGTCACAAATCTGACAGTTTATCAAAAACATCACAATCGGGCTGCGACTAGCTCATTGCGCTTAATCGTGCCACTTACTAGCTTTAGGAAAATGATAAATGTCAAAATATCCAACTCTGGAAGCCTATGGGGCATCAAAACAAAAGTGAACTGAATATCTGTCATTTTGTTAAAGAATCTGCATTCTATATTCCAACTTTTTTTTATCATATTTAAAAAAAAAAAGAATATTTTACATTCAAAACCACTAACGTAACATCGACCCAATGACCTTCAAAAAAATATACACAAACATATTCGGTTCGTATTGAATCGTAAAGATTTCCATATCTGGCTTTTTGAAGTAAAGAAGAAGTATGTACACTACGAACATATGTAATCGCATTTCAACTGCAAACAAGCAACTGCAGTCAGTATAGAAATTAATGAGAAAACCATAACCTATTAGATATTGTACGAATGCACTGCACAGTGCACAGTGGGTGCAGGCGCGGCAGGCATCAGAGGGTGATAGGAGTAGCAAAATGAATTAAGCAGCACTACATTCACAAATACCTGCCTACATTTTTTGTTTGTTAAATGTTAGATAACATTATGTTTGTCTATGAATGTATGTTACCACTACCACCACTACAAAACATAAACTTATACCACATTGTGATTAAAAAATGATATTTTTGCTGGTGTACCTATGGTACACTGACTTAGTGTTGGAATAAAAAAAAAGTAAAAGTCGTTCAGGTTTGATTAATTTTACGGTCTCTTTTTGCCTCATTTCAACCTGGCTAAGATTTATTGAGTTTCATTTTGTTGTTGTTGTTGTTGTTTTTATGAGATATAAATGAGCGGTATGACTTTGAAATATTTTTATATATTTTCATCACTTATTTTGGTTTTATTTTTTGATGGACTCATCAAAGAATTTAGTGAAAAAAGCAATTTCATTTAATTTAATTTGGAAAAAAGACCCTCTTGAGTACTTTTCTCGTTTCAAATGTATAATCTAGCCAAGAAATGCGCTTCATCAGGGACAATATTTTTTGAATTTTACCTGGATATTTTTTGAGTTTTTTTTTTTTTGTATAAGGTATTTCATTTGATATAGTTTTTGAGGTGCTCTTTCTGAATTTTTATCTTCCTACCTCGTATCTTTGCTTTTCAACTCGCCATTTAAAAATAAAAGTTAAACAACAAACAGTATTTAGGTAAAATACCAACTTAAACTTATTTCAAATCTTAAAATTTTATCATATTTTGGTGGAGAAATAATAAACTATATGAATCTTTACCACGCTCATTTTTGGAATATATTTTTCACTCAATTGCTGTTTTTTGGCAAGAGTACCTCGAAAATATCGATAAAACATAAGCTATCCGTTTTTCATCCATCGCTATTCAATAAAATACTAACTTATTTACTCCGGACAAATCTATATAAGTTTAATGCACTCATTTAAAAATTTAGATGAATTAGTTTCTACATGAATTAGTTTGTTGTTGAATTTTTGTTTTACCTCTTCAAAACTAACTAATTGAAAGTTTCGTGTAACACCAAATTTTCTTATCAAATTCCAACAATTCCCCCTATATTGATTTGTATTTGAAACATCATCGTTTCGATTACCTACTAATTATTCTCAAGGTTGTTTTTGTTTCAATATATAAAACCTCTAGGCTTTTGGGGTAGAAGCTAAAAGAACAAATAGTGTAATCAGACCTACATAACATAATAAAGAGGGTAAAAAGTGTATTTGTCATTGTTGTAATGCTATTAAATTTGCGTGGTAATTAAATAAAACAAACAACATTAATGTTATGCATATTGTTAACGCATATATGTAATATTAAACATTTTGGAAAAATAATAATAATAAACTGAAATAAAGAAGAAGAAATCTAATTCTTTCAATTTGACCTACGTATGCAAGCCACTCAACCTAATAGACATTCAATCAAAATCAAAAATCAAACAAAAGGTCTTCCAATAAGGACTTGACAACTTTTTTTTGAAATAAATCGCAAACCATTTGAGATATTTAAAAAATTTTAATATTGGCTTGAAGTACAATCGATTCGTTCGATCCAATTTTCGACGACTCGGCCACAGATTTTGGCCAAACGGTTGCTATTTCGCGTTCAATGTTGGCTCTGAGCTCTTCCACGTCGTCGGCCTGTTGGCATAAACCAAGAATTAACGTAGCCCCAAAGAAAATAGTCTAGAGGCGTTAACTCGCACGAACGAGGCGGCCAGTCGACTGGTTTGTGGACTCAAATGTTTGCACTAAACTTGCTATTGCCTGTCTACTAGGGCGAGAATTACGACCGATTGAAGTTAACGCTCTTAAATAATTTGCAAGCGTTTCTCAACCGTGTACTTTGTCGTGATGAAAATTTTGAGTTTACTGAATAAATTGACAATGACAGTTCGATGATTTGTGAAAGGGTGCGTTCACAAATTAAATCCAAAGTTGACAAGTCCCCATTGGATAACCCTTTACCCTTATAAGTTTTGATATTTTTAGTTCAAAACTGTCCTTATTTTGTTTCAAGCATCGGCATGAGGTCTATCCTTTTATGAAAAAAATTTTATTCCAATACCGCTAAATGGAAGATGAACCGTTTTTTTATTCAGTTCTAACTTTCTCTTTCATGACTCACTCAAACAGTTTTTTTAAAACTTTACTTCAGTTCTTCAGTAAATTTTTGACCAGCAGATCAATACATAAAATACATACCGAATTTTGTTTAAAATTGTACCGTAAATAGTCAAAGTATTTATAACAAAACAAACAAAAAAACAAATTTATGAAACTATTTCTGTACCATTTTTTGCATAGGTATATCAACTTTTGAACAACAGCTTGTGGTTCATTAATTCCAAAAGAATCACATTTTTAATTGAAATGAATCGAATATTTTTAAGACTATCATTGTACTGTCATAATACCTCTATCATTGTAATTTCAAGTTTGATTTTTTTTTGAAGACTTGCAAAACTTGTCGTTTGGTTCATCAAATATGACATTAAAATTGCCATTAATACCAGTATTTGTATTTGCATAAGTAGATAATTATCATCACCAAAAAGCAGGCATAGTGGCAGGTTTTTTTTTGCATTGTTTCTTTTTACTTTTCAATTTCATAAAGCCTCTGTAAAGCGCATACCATTCCTAGAGATGATGACGATGTTTTAATGCGGTTGTTAAACAATTGCAAATCTTGTGAAACTATAAGAAAAAGTGAAAGACGTTTTTTCTTTATTTTTAATTTTATTTAACCACGATGTACAAACTTTATATTTTGTCTGAAAATGGAATTCCATCTTTGAGTTTTTTTTTCACTTATTTCTTTTTTTTCGCACAGTTGTTTCGCAAAGCAAAAAACAAAAATAAACAGCAACATTTTGAGACACCAAGTAGTAACAAGTTAAAATGTAAATAATGTAAATATCTCAATTAGATAAGATATACAATACCTATTAGGGTGCAGGAGATTACAAAAAACAAGATATTATGAAATCGTTATGGCAAGGTTTTAAAAGTGATCCGAAACTACGAAAAGATAATAGTAGCTTAATGGCCTGTCAAAGTGATGTCCAATACTATAGAATAAGGTTTTACCAGCTATAAATTAATTTGAATTTAGTTTACCTTTTGACAGAGCTGTAAAGTCTGCAAGTAATTGGCAATGCAGTCAATTCAGTAGCTGTTAGTTAGCTTTAATTTTAACTGCAATTTAGAACTTCTACTAAGTTCCTTAACTGCAAAATAAGCAGTAAGCAGTCAGTACTAAAATATTGACTGTACAGCTAATCTGCTTTCATTAATTGACCTCAAGTTAATTAACTGCAATACTTTTTGACTGGTTTTATTTTTTAAAAGTTTCTTTGACTGCTATGTCACAAAACCCAGTCAAAAGAACTACACTTAATTAAATTTTAGTCAAGTATCTAACTGTTTTTATTAACTGTACAGTCTGTATTTTAGTACTGACTGTTGACTGTAGTTTAACAGTCAAAGTACTTTTAGAAGTTAAAAAACTTAAAAAAAATAATATTTTTAGTCAAATAACTGGTGTACCGAAAAGACTGCAGTTTTTATAAGTCTGCATTTTGGGTGTCAAAGCGAAATAAAAACTGTGTGGTCTGTGCAAACAAATTAAATTCATAGTAAAAGTTGGATTGTTCTACAAAATAATGGAGCACTTCTAATTACCTTTATAAAACCTTTAAATTTGCCGCAACTATATCTAAGAAAATTTAAAATATTTTAACTCTTGGTATTTTGTTCTGAAAATCTTCCAAGCCAAAGATGATTCGAAATAATATATTCCTCTAAAAATATAAAACTCATGCTGAAATGATAAAACAAAACCTATGTGCATGAAATAAATATGAACAACTTTCTTCAAAGAACTAAAACATTATTGCATTTTGCAAAGATTCTCTAATTTTAATCATAATAAAACTTATATTCTTTGAAATTCTTCAATCTCAAAAAGATATTATATACTCAAAACTTTTATTAAGTTTTCTATAAAATGTATAAATATTTGAAACATACTTCATAATTAATGTACCATCTGTTAAATTTATACTGGCTAAAATACTTCAAATATTTCTTAATGAAGGGTTTATGAATTTTGTGTTGGCTGTTTGGAAATTTAATTATCCTTACACATCACATACTATAAACCAATTTTGGAATGTTAACCTATCTGAAAGTTTTTCTCTCTCAAAAAGAAAACTTTATTTTGAATAAAACAAAAATTATGATGATACCAGAGACAACAACTTTCACTATTCTATATACATTTTATTGATTTTTAACTTGATGATGTTATTTCTTCCTTGGAGTCTAGCCAGTTCTTATGTAGGTCAAATAAAATTCTTTTTTTTTACAAAAACTGCTCCATAAAAGGTCTTTGAACTAAAAAAAAAACAAAAAACAAGGATAAATGCTTAAGGGAGTCTTACCTGCATTTTATAAATTCAGGTAGTTATGTAGTAGTAAGTGATTTATAGACACTCAAGGTAGTTTTGTATGCATTTATTTTGTAGGACATGTGACATATTATTTTATCCTTTAAGATATTTCATTTCAAATGAGTTTAATTTCAGTTTCATGTTAGATTTTCAATGCGGAAGAATGAAGATATAGTTTATTCTAGAAAATAAGAACTATAATAGTTTTCTTCCAAACTTAAATCATTCATTTCGGATAGTAGTTTTGAAATAAATTTCAATAGGTACCTACTTCAACAAAATGAGAAAGCTCTTAACTTTCATTAAAAACTTAAAAAATGATATTTAATAATTTATTTTTCAGAAAATTAATTAAAAATAAAGTTTAGAAATTGGCATGAAGTGTTTATGACTTTGAAAAAGTTATGAAAATAAACTTACACTTTCTAACATTAATTAGAGCTTTTTGCGGTGGAAAAGAGTTTCTACTTTAACGTTATGTTTCAAAACACAAACAAAAAAAAATAAATAAAAGATATAAAGGGTGTTATTATTGAGTAGAGAGTCTTTTTATGGGGTTGATAGTTTAGTGTAGTTTTTGAAAAGTATCATGGTCGTATAGAAATTATGAAATTTTATTACTTTTAGGTAGATGGTTTTAAAATGTCGTAGATTCGGCCTTCTTGTCCTAAAACTATTTAATAATACTCTGAAAATTTTTATGGAAAGATTGGCGGTGTCAACAAATTTTTGACATTATTTCAATATTTCAATCTTGAAAGTGCAATAAAGTCCAAAACCGTTTTGGACTTTATTTCACTCTTGAAAGTGCAATAAAGCCATAGAACTTTATTCCACTTTTCTATTTCGTCACCTTAGACAATCGTCACAAACAAACAAGTTGTTGATGGAGCAACCACCTAAAAATGATATAGTTGCAGGGGGTTGCACGCCTCCAACTAATGCCCCGAAAAAGGTCTGGGTTCAATACCCAGCCTTTCTTACATTGATTTTTTTGTCCAGGGTACTGCTTTGCGAGGAATTGACAAAAGCCCCAAGAGCACACCGTATCACGAAAAGTGCTCATCTCAACTACCTGTTTGGAACTGGCAAAAAAATGTAGGTCCATTCCATTCCTGCAAAAATACAAGCACACAGGAAATTGCTAGTCGTACTACAAAATGTATATAATTTATTTTTGAGAAACCTTGGCTACAAACTCGAGAACATTTCAAGCTTTTGTGAGCCGCTGTAAGTATCTTATTCTTGTTTCTGACCACAAACTATATACTATTAAGTATTTCATAATAATCCTATGAAGTAACAGACTTGCAAATAGAGTTTTCTGCTGGATCAACCTGCCTTATATTCTGTGATGTCAAATAATTAGAAACTGGAACTCAAACAAGTAGACGGCTTATATCCTAAGCAAAAGCTAAGGATGCAGTGCTATCAACAATATATTCAAAAGCTTTAAAGGGTGTGAGAGAGCTAAGGTATATTTCCAGAAACCGTACACGCTTGTGCGTAAAGAAGTTGTTGCAGTTAACTGACTTAAAAGACTAAATTTCTTAAGTCTTTTAACTTACTGTAAAATAACAGTCAGCAGTCAGTACTAACACACTGTTGTTAAAACTGCAGACCTTTCGGTACTGCAGTTAATTGACTGAAAAGACTAAATTTCAAATTTTAGTCAAAAAGTACTGCAGTTATTTAACCTTTAGTCATTTAACTGCCTTTATTGACTGTACAGTCATTATTTTAGTACTAACTACTAACTGCTTATTTTGCAGGTAAGATACTTAGCCGCATTACTATAACTTACAGTTAATATCAAAGTAAATTAACTGTAACTGAATTGACTGCATTACCAATTAATTGCAGTCTTTTATAGCTCTGGCGATACCAACGGTAAGTCCGTTGTCTGAGAACCTCAGTAAGTAAGTGGGTAGATATTTTACTGCTAAATAACTCTTAAATTTTAAATCCTTAACTTCCCAACAATAACCATTGTTTTATAAACCGCTTTCAAACCGCCTTTGAATCCTTAAACATTTTAATTAACTCAATTGTTTCCAAGAAACTTTGTTATAAGATGAATTTCAATTGAAATATGAAACTTACCTAACGTATTTAATTTAAAACACAAACGCATACATAAATCACTTCAATTTCCATTACCATTCTTGCAAACACTCTTGCTAAATATGTAATTATGTATTTGTATCAAAAGTTAACATACTTCAATTGGGATTTTCCAGTGAACTCCCATTCCATCCTGTTTGTTAATTTGTATTATTATTTATTTGCCTTGGAATATTTTTGTTTTATATCAACAAAAAAAAGGAAAAATTATAAAAATAAACTCCACCCTGTTTAATATGTTGCCGGATACAAGAACCAGTTCTTTCCTCTCCCAAGTCCCAACTTGGCTTTAAGAGATATGACGATTGAAATCTCTTATAAAAAAAAATTAATAAATTATTCTCATATATTCTCGAATAATAAATAAAAAAAACAAACAGTAAACAGGTTCAAAATGTAGGGGTACATACTACACATACTTGTTGCACAGAGCAAAATAGATACAAACTTGGTCTTATAAATTTCTGGCAGATCCTGTTTGTTTAAAATTAACATTCTTTGGATTTATAAGAAGAAAAAAAAAACAAAAATTAAACCAGCATTTTTCTGAACTGTTACCAATTTCGGTTTGAAACAAAAAAGAGAAATTTATTTTAAACAAATTATACGCGTGGCGGATATAAAACTATTTTTTTTTTTTTAACCGGATGTCACCCGCCAAATGCCAGAAATAGCATTCCGCCATATTAATTAACACGGTAGCCGACCGACGCACGACGCCATTACAACCACCATCACCACCAACGCCACCATGTGGATGAGGTTCGAATTGCGTCCGCATCCGTGTATACTTTGCATTTTGACAAACTCTCAATTGAAACAGCATGCCATCCATATTCAACAAACGGTAACGGTAGTGTAAAGTAGCCATGAGCGCGTTGTTGGCCCATCATGTGTAATTTGTTAACCCCAACTTATACCTATACCAAAATGTCTGAAAGGGAAATTGCCAAAAAGCAATGCCGAATATTGTATATCTGCCATGTTTGGCAGCACCTGGTGGCGTTTCAAATACACCGACCGACACCACGACGATACGGCAACGACCAACGATGTAACGTACCACTTTTGATTTGCATTTTTGTTGTTGTTGTTTTTTGTTTTAGAGAACAGACAGTGTCTGGCATAATTTTACCGGTCAAGCACCATAGTCTTGGATACCCAGAAGTGTTAAAACAAAAAAAGCTTTTGGGGGACACACATTGACGCTTGTTTTGTTGGTTTGGAAGGCTTGGGAATTTTAAGACCGTTTTCCTAATCTGACGATACGACATGCGGATTATACTCGCATTTCAAGAGGGAAATCGGAAATAATTGAATGACGGCCCGGGTCGCATCTAAATTATAAACAATATTGTGTTGGTGGTGTCGCTAAGGGGCACTCTATACGTATACATCGATTTGTCTGTACAATTTTGGAGATGTACCGTTAGCGAGTATGTTTTTTGTTCGATGTAACTGTTGTACTTGTCATCGCGGCAAGCAATTGGAAGTAGTTTGTATTTTAAAAACATAGTAAAATGCCGTGAGGTGTGTGTTTTTTTTTCTTATTTTTTTTTTTGTGTAACTTTCACTTTTGTATATGCGGACAGAGATCTCGCTAACGACTTGAATGTTCATCACGTTTATGCGGCCGTTAAGTCTGGTGTTTCTCACCACATATCAAATCGACCAACAACAAAGAATAAATTAAGGTTTTTTTTTTCTTTTGTATATCATTTATTTCTTCTTCTTATCGTTATTGTTGTTGTTGTTGGTTATAATATTTTTTTTTTGTATACATTTGGATATTAATGCGATTGTCTGTGGGCAGTCTGTGGTGTTGCTATTTTTTTTATCATTTTGTGAAGCAATTTGATTACTATCGTGATTAGGAGAATTGGTTATGCATAAGGTACAGAAATAGAAAAAAAAGTGTATTGTTGTTGTTTTTGGGTTGGTATTGTTTGACAGAAAGGTGCAGGGAAACGAAGTAAGATATAACAGGAGTATATGGACGGAGTACCTACAACAGTTTATGAATGCAAAAGTACATAATTGGTGTTGTAACTTGTAATTCCACCGATAATGCTACACACTTATATGTTATTTATAAGGCCAATTTTTAAAGAGTCACGGTAATTTGTTTTTTCTTCGTCATTGTACCTTATTAAGGGGTTGTACGGAACTTATAAAATGGGAAGACAAAATGAGGAAGTCAGATTTGAAGAAAAACGTGGAAATTACGAAAAAATTATTGAAAAAATGTATACAGGAATGAATATAAACTCAATAACTAACTTTGGTCCTCAGACCTTATTGAGTGGCCGTTGTGATTCCCTGAAGGAACATTTGGCTTCTTATACGCCTAAGCACCATCGTGTATGATTTCTGGAAATATACCGCAGTTCTTTCCAACTCTTTCAAAGCTGTGTGGATTCTTTTTTGACTATCCTGCGCTATGTTCTTCCTGGCCAACCCGATCTTCTCCCTGCTTGTGTGAGTGAGTGAGCTACTTACGTCTTCGTTTAGTACTGTCTATAGATTCTTGACCCGTTCTCCTATGAAGTTCTTCATTTTATATATGTATATAATATATGGTTGGGCCAGAAAATCCTTAAGATGTTTCGTAGACACCTATTCACAAACGTTTGCAGCTTTCTTGTGACAGTAGTTAAGATTTTCCACGTAGTGCAGAAGCACGGATTCAACATTGGAATGCAGTTTTTGTAAGCATCAATCCAAGATCGGATTTTTGGACAATTCCAGGTTCTTTTCCTAAGTTGAACAGTACAATGTTACGGGTTGAAGATTTATATTTGCCCGAATCCAACCATCGAACTTCAGAGATATCCAATTTATATTGCATGAAATCGCAAGTTAAAGGAATCTTGCGTTTTGGGACCCTTCTTAAAAATACAGCACATAAATAACTACAGATGCAAATAAAAGACAAACAAAAATAAAGACCACAACCACTGCATTAAAACTTATAGTTTAGAAGATAAAAAACTATTCAAGTTTTTCAAAATGGCAGATTTTAATAAGGAAATTGCTTCTTATAAAACTTAACTTAAGCGTTTCGAATACACTTATTTCAGTTTTTAAGTCTATCTTTCTGTATTATACATACACAATTCGTTGTCTTTCAGTCCAAAGGTTTAAATTTATTTTGAGTATATTGTCGTTATTAGAAAGTGTGTTATCGTACAACATTACACATAATCTGTGCAATGCAGATGTGTACTAAAAATCATCTGACACTCGGGCGTATGCGCACTTTTTTGTATGAACAAAAAAATAAGAAAAAAGTGCGCATACGCCCCAGTGTCCGTTGAGTTTTTTTTTATAAATCTGCATAAGATAAATAACAAATTAAGAGATAATAATCTCTAGAAGGCGGATATTAATACACGAAAAGAAAGACCGACGGACACTCGGGCGTATGCGTAACTTTTTTGTATGCAAACAAAAAAAAATTGAAAAACTTTTTTATTTGCAAAAACCAAGATTGCCGTACAATCAATAATGTTGTTAAAATTTTCTATCATTTTTTGTTTGTCAATTTTTCTGTTTGCTAATTTTTATATTCACGCGATTGCAATATTTTCATTGTAATGACTAATTATGAGTTTAATAATGACAATGGAAAAATAAAAATCACACCTAATGTAACCCTGAACCCTATAAGCGACAGCAACAAAAGCTGTCTGGTTCTTCAAAATAAACAACAATTAAAGAGCAATCAAGTTCAAAAACAAAACAAAACAAACAATTCAATTTTTTATCGCGCATGATTGGTTTTAAAAATATCATCTCAAGGTGTAAAGGAAATAATATTTCTTGGAATGAATTCTGATAAAACATTTTGCACAGATAATGTATACAAACATATCCTTTAAATAAAAAAATCACCAAACTGTGTACATTTTTCTTCGAAAAACCTCAAAGAAATAAATTTATATCTATCTATTTTCACACGATAACGATAACATCATCATCGTTTTTCAAGGCTATAATTTCTTGTGTACTAAGATTTCTGTCTAAAATGTCTACAATTTCTACAAAACAGCTGACCAAAAAGCTCTAAACACCAAATTTCTATTCTAAATTTAACTAAAAAAAAAAACATGTTGTTCGATATTTTTTTAATTTGGCTTCTTTTACACCTTTCTATTTCCGTGCAACATGTCTAATTGGTTCGATTGTGTTCCCTCATTTTGTGTTGCAATTATAAATTAAGTTGCAACTAAAACATTATTTCTTTGAATCCAATGACCTCAAATGCCACAAAAATGCTCTTCAATATCAATATTTCGAAATAAATACCAATTTTTCAATGCAATGGTCATAAAAACAAATTTTAAACAACAAAAACAAATATAAACTAAATTTGAGTTAGCCAAGTTATTTTTTTGTTGTTTTTGGTTTGGTTGATTTTTTTTTTTTTTTGTTTTTAGTTGATTGTCATCATCAAGGCATGCGCATTGGTTGATGTGTCTTGGCTTTGGTACAGTAAACACAAGCAATAATATCAATATCTCGTGTTACTATGTGCATAAATAAAATTGCAAAAAAAAAAAAAAAAAATAGTATAGCTGCGCCGCGCATGAATATACAAGAACAACGCGCCGCGCGCCGCCAAAAGTAGAACGTAACCTCAAATCGATTTCATTTATAAAAAAAAAAAATTCAGTATGCTCTCGTATAACAACACGGTGATAGCGATAAATAAAAATTTAAACAAGTTGCAATGAAAAACGAATAAATAAATAATCAACACATGCGATACATTTTTAATTAAAATTTAATTTTACTCATTTCACACCTGCTGGCTGTACAATTCGTTCGTTTTGGCATACAAAGTTGATAATTTTCTTTTTTTTTTCATTTTTCAAAGACTTTTTGATTTTTTTGTTTGGTCTGTAGTTTATTGGAATAAAAAATAAGCTTCATATAAATAAATAAATAATGCCTAGATATGTTTTTTTTTTTTTTTGAGAACGTTGTGATAAAAAGCAAATTATAATTCCTTGCATGGAAATGAAGTGACTTGGCAGAATAGTGTCATGCAGATAAAGAACACTACATGCATAATTTAAATTATTTTAACGAAAGTTTTTTTCAATTTGAGGTAATATTTGATTTTCAATACTTTTTGAAAAGTTAATTATTATTTAATGGAATGATTTTCAACAAATATTTCCGCTTAAGCGCAAAATTTTTATATTTTTTCTCAAAAGTAGAGATCCGAATAAAGTTGAAAATATTTTCGATTTGTTAGGTTCACACGTTAACTGATAAAAATCGATTAGGTACTATCCATCCTTTTTTTTGTACATTCATTATCATTGTTCAAAGAATTTTGTGTTTTAATTGTAAATTTTTTAAACTTTTTACCCACTGCTAGTATACCGGTGCATGTCGGTACCAAAAGTAGCTCCAATGTATGTCTTCTATTTGAGCTATAAATAAGAGCGTTTAGATAAGAGGTCCAAAATTGGATCAAGCACACTTACTTGTGGCACACCATATAGTTTTTCTTAAAAGCCTTAATACTCGATTTCCAATCGCACGCGTATTATTCTTTTTTCTTGATCTTCTTTCAAAATTTTAAAGTTCAGACATTTATTGGTGATTTTCTGAAAAAAAAAAATAAAATAAAAATAAATTGGCACTCGAATTTCAAGTGCTAGGTTGGCTAGCATATCCAAAAACACCACCAAAAAAAATATTTGTTTCAATACATGTTTAAATGATATCGTGGTGATTTTGTAACTTGGTCAATGGTCAATTGTGGAGCGCTTGATTCTACAGAATTGAAATTGATAGTTTGGTTGGTTAAATATTTCTATAAACTGTAATTCTACTACAAGAACATATATTTGATCAATTAACGCCGATACTAACGCAAATATAATATTGTAGGGGTTATCGTTAATTTCTGGATTTTAACGCCAAACTAAAATCTTTCTTACTTACCCTAATAGAAAAAAAAAAAAACAAAGTATGCCATCGTGTTCAACACACCCGAATTATTTTTAAAAGATATAAGCGCCGCCTGTCGGCAAAAAAGTTGTATTTTCGAGCACAGTGTTATCATCGATAGTTAAATACCTTAAAACAAAATAATAAATCATTTCTACTATCAACAACTTCAACCTTCCAAAAATCTTCCCCAATACAATAATTACAAGACTGTTAAATAACCTTCCATTTTTGTGTAATTCATTACTCTTTTTTGTTTCTAATTAAATGAAACACCTTTAAACTTCCACATTCTATGCGATTTACTATGCATAAACAAAAATTGAGCAAAAAAAAGTTTTTTTTTTTTGTTTTTTTTTTTTTTTGCTCAAAATATAATTTTGACAAAAAAACCGAAAATATGATTTTGAATCTAAATGATAATATTTTTTAACTGGATAAATTAAATATTTCGCTTAAAGTAAATATAACTCCACACTTCAATCACAATTTATGAATCGGACATAGTTGCAGTTTTTCGTTTGTCCGTAGGTACAAAATGAATTCTCACAGCCTATAGTTATCTAATAATCCTATTGCAAATCAATTCTATGTACTAATCGATTTAATTCTGATGTGGCAAAGTGCAATTCATCAGCTATTAAATGTAAAAGTGCATTCAGGTAATTATTCACTTAAGGTGCTTGAATCATGGCCGTGGGCAAATGGGCATACCTTACTGCACTGTTTTTTTTTTTCTTTTTACATTATTTTTCTCTTGAGCAATTGCTTCGGTACATATTTTATTCATCAAGAGTAAACAATCAAATATATATCTTTTTTATATAACAACATCACCTCGTCGACTATAAATATGATAACTTATAATGATTCATATCGAAAAGTTCATCTTTCAGCAGTTAAATATTCTTCTTTTTTATGACTGTTATGATGTGTTTGTTTGTTTTTTTTTTTTTTTGTGAGAATATGACACATAAAAAACTCGTGCCATTCAACAAATTGATTTTAATTTAATTTATGTCACACACTATTATCACATTTTGAAAACAGCAAGAGCTTGTTAATGCAGTTTTAATGGTTCTGTTGGTTTTCTTTCTCTTTTTTTTTTTGTTAAAATATTCAATGCTTAATTCTCATTTTTGTTTTTATGTATATTTTTGTGTTTATTTCACTTGTTGTGGTCTAGGAATATGGCTATGGTATATTTTTAGCCAAAAGATACATATCAACAAAAATGAAGATTTTATTTAGAAGCATTTGACTCATCCACAATTATTGATATATTATTTATATGAATAAAAAGTTGTACCTACCTTTTGATTGTATTTACTTGTATTCTTATCAAGAGTAAGGACCTACATATGTTGATTTATGTTTTGTTTTCTGATAACAACATGAATTTTCTAGAAATCTACGAAGAAAAACAATTCACCTCAATTAAAAATCTTGCATTAATGCGTTAGATTCTGTGAATTTTACTTTATGTCAAAATTTGTTTACTTTTTTTATGTTTTCGTTGTTTTTAACAAAAGCCGTGTTTTATTGGTTGTTGTGTAAGCAGCGCAGTAAAACTTTCTAAAGAAGACAGTAAAAATGAAGATGGCGATGCTGGATATAGAGCTTTGAAATATTGAAATGTAGAGGGTCCAGAGTCGTATTGAAGAAATAATTTTTTGTTTTAAGGTTGCCAGTTTAAAATGCGAAGGGTGCGTTCGTTGAAACCTATTTAAGAATTTAAAATCTAAGACTTTTGACACATTTTTTAATTATTTCTGAAGTTAAATAGTCAGGAAAATGAGTTTCAAATTTTCACTTTTGCACTTTTTTTTGCAAAAAGTGTCAGTTGTAGTTAAGCCTTAAGAAAAAAATATTTGCTCATTCGTATTTTATTTAAAAATAAAGAAGGGCAAATCGAGATCACATCATGTTGTAAATCGAACACACTCCTAAGCTGGTTTTGTTTCTCCAGAAATTGCACCAAGAAACATCAGCACGGGACCAACATTCAAACATTGAATGTTCAAAGGAGTAAAATCGTTTTATTGAAATTCAATTGCTGTGCTTTCTACCCATCTACCAATAAAACTCAGCTAATAATTGTCGTGAAATTCTGAATCTTATTTTATCTCTTCTTTAGTTTTTCACTTTTAATATCCCCAGTACTAGCCAACAAAAGTCTACGTACGACGACTTTTTTTACCATTCTATAAAATCAATTTTTTTTATATTAAAAAAAAGACGCAGTACTTTCGTTCAATTTTGTTCTTATAGTTTTCATACTCAAAAAGTTTATTAATCTAGTTTTTGATTTTTCAAAGTAGGTATCCACTGCCACTGTTATTTGTGATGACGATTAGCAGTAGCTATAACAGTGAATAAAAAAATTATTTTTCTCAAAACTGCTTCTTTGAGTTTGAGAAAACAAATTTTGTATACCTGCAGCTATTATTGTTAATACAATCGAATTCGACTACAAATACAACATTAAAATCATTACCAGCATGTTTTTTCCACTCAAGTCCGCCTCTTCAAAAATTTCAAAGTACGCTTGTTCTTCGACACTTTCAACAATTTCATGGTTATCTTCTAGTAAGTAGCATGGTCCAGCAAATCCCGTACAAGATCCCTTATAAAACGGGTGTGACGCGCTAAGCCGCAACTTTTTTAGGCGCGACTTTCTTGTCACCGGTATACTTAAGTTTCTTTATTTTGGTAGTTTTATGTCCCAAGTTTAAACTGATGATATGGTTTCTTCATTCTCTCACAGTGTGACTTCATCGCCCAGCACTCGCCAATTATTTTGTATTTTATTTTTTTCGAAAATCATTTATAAATGTCTGTTATATGGTCTTCTCAGCAACAGATGTCACATGTGTATGTATGTATTTTTTTCACAATTTTTCAAAAAGTGCCAATTGTAGTTACCGCTTTATGTTTTAAAATATTTTGTAAAAGCTCAACGAATAAAAAAAACGCCTAATTTTTTGAGGGTTCTCATTCAACAACCTGCTCATCAACTACTTCTATCGTGTTTTATTGGATTTGTGTAATGTGAACAAACCTTAATGTGAATCCACCTTAATGTTTTGGGTTCTGGCCTTGCGTTTATGGATTTGAAATTTCATGTGTCAGTGGATTAGACATTTTCAATTGTTTTTGTTTATGTAATTTTTATTCATTGTTTTAAAGAATTTTGGTGTAAAATATTTGAATAATTTAATGCTTTCGTTTGATATGTAATTTATCCCTCCTCAGTTTGAGTGGGCCGCGTAAATTGTACCACAAAAAGAGTGTCCCACATTCTTTTATTATTATTAAGCCTAGCACGGTACAGAAAATCTTTTTTTTTCTTTTTAAGCCGTCTAACATAACAATTTATTTTTATAAACAACCACATTCAAAGTATTAGAATATCCAGTGGATTTAATTTTAGTTGGAAGATGGTCCATTTCATATAAAGTGACTTAAAAACACATGCGAAGCAATGTAAGCACGATTCTGCTAGTTTGTAAACACATAATAATAATGTTTGTTTGCTGATCTTCCATTTGTTTGCGCTTCATTAATCCGATCGAGAAACGAATTTTAAAATTTTATTTCCAGTCAAAAGCTTAAGAAAGTGGATTTAGTCAAATTTGACTTTATATTGCCACGCCCATTTTTCTTATATCTTTACACGGTACAACACCATTTTATGTTAATAAATGTTCTGACTCCTTTTATATTGTCTAAAAAGTTGTTCTTTTTCATCGAATTTAATGGTATTTTATATTTTTTCTACCAATACACGAAGAGTCGTGTTCATACATTATGTTTGTAGTTCCACAAGATTGAGTTGGTTTAAATTTTTTGACACATAACTTGACAAATTAAATCACACTTAGTTAAAACGTGAACAGAATGCGTAGATACAAAGAAAATTCATTCACGCTTGCAGTATCGGACCCCAGAAATTGCCTTTACAGAAGGTTTAAAGCGAAAGAAGAAAAGAATTTATATAAATGTAGCATGTACTGGTAGCTTAGAAAGTGTAAGAAACTAGTCTTATGTTCTATTCACACTAAATACTTAAAATCAATCAACCAGCAAAAAACACGTGTTTAACTGGCAAAAAAACAAAACAAAAAAAAACATTAAAACCATTATATTCATTTATAAGAAATTTAAATTCCTCAGTGACACACCCTAGACACAGACATTGGTCGAAGAGAGAGGTTATGGTGATCAAACAAAAAGAGGCACTTTTATGGATTCGAATGGCAGTTTTTTTCTTTTTTTGCAGAAAAAAATATTTATTCTTTAAACTTGTACAAATTTTACAAATTAAATTATATCGTTAGAAATAATTAACTTCTTTGCTGTCAATTATTGACACATTGTTTTCATTTAAGTTCTACCATATTCTTTGACGATTCCGCAGTCACATGTGACATCAATAATATCCTGACCTACGTCAGATCTATCAGTTGCATCATATTTCATGTGAATAAAAAAACAAAAAATAAGTTCACTAATAAAATTTCTTATCACTCTTGAGTTTCGTAATTAGATGAAATTTTCCGTTAGCAACGGAAGTAGATACAAAAAATAAAAGAAAAATTCATTGCAGACCGCATTATATTCTGATGTCGTTGATATCTACTTTTTTTTTATTTTATTTATTTTTGCAATTTGTATGTCAACGTGTTGGCGGTTTATTTATCTAATTTTGATTTCTTCTATTCTATTATATTGCCGCTTTCTTGTTGTTTGGTTGTTTCTTTTTTTTTATTGCTATTTGCTTTGTGGTTTGTCTTCGTTTTGTAAAGATTATTTAGTACAAAACATTTATTTGAGAACTTTAATGACGGTCATTAAATTTAGCAAGAAGACACAGGAAGTGATTCAGTTGATATATGTTTTATAGAAATGCATTTGTATGGTTTGATTATATTGTTGTTTTTATTGAAAAAATTGTATTATTATTTTGTTTATTGAAAAATTTTATTTCAAAAAGTGGCTAAAAGCCACTTGCTTAGCTATTCCGGAAATTTGATGGTAATGTATCTCCTACATTACTCCTTTGACGTGAGTGCTTGTATTCTAAGGCATTTCCTTTATTTTGTCCCAAATTGAATGGCAATTTTTCTCATTTGTTTTGACAACGACTAACGTATTATCCCTTAAAAACTTCAACTTCTACCGCATAAACAGTCCAAAAAACCACCAACCAAGACTATTTATGACTTATTTCACTAAAAAATTGTATAACTCGTATTAGTTCAATAAATTATAATGAATTAAAAATAAAAACAAAAACTAATTCAAATATTTTTATTTTCATTTCAGGTATGTTTCGAGTGTCAAACCAAATTCTATTGTAAGTCATAATTTTATTCTTATTAACACGGACATCCATTTTCTTGAAAATAAAGTCTCAAAAGTGGAGTTTTTTTCCTGGGAAATGCAATACTTCCTTTTACTAGTGAAAATAAAAGATTGAAATTGTTTGGTCCACACAAAAAGGTTTGATCCAAACTAAATACTAAAACTGTATGTTTAGTGTAATTGCCACATTTCCTTGACTCAAATATATTTATCTCATCAGTTAAAAATATCTTAATTTCACATTCGTGTAGTTCGCCTAAAAAATGCAGATATATTCCAGATACTCGCAGCTCTAAGTATTTTAAATTTGTAATTGGTATTTTTGAGAAATAAATATTTGTTTCCCTTGCATAATTTTTTCAAAAACAAAAAAAAATAATTAAGAAACACAGTAGTGACATTTAAAATTTGTTGCTACAGCTTTGCTAGAAATCTTATTTTAATTTCTAATATTCAAAATTTTTAAAAAATGTTGAGAATAAAACTTAAATAGTATTGTCTCAAAAAATTTCAGTACAATTTAATATTTTAATATAAACTTCTCGTGTTTAATCCAAGTGGGGAAAAAACATTATGTTTTTATCGTATGGTCATCTGAGGAAATTGAAGATAAAGAACAGATTTTCTTAAATGAAGTTTTGAAAAACAAAAATAAAATCGAAATTGTAGTTTGAAATATATGTGGGTATTCCAATGAGGACTTAACAACTTATTTTTGAAATAAAACGCAAACCATTTGAGATATTTCAAAAATGTTATTATTGGCTTGAAATACAATTGATTTCTTCGATCCAAATTTCCTTATGCTTATATGTTTATAATTTGCAACGTTGCTCAACCGTATATACTTTGTAATGAAATGTTAAGTTTACTGAATAAGTTGACAATGACAGTTCAGATTTGTAAAAGGGTGCGTTCACAAATTTAATCCAGAGTTGTCAAGTCAACATTTTAAGACCCCTTTATATATAATGTACATTATGAAGTTGCGATCATAGCACGAAATTTTCAAAACTTAGCTGTTAGGACGCTGCAGGTTTTTGTTTTTTTCAAATTTATTCGTATGGCCGGTCAAATAAATTTTTTTACCTCTAGAGGCTTGGGGTAGTTTTAATTTCATTCATACTTTATTTTTTTTGGGGTACTGAATTCGAATCTGAGGCTAACACAAAACATTTCGCTATGCCAAATGGTCAGAAACTAAAAAACCATGAAATTTTCAACGTTTCTGCAGTTTTTTGAAAATGTTTAGTTGTATGTATTAATATATTTTAGCGCAAGTTGATTTTGACCCAGAAACGTTTGTTCAATAAAAAAATTGCTGACAATATTGACAACAACCCCCTTTTACTGATATCTGATAAGCAAAAACAAATAAATCCCATGTATGGTCCATCATCTTCGTCCTTTAAACTTCATTTTGGTAAAAAAGTGACTCCATAAAAAAACTTACATTTTCAATACTTTAGGTTATATACCCTTAAAAAGTAAACAAGTTGTCCATACATAATTAAAAGGACAAAACTATAAAACGAAATGAAAACACTTTGCTAATTGTTTGTTATAAATGCAATAGCATTTTCTCAGAAATCCTGACAAATAAATTTGGCGTTAAGTGAAATTGAATTTGAAAAGTGTCAAGGTCGCAACACAGGAAATATAAAAGTCCCTTCTTTACTTATTATTTGGTTTGTGCAATAAAGTAAACTCTATATTTCATTGTTTAATAATACATATTTTGCGCAATATAGTAGGTAGATATCGATTGGTTTGTATAAGAGCTGCAGCAGACATTTTGCCCTATAACTGTCTTTGATTTCCTGCTGCTAATATTCTTCTACGTCATAGAATTCTGTTAATAGAATGACTTGATTGTAAGACAAAAATTTTGATTTGAAAATAAAAAAAACAACAAACAATAAAAAATAAATCTTCAATTGCAGGGATTTATGTATTGTTTCTTTTTTTATACTGAACGCGTTTTGATTAATTTTCTGCATCGTATTTTTGAACCAAACAAATTTTAAGACATTCAAATTTTAAATACAACAAATAACCCAATTAAAAATCATTTTCAAAGTATAATGAACTTTTTAAATAATGATCAATAAAATGGAAAAAGAAAAAGACTGCGCTTCATATCAAATGTTCATTTTTAAGAGTGAAGACCTTTTAAGAGAAAACAACTTAAATATATAATTGAGTTTTATGGCCACGCGAGGTGATAATTACAATAATAATAATTATCACCAATTAAAAATTCTCTTCACACACTTCATTGATTTTATTTCCTATTGAACTTTATGTTTTTTTTAGTAATTTTAAGGAAGCTTTTTTTTTTAATTTGTATATCCTGCATCCTTTCTATTAATTTAACTAATAACGCAGGTGATTCATCTTTGCTCTCTTTTGTTTTTTTTTTTTTTGCATAATTCTATTATTCTTGTGAGTGTCCTTCGGACAAACAAACTACTACACTTTGTTCACCCAGTTTTATTATTCAATTCGTGTTTTGAATACCAAAATAAGGGTTGAAAAGCGCTCAATAACCACTTAAAATGGAATTCTTTTTTTTTTCTATTTGTCAAATATAATGGCGACGAACGACCAACGACGATGAGTGTGATATGCGGAGACGACAATATACGCCATGACTTCGATATAGGAGCGCTAGGACTAGCTAGGGGCTATGAAAATAGCAAAATAGTCGTATAACAGAGTTTCTTGATTAGATTCTTGAGAAATAATTTTTGGTTTGGTCGTGCTTTGAATATGAAATTATTGGTTATGGATGAAAATGTACCTTTTGTTTGCCAAACCATATTGTAGCTTTTGATATTAAATTTACTCAAAGTAATGAAGATATCCACATCTCTGTGTGTCCTTTAATTGCTTAGTTTTCACCAATATGTACATCTCTATTGTCCTTGATAGATTGATTTCTCCTGATCAAATGATACTTTTTTTTCCGACAGAAATTGGTTACCGAAATTTGTTAATTAAAAGGTGGTAAGGATGTTCCTTTGGTTTTTTTTTTTATTTAGAAAAGTGGTCACACTCGTCAGTATTTATTGGGATAAATATAACTAAAAATTAACCTACTTTACTCAAGTATTTATTGGTGGGAATGTAAGTTAATTTTTTTGTTCCTTGTCTTTAGGAATTTTTACTATCCAAACTCTCAATTTCGAGAAACAATTAAAGGCAATACCAATTTTACTATGGAATTGAGACTCAGAGTGTAGAAGAATGTGTTTGGTATCAAATAAAAGGACACATTGAGCTTTTTACATTAATGAAAAATATTCAAAATTGTTTAAAGAAAAGTAAACAAAATTTAACTTGAAGTTGACCAAGCCATAATAAACATTTCAGTTTAGTTTCTAGATATTTGTTCATAGCTTGTGAAATAAATAACGTAGAAAAATAATATTGGTACCCAGTAAAAGTCTACCAAAATTGAAAATATAAAAAAAAATTACTGTTTTTATTTAAGTAAAAGTACTAAAGTATAATGGCAAAACCATTATACCTAACTTGTTCATAATGGTAAAAATTTTTTTTAATTTTTTTTGTAATATAGTCGTTTAAAAATTGCTTCGTGGGCATTGAAAGAAATTTAATTTTTAACGTTTAAATTCAGATTAACCGAGTAAGATTTTTCAACTATTGTAATTATTTAGTACAGAATGCATAACCTTAGTAACTTATCCCTTACTTATATAAACACAATGTTTATAGGAAATATTATATTTATAAGACTACAATGTTCAGTTGTAGTGTAAATCACGAAATAAACAGAATAATTTCTCTTACTTTATAAGAAGTTCTTATACGGTATCGAACCAATAAATGTTTGTACTTAACACAATATATTATCCATATAATGATGATATCCAACATTTTGTATCTTTATTAATACTTTTTTTTTAATTTCATTAAACATTGTTGTAGTGTAAATCACGCATAAAATGCGGTGACGATAAAATTGGTCATGTTATGATTTTTTTTTCTTTCATTTTTTTCTTGAACATGGCTAAAATAGTAGCAAAAAACAGGGTCTTCGATTTATGATTTCAAAATAGCTGACCCAGCACACGTTGTCCTGCCCTATACATTGATTTTTATTTTGTACTTACATTAGCCCGCAAGATTTTTCACTGGCTTTATAGTTTCAGTATGTTTTTATTGAAAAGCTCTTGAATACACTGTATTTTAGGTTTTTGCACTTGGACCATAGTCAAATTAATTTGAAGTTTTTCCAACGCGTAAGCAGGCTAAATAATACAGTTTTCAATGTCCATGTGGGAAACATGAAACAATGCGGAATATCAATTAAAGAATCGTACAAAAAAGTGTTGAAAATCAAGAAACATAATAAGTGAAAAGTCGCGAAAAAAGTTCGGAATACCTGAGAAAGAAACATGTAGATCGTGGAAAAAGCGTGGTACTTATAAGTTCATTCACCAGTATTACACGCTTTTTACCGCCCTAGTTCGTGGTATTTCGCTTATTCTTCCGTCAAGTTTCACGCTTTTCCGCTACTTTTCATGTTATATAATAAAGAGATAAATAAACTAAAGTATATATTTTTAACATTTTATTCTGTGACTTTTTCAATTTTCTCCCCGCTATTTTATGCTGTTTTTTTTTTGACTACTGCTAATTTGGAATTGAATATCATAAAATTATTATTCATTTTTTTTTGCTGAGGCACACAAATCTTTTGTTTCCAATATTGTTCACTGTAGATTAATTTTGTCAACAAGTAGTAAAAAAACTCCATAATCAATTTATTGTATATTATGAAGTTGATGCTCCAAAATAAAACTAAAAATGCGCAAAATTAAATTCATTCATGAATTTCAAGGTCAGATTTGTTTTTTTTTTGCAAATAAAAGAGATTTTATCTATATGTATAACTTAACAAGCAAACATATGTAAATTTTATACATACATGCAAATATGTATCTCTCTAATGGCATGTTAATTGTCTGTTTTGCATTAAGCTTTTTTGTGTTTTTTCATAATGAACCAATGTAATTTATGTGTCTGAAATTTTAATGGAATTAGTCTGACCGTATTGTTCTGCATAAAACATTTAAGTTTTTAAACAGAACCCATTTTTAATTTTAAGAACTTTATCAAATGCTAATTTCCTGGAGTGTCGGGTTGGAATAGTTTGGGTAAAATGAAAATATGAACCGAAGATCAATAGGAAATTGGTTCTATCCTTTACCAAACGTTTTATTATAAGTTTTCTTGAACTGTCAACCTTGTTGAGATTTTAAATTTTACAGTGTCGAAACGTTTTACGCCCAGTAAGACAACTCTCCAATCGGCGCTTTTTCTGTGCTGTCAGTTCCAAAAACTGAAAACAAGCGCCTCTGCCTGGCAATACTGTTTGATTAAAAAAAAAAAACTCTGAACAAACAAGTGAATTGAGTATAGTTTCTCAGATTTGTAACTCTCTCTTTAGGTATTCTATAAATGAGAGTGCAACTTGGTTACTCAGCTCATCGTATTTTTCATTAAACATCAGTACTTTACGTGACCACTCTCAGAATTTCAACTCCCTTTTCAGAATTTGAACTCCCTTTGTCAGTCTCCCTCACGCAATTGATCCGGTAGGAAATGCCAAGGGCTTTGTTGTCAGTTTTTTGTAATGAACGGTACTGTAGATGAGCCGCTTCGTGGGGCCTCGGAGTCTTAACTTCCTTTTCTTGGGTCAATTGGAATATGTAAAGTCACCAAGTAAGCTCCTACTTATTTTGTCGCATTTTTTTTATTACTTTAATTGGCACTTTGGCACCCGAAGTTTTAATTGCCACTTGTGCCGGAAAGTCAGTGACAAAGTTTGTCTGTTAAGCTTTTCAAATTCAGCTCGCACTGAATGATTGTTTTTAAGAATGCAAAATATGCGTTTAATTGATTGAATCTCTCTTCGAAAGTAAAATGCAAAGGATATGCAAAGCCCGCACTTTCGATCAATAACTGCAGAAAAAACTTCAGTCAAAAGAGAGTTTGCGAATAAACGCAAATCGATGTTCAGTTTCTTGTAAAATTGGCAAAGAAAACTTTTATAATCACCACCAACCACCCTAACTGGCTGTTAACTAGGATGACGACCTAGAAACGACATTCTAAACTTAGGTCCCTTAAAGCCATGGAAATCTTGGATAGAATCCCAAAGGACAACAAAAATGCAGTTTCCTTTAACAACTTTAATCATTTTTATGACGCAAACAACCATACTGTACAGGTGTATGGCAACGTTTACTAATATTGATTCCATTCTGTTGACATTTTCCAAAGTTCAAACTATGTCTGTTGCTGACAATTGTATCAATTCACATTATTTCTGTATTCTTTTTAATAAAATTCCATTTAATTGATATCTCAAACGTATCAAAACAATAGTCTCTCATTTTTTCCCAACTTATGACCTTTTTACAGAAAAATAGAACAAACAGTTGTACCTATTATTATTTTTTGTATCTTAATGCCCTTGGCGTGAATCTTCTTTTTGAAAGTTTATGTGTCATAATACTTCTTAACAATCACTCACTATAAGACAACTTCACTTGCAACTATACTCTTAATTATCCTTGTTCACAAGTGATTTGATTCTGAAAAGCCACTCATGACTGCGTTCGCGTCGCCGTCGTTGGTTGCCTGGATATGAATAAGTTTTCTCACAATTTAACAATATAAAAAGATATTACCCCAAGATCATAAACAATAGCTTCACGCTGATATATACTCGAAACATTCCTTTATCTCTTTTTTGTTTGTTTGTTCTTTTTCTATGAATGGAACAACATGCTCTCCATGGGTGCTTTCAATTAAAGGCAATTATTAGGTCAAGGCCGTAAAAGTCATATAGTATTAGTCGTGTCGTGTGGTGGTCTTATATAGTTGTTGTCGTAAACTAACATCTCTCACTCAGTCATTCACCATCACCAGGGATACGAATATATTTTATTTTATTATATTACATTATGTTGTCTTTTATTATATTATTCTAGAACTTGGTGTGTCACATATTGTTTCCATTGTTACCACAAAAGTGGTTGTAATTTTATACCGCACCAGATAAGTATGAGTTTAAAGGTATTTCAAAGATACAAAACACACGTTTTGTTGACTTTGATGCGGTTGTCCGTCCGTCGTCCGTCCATCCGTCGTTGTCTTTGGTTGGTGGAAAAAAAATGTATATAAGCTCTTTAGAAGAAAAACATCAAAGGTTGCTCCTCCAGATGCACCTTTTAGAGATGAATTGTGTTTCACTTTCGTTATAATATTGTATTACAGTGGTAGGGATGAGTTAGTTTTTTTAGCAAAATAAAAAAAAAAATAATAAAAAGCAAAAGCAAAAGATACAATATCTTTCCATGTACCTGCACTATTGTGTGCGTGCTGTGTTGCTATTTCTGTTCGTTCTTTTTTTTTTGATTGTTGAATAGTCGTCCATAGCTCGTACTCGAATCTGAAATACAAAAAAAAACCATACAAACGCAAAAAAAATAGACAACAAGAATCATTTTTAACTTAAAACTAGTTTTCGAGGTATTTTCAGCAGAACAGAAAAATACATGACGGCGAGTACATATACGAGTGTATCCATGAATTTGGTCGATGGTATCGTTTGCTGGAGCACTTGCTACGGAATTTTATAAAGTTGTTTACAGGGCCGCATTAAGATTTTTTACTAGCGTTTATCTTGAATAATATTAGATTTCAATGCTTAAAAAAAATAGTGTTTTTAGCAATTGCATCTGAAGTAGAAATTTATAGAGAATATATTAAAATATAATCCCGAAAACAAGTTTTGTTGTTTCATAAAAGCCCAAAAACTAATTTTTTCTGCTAATTTGTATCCGAAATTACCATTTGTTGAAACAAAATTCCTGCATTTGAAACAAAATTCCTGCATTTATATTCACCATAAGTAGTTTTGTGACAATTTATACAGAGAAAAAAGTAGAACACATAATGCGTTTATGTTCAGCTTAAATTTTATTTAAGTTTCGGCCCTAAATGGTGGTAAAGCTCAAAATACTGCAGAAAAAATGTGTCTAGATATGTTTTATCATTGATTTTGTCTCAAAACATCGTGCCAGGATACATTTATTCAAGAATCACACGAATACAAAATTCAGAAAGCCCAAAATTCAGAAAAAACTAAATCCCTAAAGGCTAAAAAAGTGAAAATCAGAGATTCCAAAAAACATCATATCATGAAAACAACGTACAATCAAAAATGCAAAATCCCGAACACCAAAATCCCGAAAACCCAAAATCCCATTCGACTTCGTATATTGTTCCGTATTTAGGTTTTGGATTTCCAGAATTCCGTAGGTTTTCTGAATTTTGAAGTTTTCGGATTATAAATTTTTGCAATTTTTCGGTTTCTAGATTTTTAGTTCTTGGGATTTGAATTTTGTAGGGATTTTAGTTTTCCCGGATATTGGTATTTGGTATTTCAAATCCAAATTTGTTATAAGATTTCCACCATTTGTTTGTATAAATCGGTAAACTACATTTAAAGATTGAGTGCAAAATTGTTGAAACCCACTTCTTTTTTTTATAAAATGAGTTTATGTTAAAGATACATCTATAATAATACCCATTCCATTTAATTTACAACCAATTTTATTCAAGTCATTTTGGACAATTTTAAGTCCAAAAAAACTCAAGTGTGCTCTAATCCCTTTCCAACTTTTTTATTACATTTATCAACGATTTTTCGTATTTAGGCTCTTTTCTTTCACATAAACGAGGTACAGACTAGATCCTTAAAGCTTTTGAAGATGATTGCTCATTCTCCACAATATTCGTTTCGTTAGAACATTGTAAGAAATATTCGTTTCGTTAGAACATCATAGAAGTGTATCTTGAATCTACTGAAATAGCAAGTTGCATTCCTACCAAAGAATAGAGATTGGAATATCTTACCCAACTCAATTTTTGGTGTTGCCATTTCAATGTTCACACATTGCAGACAAAATGTGCATCGATATTTAGACAGAAATTGTGTTAAAACTTGACACATTAAGGGTAGTCAGACAGTTTCCAAGTTGTAGCAACTTGGCGTTATGGAAAGTGCGATAGACTATCACACCCGGGTCTGGTTTTATCCACCCAACCTTATTTTTTTCAGGGGTAGGTACTGTCTCTTGGGTAACCCCCAAGCTAAGACAGCTTCATTGTTTCTTGAGGGTCTGGTAAATTATCTACTCTTACACAGTCAATATTATTGCACAACACCTACACAGTATTGCTCGATAGTATTGTGTCGTGTAAATCCGGCATAGGAGCGTTATGTTTTTCGTGAAACCATGGGTGCTGGGTAGACCGTTTTTTTTATTTTTAGGTGATTTGTGAATTTTTTTCAGGCAACTATATTAAAAGTGATTTTGATTTAGATCTATTTTGTTAACGGCAGAGATTGGAAGGAAATGTTCAAGCCAACTTGTTCTTATTGATACCTGGAACTTTCTAACAGTTTGCAGTTAGACCGCGTTCTTGAAAAAGGAACCGCATTGTGCTGACCCATAAGTTGTGTTGCATATTTCTTTGAGTACAGAAGGCATAGTAGCACTTTTCCCTCACGACATGCAAGAAACTTGCGACCCAAAAAAAGTAAGTACTAGTCAAGACCTTTTCAACGATATAGGTCGCATCGAAAAGGTGTAACAACACCAGGGACGAAATTCCAAAGTAAAAACCTGTGTTTTTCTCGCGGGGATAATGGGGACACCACCTAGTATGTTCCAATTGATTTTAATAACATTTATGATTATGAACAGATTAATTATTTGCACATTAATTTTGATAAAGAAGCTCCCATAAATCTTTGTCAAATTGCAAGTGACTCCTGATGCGAAAATTAGTTTCAAATTGCAACTATTTTTACAATATCCATTTTAATACCATACAAATCCGCTCCTGGTCATATACAGAGCTCAACCGCCTTTAAAGTTTGTTGCACAAAAAGGCAGGTGATCTTAAAAATATACAAAAAAAAAAGTATAGTAGCATTCTGACAAAGAGAGGTGTTCGGAGTGTACATAATAACATTGTACTGGCGCTGGATGGTATAAGAGTATGTAGTTTATAGTTAAGCAGCTAGCTAGCTGCAGAAATAATATCGAAGCTATGGCCGACAATTTAAAAAGGGAAAGGCAGCTAGCAAGTCCAATCCATTCCAACAGAGCAACAAACACAGCCGACTTCAAACTCAAGGTTTTTAATTGTGTTACTATAATATTATTGCACATTCCTCCCTGAATGTGGCAGCAGCTAGTATAGTTGTTGTTGTTGCTATTTTGTTTTGTTTTTAAGTTGGTTTTTGTGGTGAGTTAATTTTTTTTTTAGTTTAGTATGTTTGTTTGTGGTAAATGGGACTGACTTGTTGGACTTTCGATTAAAAGTTCTTCTCTCTGTTTCGGTAATATTTTTTTCTGCATATTTTGGTGTACTTTATTTTTTTTTGCTTTTTATTTTCTGTATGTGCAGTACAGATAAAATATCTCTTTATGTATTCACGTTATATTCTTATGGAAACTTGTTGTTAATTGCGTAATAAAATCAGAAAGTAGATTTTTTGACTCTGAGTTGTATATGTAGGTAAAACGTGCTATTAAAAAAAAAAAAAAATATAAAAATAATTTAATATCTATACACAGTTATAAGCTAACGCATTTTTTGTTAGAAAATTGGATAAAAATAGTAATTAAAACGTGCGATTAAATAAGATAGATTATCGTGTGTTGTTCAATTCTGAACATTTTTTTAAAGATAATATTCAACAGAATTTCAATTAAAGTGTTAATGAAAAGTTTTAATTTAAGAGAGGATATATGTTGATTTTTTAAGCACGTTTATATTTTAAAAAAAATTATATTGAAGAATTGATAAGACTTTCAAATAAACCTTTATTATGTGTGTGCTGTTGTAATGTGTACTCTGAAGTATAATTTTTTTGTTAAAAGGTGTTAAAGTTTTAAAACAAAAAGTTTAGTTTTTTTGTTTTCTGTAATTTTTTAAAACGTATTAGAAAATGACAACTCTTGTGGTAGGTTTTTATTTAATTTACTATTATCAATGCTCATAATTACAACCATTAACGGATATAACAAAGCTTCTCAAATTGTTGACCGCCATCTTGGATTTTAGTTTATGTTATAATATAAATTAGTTTCAACTGATTGTAAAATATAAGGCCAGATTTTGGGCTTTCAAAAATTATATATTTTTTTATTGCAAGTGTTGGTGTTGTTATAAAATAAATTATTCTCATTTATAGTTGAATTTTTGAAAAGCGACTTTCTGCCTAAACGAGGATTGTTAGAATCATCCCCCTCCCCCATACTACAATATGCTTGTTTTTGGTCCATCTTAAGCAGTATTTCCCAACCTTTTTTATTCCATGACCCACCAAAATTTTTCCAAAATCTTTGTGCCTCCCAAAGATCTGTGTACAAAATGTTCAACATTATTAATTTATTTATTAATTCACTAAAAAACTTGAAAATAGGTTAATTGAAGAAATCAATACAGAAAAATTAATTTTAAAACATGTAGAACGAAAATGCAAGCACAAAATATTGTAAAAAATTAAGTACTTATTTAATATTTTTGTTCTTTAACCTTCCGAAGGCAAGGCTTTTTTTCCTACGTGAAAGGCAAGTGGGGTTGTTCATCACCCCACCACCTTTTATTGTAAATAAAACAATATTTTATTATTGAAAATTGATTCTTATATGAGATCGAATGTTTACATTAATAGGAAACTAAAAAAATTCTTTTTTTGAGATTTTTTAAAAACTAAGTACATAATTTTTTACATTAAATGCAGTTAAGGCAAATAAAAAAACAAAATATATTACGGTTTTTCACAAGTAGTGGGGTAATGGGCCACCCCGCTTGCCATCGGAAGGTTAAATTTAGAGAAATCCTTGTAGTTGATGCCTTATTTAAGTTTTGGATTAAGATAAATTCAGTTCCAAGCCAAGATACCTCTTTTTTAATTACCAGCCTATTTATTTTTACTAGCAGCATATCACTTTCCTCACTAAATCCGTATTCAGTTAAATATGAAGATGAAAACTGCAATAATAGATTTTGTGATTTCTTTTTGAGACTGTTTTGCTGGATTCCTGAATTTAGTTCTACCTTTCACCGCTGATTTTTTGTATGGCTCAAAACACTACATTACAAATCTCAGCGCTCAAAGTATCGGCTTTTTGCATCAACATTGGAGTACTCCATTCAGGAATTCATCCAATATTTTATGTATCAATGGCCGAAACATCGAATTCCAAGTTGTGTAATCAATATATTTGATATAAAAACCCTTTATCTTTATCCATGTACCTAAAAGATATTTGCTCCGACAAGAGTTTCATTTATATAAGAAGTGTTTCATTGGTAGATCCATATAAGAAGCAATCTATGCCAATAAAACGAATTTACTCATTCGAATATTCATTGTTTGAAAGTTGGTACCATGTTGATGATTCCTGGTGCAATTTATGACAAAACAAAACCAACTTAAGGGTGTGTTCGCAAACTTTATCGAATTTCATTTTCGATTTGCAACATTTCCCCTCGATTTGCTCTTTTTTAATTTTTAAATAAAATACGAATAAGCAAATATTTTTGTCTTATTCAGCGCGGTCAAATCTATCAAGTTTAGATTAATTTTCGTTATTTTATTTTCTTCTAGTCAAAACATGTCTTAATAAAAACAAAAATCAACGAACGCATGAAATGGCAATCTTCATACAAGAAATTATTTCTTCTATTCGACTCTGCGCCCTCTTTATTTCAATATTTCAAAGCTCTATAAGGCTCCTACTCGAAAAGAAAACCCCTTTCACCCCACAATTATTATATGAACTCTTTAGATTTTTGCTTCCTAGGCCAAATGTAACATTTATACCAGATTTGAATTGGGTACCAATTATTTAAAAGATGTTAATCATTAATTCCGTATATTGCCTCCGATTAAAAAAAAAAAACATCCTTTCACTCAAACAAATTTAATGTACTCATTTGGCTTGGTTTTCATGACAAATGAATGTTTATACTGATTATCTTAATCGTACCATTTAAATTATTAGTTTCTAGGGACTAAAAACACATTTGAATTACTGTTGAAAAAAACACCTTTTCACTTTCAAATTTCTATATACTCCTAAGGTTCATTGTTCCAATGGTAAATAAAATATATTTTCCAATTTTCATTAGTGTAAAAATTGAACTACAGTTTTAACAGCAGCTTATCCAATGTTTTTGTTCCACCTCTAAAAAAAATTCCCTTTCACTCAAAATATTTTTCTGGACTCTTTAGAATCATGGTTTCTATGTTAAATGTAAGTTTCTTAAATTATCTTGCTGTGGCACTTATTTCAACGATAACTTCCCTCTTAAAAAAAAAAACACACATACGCTTTAACCAAAAATATTTTTAAGTAGAATCCTTAGTTATTAGTTTTCTGCCTTCGTTCCTCCACTTCAAACATGGAAGAAGATATTTTGCCATTCCGCTCACATACTCCGCTTCCGTCATCCAAAAACTAATATTACCCCAGGAAGAAGTCAACAGTCTTGAACAAAACAGAGACCTTTTATAAAGGCACCAGTTTTTGATGGTATCATAAGTGCTTTTAACTATCAATTTTAAGTTACACTTATTAAGAGTTCCTTTATACCATAGCAATTCACTGGAAAGTGTCGAATATGTTTCAGGGTTCAAAAGTTCAAACTTTGGATCATATTTTGGAAGCGAAGCCTGTTAAGAACTATTTGAGAAAAAAACAAACTGTGCTTTTTGATAACCTACTTGAAATATTGATGAATAAATCAAAAATATCGATTCTGTCAATTTTTAAATTGATTCCAATAATCGATAAAGATCCCATTAACAAGTTAATTTCTTAAATCGCGCAATTTTTTTGAAAGAAAGTACTGTTATCGAAATAGTCGAAGTTCAATAAGAGTCTCTTGATGTATTTGAAAAATAATAATTAACATTTTCTTTTCTAGAATAGTGACTTTGATAAGGTGTGCAAATAATAATCTGCTATACATATTTGTATTTGTTCATTTTCATGCCGAAAGCGTTTGCAAATTGCTTCAGTACTTAAAAACATTTCGATAACACTTTTTCCGATGAATATTATAGAGTTGTTCAAGCCACTAATTAAACCAAAAGAGAAAACACTTATCAGTAACAATATTTTTGTTTTCCTTTTGAAGAACCTATAAACCGACTGCAATAGGTCGTTCTAAAAATTAGTCAAATAGTCTGAAAGAATATCTTCAACGAACACTTACTAATCGATTTAAGTAATTTAGATTTAGATTGTATATCAGGTCTACACCCTGGATGAAGAAATCTTTTAACATTTGTTGTTTTTTTATTTTCTATTTACAGTGCGGGACATTAGGAGCACCCGATTCGTATCATCATCAAAGATCAACAAGAATGGACGCTTTTCAAATTGACGATGGTTTCCATTCAGATGGTGGAACAGAAACGCCACCACCCAGTCCCAGTTCGGGCAGTTCAATTGCATCGACTTCAGATCATGGCTCATTGGAGAGTGTCGATACTGGAGGAGCACAACGCTTGGCTGTACTATCATTCGAACAAGTTCGCAAACTACATGACGTCATGGACGAAACAGTTGCCATACACGGCCGTGGTAATTTTCCCACACTTGAGGTTAAACTTAAAGACTTAGTCAACTCGGTGCGCCGAAAGCTCGAAACAGATGTTGCTGCCGGTGGAGCTGGAGTCATAGTCAAAGACATACGCTTGAATGGTGGAGCAGCTAGTCATGTCTTAGCATCCGAAGATCAGCCATACAACGATTTAGATCTTATCTATGCCATTGAATTCAGTTCAAACCGTCATTTTGATCGAGTCAAGACAGCAGTTCTCAACACACTGCTTGATCTCTTGCCAGAGGGTGTATCCAAGCGTCGCATCATGCCATGCGCATTGAAAGAGGCCTACGTTGGCAAAATGGTCAAGGTCAATAATAACAACGATGGCGACCGATGGAGTTTGATTTCATTGGGCAATTCACCAGGACACAAAAATGTCGAACTCAAATTCGTTGACACAATGCGTCGTCAATTTGAATTTAGTGTTGATTCCTTCCAAATTGTACTAGACTCTCTTTTATTATTCTATGACTGTGCTGCTTTGCCAATATCTGAGAATTTCTATCCAACTGTTGTTGGTGAATCTGTATATGGTGATTTCCAAGAGGCTTTGTATCACTTGCAAAAGAAATTGATCTCAACACGACAACCGGAGGAGATACGCGGCGGCGGTCTTCTCAAATATTGCAATTTGTTGGTAAGAAATTACAAACCGGTCGACACACAACGAATCAAGACACTCGAGCGATATATGTGTTCGAGATTTTTCATTGATTTCCCCGATATAAATACACAGACGGTAAAATTAGAAGCATATCTGAGGAATCACTTCTGGGGCATTGTCGAGGAGCCCCTTCAATATCAGTACCTGATGCATTTACGTGAAGTAGTCGAGACATCAACCGTGTGCCTGATGGGCCACGAGAGACGACAGACTCTGCTGCTAATACAGTCATTAGCAATGCAAGTGCTCTGTCGGGAGTCACAAAAACATCATAATGCACAATTACAAGAGCAATATCATCAACACCAACACCATCAACAACAACAACACCAACACCAACAAGCGCAACAACAACAACAGCAGCAGCAGCAGCAACAATTAACACAGGCAATTGTCGTTGACCTGCAAGCCCAACAAAATGCATCCACAAGCCAACATCTCTTGGTACAACAATCGCCACAGTCAAATCAAGCATCCACTTCATGTTGCATCAGCCAGTCTCAAGATGGCCAACAGCAACAAGTGATGACCGTTACACAACAACAGACTTCAGCGACCATACCCCAAACGATACAAATCCAAGCCGGTCCACCTGGTCTCATCTATGCCAATGGAGTTTATTACGCACCTGTGATCCCAGCAACAATCTGCACATGCAATTCAACCTGGTTAAGCACGTGATTATCACTGCTTCCATCACCAGCAACAGTAGCAACATCATTACCATCATCAACAACAACACCAACAACAACATCAACAATTTCATCAACAACAACGCCATCTACATCATCATCTGCATCATCAACAACAACGCCATCTAAATTCATTTCATCTCAATCATCTTTTCCGTCAATTTCAGAAAATATTTCAGTGAATGCTTGCTCTTATGCAACACTTCCCTGTCTGAGCTGTGACTGCAACGAGGAGTTACTTCTTCCTTACTACATTTGGCCAAATACAACAACCCAAACATCGTTTGACATCCCTGCAGATTACCAACACAATGGTACTACTTATTAC
This sequence comes from Meliscaeva auricollis, assembly GCA_948107695.1. Lineage (NCBI taxonomy): Eukaryota > Metazoa > Arthropoda > Insecta > Diptera > Syrphidae > Meliscaeva > Meliscaeva auricollis. Next base: position 62,741,076 of record OX403618.1, read on the forward strand.
TCCTCCTCTTCATCATCTACAACTACAACGACGACAGTTGAAAGCCTCTGTGCAACTTCTGGGATTCAATCTTCTCTTCAAGATTCATCCAGGTGATCATCGAAATCGACTACAACAACAACAACAACAAAAACAGCAGAATAAAATAATAAAACAAAAAAAAAACAAATATGCACCCACATATTATTAAAAAAAAAAAATATTTAGCACTTTAACCATGATGTTAAACAAAACAACAACAAAAAAAATAAATAAAACTTTTATAACCTAAACAACAACAAAAAAAACAACAAAACTATTTTAAATGTGAGATCCTATTAAATTTATAAATAATAAAAAAAATAAAAGTCTTAAACTAACTGAGAAAAAAACACAAAAAAATTAAAAAAATATATATTTAAAATTAAATTTACTCACATAAAAATATATTGAAACAAAAAATTGGATATTAACTTGAAGTTTAACAGAAAATAAAAAAAAAAGAAAATCTTCCTATTTGTATTTAAAAAATTAATAAAAAAAAATAAATATATTATAAAATGTTATATCTTATACAGACTGTCATTTGTCTTGCGATTCTTTTAATTATTTTTTTTAAATTAAATTAAAAGTAAATTAAATCTCTATGCAGATAAATTAATAATAAACTTAGTTAAATCTTAAGGTGAATGACTTAATCAAAATGAAAAAAAAAAACAAAAAACACATATAGTTTGTTCTGCTTTTTTTCGATTTTTTTCTCTTAATTTCTTTTATTAATAAATAAGTTCATAAGATAATCAAATCAGTAAAAATAAATCAAAGAATACCTGTTGCAATTAATTCATGATTGTAAACAGGAATTACTTCATCATATAAATAAATCTCTTTAATTCTTAAATAAAAAAAAAAGCTAAACAAAAAAATAAAAACATTATTGTGGTGATAAAATATATATTCATACCATAAATTAATTTTTTTTAATACCTATTAATACAAATCGATAATGACTACATAATATTGTTTTTTTTTTTTTTTTTTTGCTATAAGTTTTTTTTTTGTTAAAACAATGAAGGATGGAGAAAATATAAATATTCTTAAGTATTCTGCAAAAAAAAAATAAACAAAAAAAGGTGAAATAGAAATATAATGTTTTCAGTTCCAAAATTCAATTATAATTTTCATTAAGAAAATAAAAAGTATATTTTTTTGAAACACTGTTCTATTATAAAAGATAAAAATAGTAAATCATAACAACTTATTGTATTTTTAGTTTTATAAAATTTAATAAAAACAAATATACTTTTTTTTCTTTATTTTTATGGTTAGTATTGATTCAGAAAATATACAAAAAGGATATAAATATATGTTTTTTTTTCTAATTACACATATGTAGTTAGATATCTTACATTCTTTTATCTTTTTTCTTTCTTTATTTCTTCTTTTCTATCCCTTTTTTCTTATTTTTTTATTATTATTCGCAGTTTAAGTAAAAGAAAAAAGAAATTAAAGAAAATAAATCAAAAAAAAAAAAATCCAAAATATAAAAGCATACATATATAGAGCTTATATTCATATAAAAAAAAAATATTATGTGTATGTGTAAATAAATAAAATATTATGTAAACCTATATTATAATTTCTTGTATTTTTCTTCTCTCTTCTTTTTTTTTTTTTGATATTGTTATATATAAATAGTTAATTAATTAAAAAAAAACTAGTTCTTATTATTATTATAATTTAAACTTATATAAATAAACACAACAAAATATATACATATATATGTAAAAATAAAAAAAAAAACATTTCTTGAGAATTATAATAAAATATAATTTTTTGTGAATTGAAGTCATACCACAAAAAAATTTAAAAAAATAAAAAAAACAAAATTTGTTTTAATTGAATAAAAATATAGCAGGTATTAAAATTCACTGGGAAAAAATAAATCATTGATTAGTAGTAAGGATAATAGAAAGTATTAATAGTAAGTATAATAAGAATGGCTGAATGGCTGCATGAAACAATTAGCACTGGGTTGCGCTGGGGACAACCTATAGAATCCGTTGCGTCCGTTCCGTCAGTGAATCCGTCGTTGCTTGACTGATTGCTTTTGACATCTTCAATTACCACTGGTACTTAATTACCACTGTTTACATGCAAAGTCGAGTGGGCGAATTGGAATTCCAGAAGAAATCACAGTGCACATAATTAGGTAGTATATTCCGAGTTTTCATTGACGTTCGAATTCGGAGACCCTGTTTTATTTGTGTTAGTTTGAAAACTACACTTAATTTGTTTTTATATCTCATTCAAATAAATAAATGTTCTTCTTTTTTTCACCGAAAAGTCTTTTTTTTTAGTTTTTGTGTCGATAAATCGTTTTTTTGTGCATTTTCGTCGCGGTAGTGAATTTTATGGCTTGCCAAATGCGACATGACAACGCGACACGACAAAACAATTTTATTTACACAGCGTCAAATGAGAGACACAAAGCGACACAATTTTTTATATGAAAGCCCTAGTAGTATTTTTCGTAAAACTTTGTCGTCAAAAAGGTTAATCTGAAGAATATACAAAAAATGTTCATTTTGACATTTTTTAATAGGGACATTCATGCAACCTGATAAACTGTTGGTAAAAGTGGTAAAGTACAATATCTGGTAAACTAACTGTCATTTCCATAAAAATTTTGACATGTTTACCATATTTACCAGGTTTACCACGGTTGCATGAATATCCCTAATAACATATTATCAGTTGTGTAACTGTGGTGTTGCAAAATTTAACTGTACAATAGAGTTCAGAATCATTAAGACTTAAATATGATGATGTTTATTTATTTATTAGGAACAATACAAGTTGACAATTCACAAAATCGGAGACAAAAAAAGCACAGTTCTTAGTTCTCATATTCTCATAACGAACATCGAACAGACCTTTTATTGACATCTGAAATAACATCTCTTGTCAAACGCATTTGCCGGACGAAAAAGTTGAAAATTCGGCAACTTTTTCCGTCGTGTCCGTCCGATCCGTCGTGTAAACTTTTATGGGTTGCTTCTGAAATTGATATAGGGTCACTCACTGCCTTGGAATGCTTAAACCTCTCACAACCATCTACTCTGTCCGTACTCGTAATTCGTTGACTGGTAATGGTGCGAGAAAGCCTTCCAGATAAGCGATCATCCGGTCGCTTATAAAACTAAATCCTTTCATCAACCGTTGCCTGCTGTCTCGCAGTACAATGGATTTGATGATTGAAATAAGCCCTATATCCATTTCGTTGCGTTAAGAAAAGGGATCAGGTCGTTGATCTTTAAATCGGAAAGTTCAACAAAGTCTTCATAGGCTTTACCAAGTAATTGCGTTCTTGTTCTGGCGAGAGCAGGATACTGACAGAGAAGATGATAACCCGTTTCCTTTTCATGAAGGTCCTTACAACTACGACAGAAGGTGTTGTGGGGCATGCCAAACTTCATCGCGTGTTCACCTATCGGCCAATGTCCTGTACAGCAACGACCAGACCATGGCTATGTCTTGCCTGGGCCTGCATATTAGGTCGTTTGTCCGGTTTTTATTATAAGTGGACCATAATTTTCTTGATAGTCAGATTACTCCACCTACAATTTAATTCCGTTAGCAAAACTGAAAAAAATATTGTCCTTCACAATTCCTAGAGGAATATTGACTCTTTTCTCAAGGGAATTATGAAAGGGCCGATCCTTGCCTAGCCAACTCATCAGCTCGTTCATTTCCTTCAAAACCACTATGACCCGGAACCCAGATCAGAGAAATCCCAAAGTCGGTGCCCAGGTTGACGAGTTTGTTTCGACACTGCTGTACTAATTTAGAGCACGTAATAGCCGAAGTCTCTTGTCACGACGCCATCATTCCATTCTTTTCTTGATGGGATTATGACTATGAAATTTTTAATAAGACTCAAGGTAGGGGTGCAGTAGTAAGTGCTTGTGTCAAAAATATCTGATGGGAGCAAAGCAGTTATGATGCTGTGACCATATGGCTTGCTAAACCAGCAACTTGATTCTTTAAGTCTTAAAGCACTGCAAGAAAATATAAACTTTTACTGTGTAAGTTAAGAGGTAGAAGATGCAAAATTACACTCAGTGCATCCGTTGGGCAGGATCGAAGTTCCCCTGTGGTACCTACGCTAGCCGTTCTTTGTACCTTTTTTAACTTATTGATATTATAGGATTTAATAAGAGCGGGCCACCATACTATTGAACCGTAAGTAAGGATTGGTCGTACCACTGCTGTATACGTCCAGTAGATCATTTTTGATTGGAGGCCCCATTTTTTACCAAATGTTTGACTACATTCATAGAAGGCTATGCTGGCCTTTCTTACCCTTTCTTAAATGTTTACTTTCCAGTTTAATTTCGGGTCGAGTATAACGCCTAGATATTTTGCACTGGAAGAGAGTGATAGAGTTTGCCCGTTCAGCTTAGGTAAAGTAAAGGGAGGTATTCTAGTTTTAGTAGTAAACAGCATCAGTTCGGTTTTGCTTTGGTTAACACCTAGTCCACAACTCGTGGCAAAGCTGCTAGCAGTTTCCGTAATTTCACTGATCACGGGTGCAAACTTTCCTGATACTAATACTACCAAGTCATCCGCATAGGCAACCGCCTTCTTCGCTCTAATTTTAAAAGAATTTTTTTTCATGACTAAAAGCCATAGTAGAGGAGACAGAACCCCATCCTGAGGTGTTCCCCTATTCACAATTTTGGTGTTAATTGAATTACCCAATGCTGCTTGAATCCTTCTGTCACTTAGCATTGACACTATCCACTCTCTGATGTAGACCTCTACTTCAACGTCAACGAGGGATTCTAGAATAGATTCAGTTAGGACGTTGTTAAAAGCACCTTCTACGTCTAAAAAAGTAGCAAGAGTATATACTTTGAAGTTGAGTGTATTCTCGATTTAGAGAAAAAGACATTAAGAGAATAAATTTCACCAATGAGTTTTAAAAAGTAATAAAACATTTCAATTTGTGAAGACTTCTACATTTGAGGATACAAAGTTTTTCAAGTTTTTGGAATCATCGGACCCAAAGAGACGTCCATGTTCCCATCCTATTTACAAACCAAATGAAATTTGCACAAGCTTGGTTTTCAAGCCAGAGCTTATATTGAGAGTGTATATCAAAAATCCACAAAATGAAAATTCAATCTGATCCACGATTTTTGTACAGCTTTTTCTATATAATTCTACAAGTTTCGTACAGCCAAAGCCAAGTTTCCTACAAGCTTACATTGAACGATATGTATATAGATAAAACATATGTATGTATGCAAAGGGTTATGCAATGGGGACTTGACAACTTTGGATTTAATTTGGGAACGCATCCTTTCACAAATCATCGAACTGTCATTGTAAATTTATTCAGTAAACTCAATATTTTTATCATGACAAAGTACACGGTTGAGCAACGTCTGAAAATTATATAAAATTTCTACCGTAATTTGGAGTCGGTGACCGCGACTTTAAGAGCGTTAATTCGAATTTTCGGTCGTAATTCTCTCGCCAGTTATGCTTCTTACATTAAATTAAACCAAGTAAAATCCAAAGTATACAAAATATATTCAAATTTCTCCAGGAATTTTAATGCAAATGACATACCAAATAGGTGAAAGTGGTCGTCGTGGTGTTTATTGAATCAGGTAAATTTTCTGCATCCTTTTTTCTCGCAAAAATCTGGAAATCGTTTGTTCTTTGGCTTCTTCTGTTAAGTGTATTATATCGTAGGTACTCCTACAGCTTAGAAAATTCCTAAACGGTTCTTCTTAATTAAGATATTGTGAGACCCATTTCTAAAGTTTTTTTTTGAATTTTTTCATGCTATTGAATGTTTATTTTATTCTTATTGTGAGAGCTCGAACGTATGGCATACGTTTCCAACAAAATTTTGAGAAAATTAAAAATATTGACAGAAAATTTCATACGTTAGAAAATTCAAATATCAAGGCAAGTGTAGAAGTTTTTAGGTTTCAATCATAAACAGCAAGTAGTTTTGACTCCTATTAGTGGGTCCAAGAATTTTGTATTTTGTTTGTCTATATATATGATAGATTATTTAGAGAATGATTCAAACAGGAAGTTGTTTTTCAAGCAATTGAAGTATCACCCTTATTCCCTGTTGTATACAACTTCTACAATGTAAGACCTTTACCTAATACTTATATCCTAAATTGCACATAGTTCTAGTATTAGACTATTGTCCGAAAATTAAGATTTATGCATAAAATCCGAATGATAATTTACAGATAATGTCGCAAGAAGGTTGACTTCAGCTCTTTCATGTAATTTAATTTTTGAAAAGTGTCTACGAATCTTTTATATTAATTAAGTATTTTGTTTTGCATACAGAATTGCATACTAAAAAGTTTTTCGTGTCCATTTCAATTAGAGAAAAGATTAAGGCCTGCTCTTTTTCCTGACATCATTTTCCAGACCACTGTAAACGATTATTAGGAAAAAATATTCAATTAGTCCCAAGAAACCAATGATAACACCAATAAATGGGACCCTTCAAAAAGTAATACTTCCGCATCATTTGAACCACAATACAAATAATTTGGTGTACTTTTTTTAGGAAGAGGTAAAAGAAGCTTGTAGGCGAATAAAATGGAATGAATGAACATTTTGCTCATTTCATTTCACTTCATTCTATCACAAGTTTCGCGTTATCCCGGTTCAATTACCGTATAGTGTGATGAGATGGCCCATATGCTGAATTAATGCTTAACACATTTTACAAAATTGGAGATTGTAATCTGGTAAAATTGTTACATTTGACATCGGAACCAAGAGAATATTGCCCATTTTTGAAGTGATGTATTTCAAGACTTATTGATTCTACAGGGCTGCTTAAATTAGATAAAATTTTGTCTTCCCTCTCTCAAGGCATTTGGTGCACCATGCAGTTGGAACGTGCAAAGTTGGAAACTTCTTTTTGTACTACTGGTAGGTAGGTCTCTATCCTTTTCGTTAAAAACTGTTAACAATTATAATTTTTTGGAGTCGTCGATTAAGTATAGTTTCTTGGAAAATATTTTGTTGGAGAAAATGTATTTACTTAACATAGCATATATGTAGGAAGCAAAGAATATGAAAACCGAACTAGTTTTATAATTTACAAATTTAATTCAAGTTAATTCAAAATAGCAAAAAAAATTAATTGACAAATAAAAAAAAGTTCATTAAAAAAAAAAAATAATTAAAGAGCACGTCGGCGTCGTCGTGTCGTCGTGGGTCACTCTCGTCTTCGGAATGATCTCCTCTCACAGCATCTGTTTCATTTGCTCAAACATTCAATATTCAGATCATTCCTGGTGTAGTGGAGAGTTTTATGGTGAAGGCAGTGGCGTAGTCTTTTATCCTACAAATCGGCCATCCTGTTTAATAGCTGACCCCAGCGTACTGTGAAAAGAAAAAAAATAGTTAGACAAATTTATTCTTCATCAGATGATGAAGTTCTATCAAAATCTGTGTGCCGCCAACTTTTCATCAAATCAGCACTACTAGACGTTAAAATCGGTCCGTCATGTTGTCCGATCTTCTCAACCTCGTATCTGTCGTGATTCAAGACCTTTGTTATTTTATATGGCCCAAGAAATTTTCCTGCCAGCTTGAGGTTCGATCCGAACTGGGTTCTGCGAATCGCTACCAAGTCGCCTTCTTTATAAATTTTTGCTGCTTTTCGTTTTCGATTGTACGTTGTTTCGTTCTCTCTCTGAATTTCGCCTATTGACTCTCGTGCTTGTTCTCTAGCATTTTCTCGTTCCCTTGTAAACAGATCTCGCATGTCGTCGTCGATTAAATCAACAAGTTTTGCGTCCGAAGAATTTCTCATAGTTGTTCCAAACATCAGTTGGAATGGTGTTGTTTTTATGCTGCGCTGCAAAGTTGAGTTGATGCATCGTTGTAGTGCGCTCGTATGGGTGTACCACTTTTTAGGATTGTCGGCAGCTAGTTTAGTTAGAACCGGTATTATGACTCTGTTGATGCGTTCCACTTGGCCGTTCCCTCTTGGAACGCCAGTTGTGATGACCAGGTGTTCGATTTTCTCGTTCTGACAATATTCGTCGAAGATTTTGCTGGTGAATGCAGATCCTCTATCTGATATTATTCGTGCTGGACTACCGAATGTCATCTTTTGTAATTCCAGTTTCTCAATTACCTCGGCGGCTGATGTTGTCTTAGTGGGATAAATCCAAACAAATTTGGAGAAGGCATCCACAACGCATAATATGTAGCTGTACAGCTTCGTTGTCTTCTCTAGTGGTCCAAGATGGTCGACGTGATATGTGCAAAGTGGCATGCTTTCCTTGTCAATTGGCGAAAGGAATCCCTCTTGTTTTCCAGCTTTTCTTTCAGCTAGGATGCAGGCGATGCAATTTTTACGAACGTCTTCTAATTTTCGCACCAAACCTGGAATAAAATTGTCCCTCTTTATCAGATCTTCCATCTTTCTTACCGCGAAATGCCCATCGTTGTGTATGCTTCGTAAAAGTTCAACCTGCATCTTTTTTGGCACATAAAGTAGTTTGCGCCCCTCTTCGTCGTTCCTATAAACTACTCCTCTTTCGGACATGAAGTTCTCGTACGGGCTTTTTTCCAGAAGTTTTCTTATAAGGGTTATATGCTCATCGCTTTTCTGTGCTGCAATGATTCTTTCTAAAAATTCGCCTTTAATCAGACTTACCGCATTTCTGCTCAATGCATCCGCGTGACGCATCTTATTTGCACTTCGGTGTTCGAGAATAAAGTCAAATTCTTGAGTTACCAGTACCCAGCCTGCAATTCGGGATGAAAACTCCTTCTTCTCCATGGTACCTTTGAATGCTGCACAATCTGTCACGATTTTAAAGTGGAGCCCCAAAAGGTAATGACGGAACTTTTTCAAAGCTGCTACAACCGCAAGAGTTTCCAATTCGTAGCTGCTATAATTCTGTTCTTGAGGTGATGATTTCTTGCTGAAATAAGAAATGGGAAAAAAGTTATTGTTATCTTTTTGCAATAACACTGCTCCGAAACCCCATTTTGATGCATCCGTGTGTAACTCAGTCTCTGCATCCTGTCGATAAAGTCTTAAAACTGGTGCCGTCGTTAAGATTTTTTTGAGTTCGTCAAAAGCCGCTTTCTGCTCGCCTCCAAATGTAAATTTGATGTCTTTTTTCAGCAAATCCGTGAGTGGTCTTGCTATACACGAATATCCTGGCACAAATCTTCTGAAGTACCCCGTAAGACCCAGGAAACTTTGGATTTTCGTTGTATTTGTTGGCTGTGGAAACTTTCTTACTGCTGCCGTTTTAGCTTCTGATGGTTTGATCGTCCCAGCTTCTATTTGAAAACCTAGATAATCGATTTTGAGACAGAGGAATTGGCATTTTGACCATCGAAATTTAAGTCCATATTCGCTGGCTACTTCGAAAACCTTAACTAAATTTCCAATCGCTTCTTTATAGTCTTGTCCAAGTACAACTATGTCGTCCATGTAAAGTAGAACGATCTTTGAAATCATAAGATCTCTGAAAACCAAATTAACGTGTCGTTGAAAAACAGCCGGTGAAACACAAAGGCCAAAAGGAACTCTATTGAACTCGTACTGGTCCCGATGAGTGACAAACGAAGTAAATTTTCTGCTTTCCTCACTAACAGGGACATGAAAAAAGCCATTTTCAAGGTCCAAAGTGGAGTAAACCTTGGCTGAACTAAGCTGGTCAATTTGGTCATCTACAAGGGCTAAAGGGTTGTAGTCACGAACTATAATCTTATTTATCTTCCTGTAATCGACACAAAGTCTTTTGCTGCCGTCTTTTTTGTTCGCTAGAACGATCGGGGAAGAATACTCTGAATTACTTCGGCTAATAATATTGGCATCTAACCACTCTTGAACTTGTTTGTCAACGATCTCTTTCTCTAATGGAGCAAGTCTACGCGCACGTTGTGCGATAGGAGCATCATCTTTGAGGATTATCTTCATCTCGACATTCGTGGATTTGGTCCCAATTGGCTTGTAGCTTGTGACTAGATCTTCAACTTCGTTCCTATAGCTCGGATTGCCTACGCAAAGACAAAGTTCAACTTTATTATGAATTACCTGATAGCAGTTCCTAAGTTCTGGCTCTAACTTTTCCACCTGCACTCCATCCGCACTCAAGGTAATACGTGTACCCCTCAGTATATCTTTTCCAATCAAAAGGCTCTGGTTCAAAAACTTGGAAGAAACTACATATATTTTAGATAAGTAGTTAATATCGTCAATTACTACATTAGCCACGAAATATCCATAGGGTTTTGTACAATTTTCAGATAAACCTTTAAAAACCTGGCTATCGCTTACCAAACTTGGTGATCCAAGCTTCAGATACTCAGTTGACTGCATTATTGTCACATCACTCCCAGTATCAATTCGCCCTCGTATTTTATAACCATTCACCATAACCTCTTTCGCTTCCAGCTCGGAAACATCAACCTGAATCGAATTCACAGCCTTTGCCTTTTCTTTATCTTTTTCTTTCTTAGGACAACTTGGAGATAGGTGTCCAAATTCATCGCAATTAAAACATTTAGGACCTTTTTTCTTAGAATCGCACATCTTGCTCTTATGCCCTTTCATCCCGCAGTTAAAACATCGCAAATTTGGATTTTTCGAGGAATCTCTAAACGTCTTTGAAGCTTTGGACTGCGCACTAGCCCTCTGCCCTAAAGAGTCTCTAAAGCGTTCGTACTCAGTTAGTTTAACCTTGAAATTTTGTATGGAGTCCGCCCCATACAGCATCGCTTTGTTCGCATTCAGGTCGTCAATACCATCGATCACATATTGAATTACAGACCGTTCATCCAACCCACCTTTAGCACCCAATTCACGCATAGCGAACAAAAATTCCAACACAGATTCCTCGCTTTTTTGTTTCCTACTCGTCATCGCTCTGTGCACATCTGCTACCGTCATCATATTTGCAAATTCATCTAGCAAGAACTGTTTCAAATCTGCCCACTTAATGAGTGTAGGCTTCGCCTTTAAAGCCATCTTGGCAGTACCCGTCATTAACCGTTTAGCGAAAAGTATTTTTTTCAACTCATCCCATTTCATCAAGGTCGATGCTGTTTCGAATTCGTCAATCCATGCTGCCACATCATCACCCTGACCATTAAATTTAGACACAGCGTTCAGTGCATCTTCGAAAGTACCTACACCTGCCCGCTCATTTCGTCGTTTGAGCTCTTCTATCTCTGTGCGCAATAATGACACTTCCATAATAGGCCCTGTGGCTGTATTCGAACTAATAGCATCATGCGGTTGTTGGTGAGCGATGTTAGAGCCTCTTCCAACTCCTAACCCGTCATGTAGTTGCTGTTGAGCGATGTTAGAACGTATTCCAACTCCTAGCCCGACCCCATCTGTACGTCCGACCTCATGGTTGGCCAAAGGGACTCCATTTTGTACCTCACCCAAACCACGCTGCCGTACGTCATCAACATTTTCACCAAGTGGAGACAGTCCACCATCTCTTTGCCATCCGTGCGACTTATATTTCAACTCTACTTCTCGTCTCGTAATATCAGCTTCTCGTCTTAAAAGCATTTCCATCATTTCTGAAAAGTCTGGCCCAGTCATATTAGCCGTACTGTTCAGATTTCTCTTGCGTCTGTTTCCCATGATCGTCGTTAAACAGGAAAAAATAACGTCGTATTCCCGTCGTTACTGTAAGTCTTTTTTACCGTTGCGTCTTTACCGTATTCCCGTTGTTACCGTATTCCCGTTGTTACCGTAAGTCTTTTCTACCGTTGCGTTACCACTCTTATGATTTTTTTTTGTAACGGGTAAAGTCGAGCACATTAACAAGAAACGAGAACGTTCTATCTAACTTGATATGTACAGAGAATTCGCGTTATCTTTTTTTTTCTTTGCTCTACGATTTTGTGATGGGTTTTCTAATTGATCTTGTTTTTAGATTGTACCCGGTAATGAGCCCCCAGAGTTGTAGGAAGCAAAGAATATGAAAACCGAACTAGTTTTATAATTTACAAATTTAATTCAAGTTAATTCAAAATAGCAAAAAAATTAATTGACAAATAAAAAAAAGTTCATTAAAAAAAAAAATAATTAAAGAGCACGTCGGCGTCGTCGTGTCGTCGTGGGTCACTCTCGTCTTCGGAATGATCTCCTCTCACAGCATCTGTTTCATTTGCTCAAACATTCAATATTCAGATCATTCCTGGTGTAGTGGAGAGTTTTATGGTGAAGGCAGTGGCGTAGTCTTTTATCCTACATATATGTTTGTTAAGGTTAAAGAAGCAATAACAATAATGGTCTGCCCCAGAATCCTTAAGGTCGATCTCTATACATATCTTTCCCAGTTTCACTGGAGAGCATACATGCCGCCTGAAGTATATAAATCTGTTTATTTGTTTTTTTTTTTCATTACCATAATCAACATTTAAATATAAAGAATGACAACATAAAATAAAAACTAAAAAAATTAAAACAAAAAAACAATAATCTTAAGATTTATCTTTGAAATATGCGGTAGGTTACCTACTTGATCTTAATTCTATAACTACTAGTTTACCAATACCAACCTATATTACCTCTCTTCAACCGACTTGCTTGATTAAACAATTTTTGTTGGTTTTCCATAATAATTTGCATATACATCAATTCTACAATGCCTTGAGTATAATATTTTCAACTTATAGCTATTAATTTAATAGATATTACCCTGCGTTGACAAGTAAAGAGTTTCTGTGGGCTTCCGAGATTTAAATTCTTTTTTTTTCTATAATTTTTACCCAAAAATCTATGACAACTGGTTCTGAAAGATATTCGAATGCTGAACACCTTGACAAGGTAACTAGTTTCCTTCACCATAAGCGCCACCACCGCACCAAACCGACCGATCCGATCAAATTACTTTGGTTATAAAGCTTTGCTTTGGATATCTATGCAGCTAATTTGTTTAACTGGCATTTTTCGTTTATAACGCTTATTTTAATGTAATTGCCTTTGATTTATTTTTTTTTTGTTTTATTTTTTTTAAGTCTTTCTTAGACCAAAACAACTTAAAAGAGATCAACTAGCTATTGACAGGCGGTACATTTCTGGTGCATTAATGTTTCTAAATTTGATTCTTGATGGTAAAACCTCTTCTGCAAAAGTTTCAGCTGGTTTCAAGACAAAATTAATTTAATGTTCATTGAAGAGAATGGTCTTGGCGTGGTCTGGGTTGCGTTTAAATTAGGTATCTTTGAATAGTTTAAAAGGCATAATTTTAGGTAAACCGTGAACGTTAATATGTTTGAGAAATGAATTCAATTTAAATAATCAACATTGAATTAGACAGGTTATTCAGAATTTAACTTATTTTTAATCTGTACTTTAGCAAGGACTTCTTGCTGATGGATGGCTTTAATAGGTCCATTTAGCTGCTAGATTTGTTTTTAGAAGGTTTTTAATTTGTCAGTAGTTGCATCAGAAACTGCTATGTTTTTATTAAAAGATCACTTAAATTCTAGCGTATGCTTTGAATAAGAAGAATGGGTCTTCTTAAAAATAAGTGAAGCACTTTTCTACTAGTGTGAGCTGCACAAACAGATATGGAATGACAAAGAGTCGGAGTGCAGTTGGATGAGAAATAGGTGGGCCGCCAAAACAAAAGTTTCAATAAAAAAAAAAAGCATTCAATAAATATAAAAGATTGTTTAAAAATGGAAAACTGTAAATAAACTTACAATCTTACACAAAACATTAAAATCGTCTACAGCAAAAGTGATCAAGAAATTCCGCGCCACAGATAGGGCACCATTTTGACAGAAAGAGCCATTATTCAGAAAATTGTTTGTTTGACATTTGAGTATTTATGTATTAGTGCTTCTGAATGGGTACTGAATTTAAATTGGGAAGAGAATTTGTTTTCTCAGAATCATCCGAACTTTCATTTTTATGCCAATAAAACAATTTCAAAAGGGTTCTGAATATTTCCAGATTCTTCGGGACGTCTTATTAAAACTTAGAACTATATCACCAGGATTACGGCATTCGTTACCGCAAAAGTTCAACTCAGGAACAATCGTCGTAGCAAGTCAGAAAGGGTATTCATGCAACCTGGTGAACGTTGTAAAGTGCAATATCTGGTAAACGAACTGTCATTTCCGTACAAATTTTGACATGTTTGCCACATTTACTAGGTTTACCAACGTTGCATGAATACCCCTATAGTGTTCCAATCCGGATAAAGGCACTACCAATAGACGAGCCGACGAGACCGTACCGGAAGAGTTCCGATGATTGTATCAATTCTAGCTTCTCTTAAGGCCAACAAGTTGAATTGCTTCGTGAACACCTTATATGATCTACTCCGACATATTCAGAGCATGGGTTTATAAGTAGACCTTCCGCTACCCATAAAAAGAATATGGCATTGGCTAGAACTTGAAGCCAGACATCTGGCATGATAGTCCTTATCATCATCAACCATCACGCTAAGGGTACCCACTATCCGATTACTACATGGTAGTAGGGGCAGCTGAAGTTCGAATACCAAGGATATCCTAGGTGGCAAAACGGAGATAAGATGTTGTCGGAAAATTTCACGGCTACAAAATTTTATAGCAAAGAATCACCAGCACAAATTTTAAAGACCTAATGGAATCATTCCCAAAAGGCCATCGAAACTGATCCTTTACGTGGTAACCAAATACGAATACCCTGATTTGATGACAAATCCAGCCAACTACTTAGCCTATGAGTAGACGCCGTAGACACGCACAAAAAATTCTGAGAGAACAGTCCTTAAACCGTGAGCTACATATACCTACGTACAAAAATGAAGAAATGGAAGGGAAGCACATTCATGTTCTGGCATCCGTACGAGAAGGAATGTTTGGAGATTAAAAAGACCCAAGCCACACGAACTAATGGTCTAAAAGTCCGATAAGCTTAGCACTATATCTCCATCTGCAGCTATCCGGTTTCAATCCTTCACGAAAAATACATATCTTTAGCCTTACTGCGAGCTGCAAAATCTTCTTCGGTAGTCTGTGTTCCCGTGTAGGACTAAGCCAAAATGCATGGATTTTATTGCCAAAATTGTAAAGAAAATACCCAGCTATTTTCCGAGAAAGATTCCTCGAGTGATATTCGGTGACTTGTTTAAAATGCTGAAAATGCAGATGAATATAGGACACATTGTTATCTAACCCTGATGAACAACGTAGACCGCAAAAGTTTGCACTGAAATCAAGCAAGACAGTTTTCTTTCTGCTTTTAAAGTATTTTACTAGACAAGATGTTCAATAAAATTCATGCCGTCAATATTTCTTAATATTGAAACCCATCACAAGTGTTAGGTAGGGTACCTACGTCGAATTTAACTGCTTCCTCATCGTGACATTATACGTACCTAGACACTTGTTACCTGGACCTAGTATACCGTACCACCTGTTACCAATCTTCATTCGAATAGGTCCAAGCAATAAATATACCTAAATACCTTCGCATCGATGCAGGCAAGTATGATAACGGTTTTATAACATACCTACGACCTACCTACTTTAAGCCCCCTTTACACTTTATCGTTTAAAAAAATAATGAAAGTTCAAGCTGCCCGTTATTATCTCTTCCAATATCAGTTAAGACATTTGAATAAAATGCTCCATGGAACAAGTTACTTCTCTCTATGGTTGGTTACCGTTACAACAACAACTGCCTTCGAAAGTGTTTAAACACATTAATTTCTCTATGAAAAACAATAAATCAAATTGACACAAGTTTTTGCACCCTGCATTTAAGGAAAACAGCTCTTTGGCTTTTTGCTCTTCTGCCCAGGATTTCGTTGCTAGTGTCTGAACTATGTGTATGCATGCTGCACTCCACGAGCTGGCTTTTCATATTTAAACTTGCGCGAGTTATCGGTTTGGGTTGGCTGCTAGACATTTAAACAACGACATTGTATTCATTTCCGCACCTTGTCATCTAGCAAATGGCGACGCGACGCCACGCGACGCGCCTCGTTGGCCGTCCGTCGACAGTCGACAATCGAAAACGCCATTCCAAAGTGATGTCGCAACACGGAATGTCCCGAAACAAAAACTCCTTTCCCATTTTTGTGTGATTACAAACTTACAACAATAAATAACCTGTATTACATTACTATATTCGCAGAAATGCCTAATTTATAGCCGACGGATTCACAATTCTCGTAAACCGAGATAAACCACCAGATAGGTAATGGCTATCTAATTCCATTGACTGTAACGCTAAACGGTTGTCCATGTCATTACTATCTTCTGTGGCACAAGGAACCCTATTAAATTAAACGAAAGTGATGAGTTAATTATGATGTTGAGTTTAGGTGTCTTTGAGAGGTTTTGTTCATAATAATACAAACAGCACGCGAATGGAATTGCATCCTTTCTGTGTGCATCATTGTGCTGTCCAAGAGTGCCAGTGCATCTCCGCATTATAAAGTTATGGTGGATTTAACTTTTACAAATGGCTACTTGAGATTTAACTGTATAGATAATTTGGCAGAAGCTTTATCGTAAAAAATGATGTAACAATGTTTGTCAAATAATAATAATTTTTGTTAGAAAAGCCGGTACAAATTTTGAGAGGAAACACAATTATGTGACTGTTAAGATTATAGACTTTCTTGTTTTTACAGCCAGAGACGCTCGCTAAGACCTAAGACACTACCTACTTTTGGTTATGACAAATGTTTGGCAAAAAGCAATAGAATATAATTGCTGTATTTATCTCCAAAACAGAAAGATACAATTTGCGATAAGCATACATGAGGTATTTTTCAACAACTAATCCTAACAACTTTCTAACTACATAAAACATAACCATTGAGAGACTTTTTGATTTTAACTATGTTTTATACTATATATAGAAAGAATGTTGAATTTCGATAACTCGTCCCTGATGGTTGATTGATGCACTTGTGGGAAATTGTAGGTATTTCGTAATTTTACGTAATTTTGTCGGAGGTTCTTTAATGGTGTCAATTGGCAAAATCCGTAAATTATCGAAACTTAAGCTACTGCCATCTACAAAGCCATCTCATACGCTAAATGCTAATCAAAATTAGTGCACATAGCAAGAGTCCAGTGATAAATGTCCCTAAGCTTGACTGCTAACAAAACTAAGGGTATCAACCCCGCTCTAGGTTCTAGCCAGCATTCTATAATAGATATTTTTAAAAATGTAAAGTCAACATGGTAGATAATATTAAATTTTGGCATTCAATGACAGTTGGGATGGTTAAAAAATATAAATAATATAAATAATTTACAGAAGGGTTTTTTTATGGGTTTTTTTAAGAAACGACTGTCAAAGCCTTTGAAGAAAACTTAATCATAACGGTATTTTCTGTTCCGCATACGGAAATGTAAGATTTTAAAACCTGTGTAAATCACCACAACAATTCATACTTTTATTTATTATTAAAATTATTGAATTTCGCCGAAATTAAAAAAACCACAGGGAATAGAAACAAATACCTCCAAGATTTTTCTAACATTCTTGGATTAAGTGTTTTTTTCTGTCGGCCTTCACAGGCTATCTGACTTTTTCATGTTTAACTTTGATTCATTTTAAAATAGAAATTCTTTAATTCAGAAACACTTCTGCATCAAAAAATCAGGAGTGCAAGAACCTTCGGGTTTGGCCGCGTTCAAACGACCCGTGAATCACATTGCAGTCTAAGGGAACGCACCATTGGTAGTGTCGAGGGAGCTTAAATTTGAGGAAATGGTACTTTGCGTTATATGAAAATGTTAAGGTACATAGTTCCTAATAGCGATAATATAATTCTTTTTTATTGCGATTGCGAATCACATTTGTACTTCTGGTATAGGTGTAATAGAGCAATTTTCTTCAAAATTGATAGTTAAAGGTCTTTGTTAATTGCCTGGAAGGAAAATTAATTTTTTTTGTGCCTAATACGCGCGTAATACGCGTGTAAATTGCACCTAATACGCATGTATAACGCTCGTAAAATGCGCGTCATACGCGCGTAAACGGCTTAGATTTGTATAAATGAATTTTAACGGATTTGCAAAAACTTTAAAAGAAATGGAAACGTCGAAACACAACACGATAACACTCATTGTTAAGAACTTTTTAAAAAGCTCTCAAACCTCTACAGAAACCCATTTAAAAGGTAAAAAAAAGTAAAAAAGTAAAAAACTCTGAATATGTCTTGTTTTATGAGGGTTGAAAAGCAACAGCGAACGATTAGTGCATTCTCAATGCTCAAGTGTGCGCTAGGCAGGTCGTTGTGGGATCTACATCGAATGCCATTGAAAATTCATGGGCGATTTATAAAACTTTTTAATGGAATTTCTTTCAATTGGGTATGGTGCACAAAATAGCCCGAGTTATGGATGCATAACTCCCACAACATTTAATTGATTATCCACCTCATTCAAATATCTTATGGATAGTTTAATTAATGCATTACTTCATTTAATGTTTTATCTATTATTAATTATTTACTTGTTAATTTTATATTTTTGTTATAATTCAGATTTGATTAATATTAAATTTCAATTTTCGTAAATAGTTTATATATATAAAAAATTGTTTATTCAAAAAGAAACACATCTTTTAATTTCTAAAAGAATAAACCATAACTGGCGCAGTCGATATTGTTGGTATTCGGAGGTCACAATAATTAACGGATTCAAATTTATATAAAAAAAATCAAAAATAAAAACATACATATGTTATAAATAATCAATAATAAAAATATAACAAATATAACAAATATAAGAATTAAGTAAGAAGATCAAGAGGATATTGATGAACCGTTGCAAAAAGTAAAATTGCATAAAAAAAAAAAAAACAAAAAAGAAAATTTGGACTTGAAATTGCAAAGGAATATTGCATTAACATAAACAACAAAATAAAAATCTTAAAACTTATTATAAATATAAACGTGAACCTCACATCAAAAGAACATTGGTGGCAGTGAAGAAATTACCAACAAGGAGCAGAGCACAACATTGTTGGAGAATTTCAATTCTTTGGCTCAAGAACTCAACTCCCAATCCGAAGTATGAAAGGCTATACTCAAGAGTACAAATAAAAAAAAAAAAAACCGAAAATATATATGCATGTAAGTCGTCAAATTGAATATTAAAAAAATATTACTCTTTGCCCTTATTTTCAAATTATTATTATAAATATTTACAATCATATGCCAAAAGTAAAAAAAGTTAAGAAAAACAAACCTTACTTTAATATTAAATTAGAAATTGTTGAAGAAGATTTAGTTAACAATAAGAATTTTAAAATGAATACCAGCACATCTAATAACTTCATTGAAGAATTACCTGGTATAAGTTTGACTGGCTTCAATACTGAAGCAAACACAAATTTCTGTTCAAATTTTCGAACCGAAAATACTAACCAAACTACCACAGCAGGAACATTAAATTATGCCAACATTAATTTAGTCATTAATTCATTAAAAATTCCTGATGCAATTAAAGATTTGCCACATTTTGATGGTAATCATAGATTATTGCATGATTTTATAAACAATGTTGAGGAAATTTTAAAAGTGATGACTACCATAGATAAAACACCTTATGCTGGTATTATCTTGAGAGCCATTAGAAATAAAATCATTGGTCAAGCCAATGAAGTTTTGAATATGTTTGGAACTCCATTGGATTGGCTTCAAATAAAAACAAACCTTATCTTACATTATTCTGATAAGAGAAATGAAACTTCTCTTATACGCGATTTACATAACTTAAAACAGTATAATGATTCAATTGAAGTATTTTACTCTAAAATTATTGAAATTTTATCAACTTTAAATAATCATATTCACATTCATGAAAAAGACTCGAACGTCTTAAATGCAAAAACTAACCTTTATTCCGAAATGTGTCTTAACACCTTTCTTATTGGTCTCAAAGAACCGCTTGGATCTACAGTAAGAGCAATGAAACCAATATCTCTTGCAGAAGCTTTTAGTTATGGCATTAAAGAACAAAATTCTTTTTATATGAGACATTCAATTCCAACCTTTTATCAAAACTATAGAACATTTTTTCCGAACAGATTTCAAAATTCAAATACAAACTTAAATACTTTTGTCCGTCCTAATAACTCATTTGTTAAAAATCCAAATTTTGTTTCTCGTCATGAAAATATGCATCCATCTATTTCTAGAAATTTTTCAAATCAAAAGCAATATAATGCACCTCAAAATCAAACTCTTTTCACACCCAACAACAACAGATTACCTTTTAACCATAAACCACAACACAATTCTTACATTAATCAAAACATTCTCAAATCAACTGTTACTCCAATGGAAGTATCTACTGGATACACACGAAACACTCAACAATCGAATTTCAGAAACTCAACAACCAACAACACTAGTAAAAATTATATTGGAAAAATGCACAATTTAAATTCAGACAACACAAATAAATTAAATCCAGAATTATTTAATTATTCAAAACTAGAACAATTTTTACCAAAAACTGAAAATCCAGAACCAGATTATGATACCTATTATGACGGATATAACGAAATTGATGATGGAAATTTTTCGGTAAATTGCCTCGGACAAATTGGATACCTTAAAAGACATAGTTCAACTTCATTGCCATACATAAATATATTATCTCCTTCTGGTAGATCGTTGAAATTTTTAATTGATACTGGTTCATCAGTTAGCTTTATTAATCCCGGACTTACCAACCCTGACTTTCATGAAAAAATAGAACCAGTAACGATTACAACTATTTTTAACAAACACGAATTAGATCAACAAGTAACGCTTCCCGCATTTAAAGAGCTAAATACAAATGAACAATTAAAATTTCTAGTCTTTAAATTTCATTCATATTTTGATGGCTTAATAGGATTGGAAATTATGAAACTTTTGAAATCTAATGTTAATATCAAAGATAAACTTTTTGAAACTAACAAAACAAAATTACCCCTTCTTTTCAAACCAAATTATATGTCTAATGTTTTCACAATTTTTCCAAATTCAAAATCAATTCTTAAACTTCCAGTAGATATTGAAAATGGTGATATATATTTAAAAACTACAATTATAAATAAAAATTTAAAAATTCCAGAAGGCATTTATAATTCCAAAAATTGGCACTGTTTTTTCGAAATAATAAATTTGTCTTATCAAGAGCAAATTCTATTTTTAGAACAACCACTTAAAGTTGAAAAATTTAACAGCTTCAACGAAACAAATAATTTTAACATAAAATACACAACAGACGAAACAGAACAAGTTGCATGTAATGATATAACAAATTTTCTAAGGACAGACCATTTGAATTGTGAAGAAAAGAAAGCACTTTTCAAACTCTGCAGAAAGTTTGATGATATTTTCTTCAAAGAAGGTGATAAATTGTCTTTTACAAATCAAATAAAACATAGAATAATTACAAACGACGATATACCGGTCTATACAAAATCATATAGATACCCAGAAATTCACAAAATGGAAATTAAAAAACAAATACAAGAATTATTAAATCAACAAATCATAAGACCTAGTTTTTCTCCATACAATAGTCCCATTTGGATAGTTCCAAAAAAAAGAGATGCAACTAAAGTTCAAAAATGGCGTTTAGTTGTAGATTATAGGAAATTAAACGAGAAGACAGTTGGAGATCGTTATCCAATTCCAAACATTACAGACATTTTAGATAAATTAGGTAGATGTATGTATTTTTCTACATTAGACCTAGCGTCTGGATTTCATCAAATTGAAATCCATCCACGAGACATTTCAAAAACAGCATTTACAGTTGAAAACGGCCACTATGAATTTATAAGAATGCCATTCGGCTTAAAAAATGCTCCGTCTACTTTTCAAAGAGTAATGGATGGAATTTTAGGTGAATTACAAGGAACAGTGTGCTTAGTATTTATGGATGACATCATCGTGTTTTCATCTTCACTGCAAGAACACTTAGAAAATATTACCAAAGTTTTTTCAAAATTACGAAACGCTAATTTAAAAGTTCAACTTAATAAATCAGAGTTTTTGCATAAAGAAGTAAGCTTTCTTGGACACATAGTGACTTCTGAAGGTGTTAAACCTAACCCTGAAAAACTTCGGTCTATTAAAGAATATCCTCTACCTCGAACCCAAAAAGAAATCAAATCATTTCTTGGATTGTTGGGATATTATAGAAAGTTCATTCAAGATTTCGGTAAAATAACAAAACCACTCACTGTTTGTTTAAAAAAAGGAAGGAAAATAATACTGGACGATAATTATATCAAATGTTTTGAACATTGCAAAGACATACTAAGTAATGACCCACTACTTCAATACCCAGATTTTTCAAAAACCTTCAATCTAACAACCGATGCTAGCAATTTTGCACTGGGTGCAATATTAAGCCAAGGTCCTATAGGAAATGACAAACCAATTTCGTATGCTTCACGTACACTCTCAGACTCAGAAACAAAATACAGTACCGTAGAGAAAGAATTATTGGCTATTGTTTGGGCGACTAAACACTTTCGACCTTATCTTTATGGACGTAAATTTAATATTATAACAGACCACAAACCTCTTACATGGCTATTTTCCCTTAAAGACTCAAACTCAAAACTTATCCGGTGGAGACTCCGATTAGAAGAATTTGACTATGAAATTAAATACAAAAAAGGCAAAGCAAATACGAATGCTGATGCACTAAGCAGATTAGAAATTAATGTCAACGAATCTCTGAATAACAATGTTGATGACTTAGAAACTGTTCACTCTGCTTTAGAAAACTTAAATGATGGTATACCCATCTCTGAACGTCCTCTAAACGAATTTAGTGATCAAATTCTTCTTATCAAAGAAAACTGTAATAACAATAATAAACCTGCAATGACATACAGTATTCTATTTAAAAACAAGCGTCGCAAGACTTTCAAACAATACAATTTGGATGAAAATGACATTGTGAAAATTCTTAAAGACTGTCTTGTTCCTAAAAAACTCACAGCAATTTTTTCTGACGACGATACATTCAAAACAATCCAAAAAACATATTCAAAATTGTTCTCAAATAATAAACTCTTTAAATTAATCCGATGCAAAGAAAAGCTGATTGATATAACTGATACAGACAAACAAGACCAAATTATAAATGAATATCACACAAAAAGTAATCACAGAGGAATACATGAAACACATCAACATCTGAAACGAACATACTATTTTCCAAACATGAAACAAAAAATTACAAAAATACTTAACAATTGTGAAACTTGTCAACTCTTAAAATACGAAAGACATCCACCAAAAATTAAATTTGAAACGACAGAAACACCATCCCATCCCATAGAAATTCTACATATTGATGTATATGCTGTGCACAACCAACAAATTCTTACTATAATTGACAAATTTTCCAAATTTGCATCAGCTTTCATCTTAAACGCTCGCAATAGTCTTAACATCATCCAAGCATTGAGAGAATTTTTTGCTCATCATGGAACACCAAAGAAAATTGTTTGTGATTCAGGATCGGAATTTGGATCAAGTCTGTTTAAAGAATTTTGTGATCAATACGAAATAAAACTACATATAACAACGCCTCAAAATTCTACAGGCAATTCGATAGTAGAAAGGTTTCATTCTACTCTAACCGAAATTTATAGAATAATTTATGACAGAAATAAAAAACAAATTTGTAAAGATATATTAAATGAAGCATTAACCTGTTACAATAATAGTATTCATTCTGTAACAAATTTAACACCAATTGAATTGCTTACCGGCAGAACTCCCAACTTTAAGAAAACTCTTAAATACACTTCAGAACATGATTATCTTAACAAATTAAAAGCCTTCCAGAATAAGTTGTATGAACAAATAAAAAATAAAATAGAAGAACACAATACAAATACATTGAAAAATATTAACAAGAATAGGAATGAACCTCCTTTGATACATGAAAATGAAACAATTTTTGAGTTCAATAACAGACGAAATAAATTGACACCTAGAACTAAAAAGTTAAAAGCGAAACATAATAAAAAAATAACAGTTTTAACAACTAAGAACAGAAAATCTCATAAAAACAAACTTAAAAGGCAACGCAAATTTAAAATAGAATCTTGTAATGATTGCTAAAAAAAAAAAAAAAAAAAAAAAACACTACAACTGTGAACTTTTCCAAGTTATTCTTCAAGATGTATTTGCAATAGTAAAAATAATTTAAAAAAATATATAAACAAAATTGTTAAGTAACTGCTTTTCATCAATAAAAAAAAAATACTTTATTTAAATGGTACAAATGTTCACTCCAAAGACATATGACTGTAAGTTAAAATAATAATATTTTTATGAAGAATTTAATTTTTTATATTAATTGTCTTATGATCATTTTGATATTCAATTTTTCGATACAAATATCTCAAACTTACTGTAAGAAACATACAAAATTTTAACTGTATCAGTTGATGTGAAGTCCATCTGATTTCACTTCACAATCACCTGAATCTTGGGGGGGAGAAGTTATGGATGCATAACTCCCACAACATTTAATTGATTATCCACCTCATTCAAATATCTTATGGATAGTTTAATTAATGCATTACTTCATTTAATGTTTTATCTATTATTAATTATTTACTTGTTAATTTTATATTTTTGTTATAATTCAGATTTGATTAATATTAAATTTCAATTTTCGTAAATAGTTTATATATATAAAAAATTGTTTATTCAAAAAGAAACACATCTTTTAATTTCTAAAAGAATAAACCATAACTCCCGCCACTGATATTAAAAAAAGCTCTTCCATAAGGCATGTACTGCCAATTTGTATAGTAGCTATTGATATTGAAAACAGAGAAATGTAAAGGAAATTTGGCATACACAGAACCTGCCTCGCACATACCCCAAATCCTATAGTGAGCCCAAGCAGGGGAGGACTAGAGGACATAAAATCTTTTTATTTTTGGTTTCTAATTAAAAATTCATATAAGCAACTATTTTTGAAAAAAAAAATAAAATATAAAATCTCAAAGTTTTCAAAAATTATACTTTAAAGATTTTTTTAATGTTTTTTCCCCAAATTTTGAGTTTGAAAGGAGTTTTTTCAAAAACTATGGATATACATATTTCACTTTATTTAAAAACTAGCTATTAAAACAGAGTACCTATTGGCTTTAAAAAAAGTATAACATTTAACTGTAGGTATTACCGTTATTTTTTAATAATTTGTTTCCCATTTTTAGTATTTTTTCATGAAATTGCCCCTCCCGCCCAAATGGAGGGACATAGACCCCCCACCCATAGTAAAAAATGTTTGTATCTGACCCCTCCACAAAAATACGTATCGGGGCCCAAGTTATCGTACTCGTGCCGCTATGAGACATTGAAGTTCGACCATTTGCATTGCTGCATTTAGCAACTATAAATTAGCGTTTGATTGTTAAGGAACCAGGGTTGCCAATCCAGGAGGGGAAGATTCATATGGGTAAATTAAATAAATCTGGCTTCACAATGACCAGAATGTTTATGATTGTTCGAGTTGCAGCGAAAATGATTTTTATAAAATCAAAAGTTATAAAATGCCCAACGACAATACATATTATGCTATGAAGGAAAGATACTGTCTGTGGTATTTCAAAAAAAAAAAAAAAAAACGAGGACAAATAAGCTGATGACACCTTAAGTATAAGGTAAATCTTGCAATAAGAAATGCATACAACCACCTAATTAAAACCTTGCCTAATAAATTTATCTTTCAACAAGATAAGTTAAGGAAGAGAGAAAAAAATAATTTTGATCGCGTTTAATCTACGAGTACAACATCATCGAGTAAAAGTTGAAAGTATAGGTTGATACTTCATCGAAATAATTTCTTATGCCTTTGCTTATTTCTAAAGTGCTGTGAAAAAAAAACATAAACTACACTGTGTGACTGTGACTGAAAAGGATAAAAATATATACGCGGGCTTTTTTTACCTTTATCCATTACAAAAAATTCAGCTTATGCCGGCCTTATGCGGGCCTTACACGACACAATATTATTGTGCAATAATATTGTCCAAAAATATTGTGCGGAAAAGGGTCGTGCTAACACGACTCAATATTACTGCGCAATATTTCTATGATTCTTTGATTATTCTGCATCTGCCTCGTTGTGGAAACGTAAAAATTCAGAAAATATTAAACATTTTTAATATCACTCAATATATTGTGCGAATCGAAAATATTGTGCAATACACCCCTTACACGGTCAATATTATTGCACAATACTGAGCACTGCGCAATAATATTGTGTAATAATATTGACCGCGTAAGGGCTGTATTGCACAATATTTTCGATTTGCACAATGTATTGAGTGATATTAAAAAAGTTTAATATTTTCGTTTCCACAACGATACAGATACAGAATAAGCAAAGAGACATAGAAATATTGCGCAATAATGTCGAATTTGGGTAAATGACGAAAAAAAATTGAATTTTTGAAATTGTAGAAGCTGTATTAGCTACAGCTTAGGCGGTCTAACCAAACTGCATATTTTTTACATTGTTAAAAAGGTTTAAATATAGGGAAGTATACGTTTCAAAACAGGAAGCTAGATTATTTGCAATGGACTTCGATTAATCATCCTAGAAACGTTCTAAGAAATCATAAATCTCCTCCTTGACGACAATTCCCCAGAGTTCAGACTTGTTGAGAGGCTTAGACTTAAATAGGTCACTTGGTGGCACTAGGCTGATCTCAACCCAATCTTCTTAATCAGGAAGAAAAAAGTCTGCAGTGAATTAAAAAAAAAAAATTCTCACTTAAATAGATGAAACAAGAATTGAAAGAAAAAGGTTTGCACAGCACTGTACCTACCAAGTGCGCATTCATATCCAGTAATTTGATGAACGTGCATCCCACTGACCATCATCATCACATAGATAGGCCATCCATAAACTACCTCCAAAAACCAGTCGGCCAAACCATCACAAACAGCCAATTTATCCGCTGCTGATGCTGAGGTTGATTTGTTTTGTGTGTTTTGAACTAATCGGTGGAGGGCAATAATCATCCTCTGTGGAGAAGACACTGCAATCGAGTATCATCAGCCCGGCTTAATGCCCAAACAACAACAATAAACGTTGAAACACGGCAGATGATTGTGTCATAACGGCTGTTCGAATCTTGTTCCATTCGAAAGGAGGAAGCTACCAGGAGGAAAATATAAACTCTCTTGATTGTCCATACGAATCAGGGACCACATCAGAGACCACCAGACCCATGATTGGACATTTGGTAACCTGCTGGTGTGCCTTGAAGCTAGAGACGAACCAGTATCCATAATCAATTTCTATGCTAAGAAAAGTGAAAGACTTCGGTGGCACTCTATCTTTGATGCTAGACAATTTCCACACAAAGGAGGAAGGGAATTCTTCATTGTGCTATTGTGGATGGTGTGCCGAGGAAACCGTATCATTACTGAATAATCAAAACAATTACATGGGTGCAGTTTATAATGATGAAATAAAAGAACACAATTACAATTAGATAAATACTGAACATGCCTATACAGTTTGAAAAAGGAGGAAAGGCTGCAAGGTTTTGTTGTTTTACAATTTAATTTTTTATAACAAAAGTATTTACATTTTGAATGATGATCACCTTCCAGTGATATAAAATAGCTGTGGTTGCATAAGCTATTGCAGGTGAAGATTGTTAAATTAAACTTTCAGCAAATGTTCGGTAGTAAGTACAAGATTAATCAGTTCAGGAAATTTTCTTTGTATTTCGCTTGAAATACCTACAATAACATTTTTACGTGTTAATCTTTTCTTGTCATTTGAAAGGCAAAACCAACTTTAAATTGTGTGGTTTAAGTTTTAAGTTCTAATGTTGAGTTTTGATCTCAACTGTATCCACTTATGTGCTTCAAAAGATCGCTATTCAAGATTTCTTTCAGAAAACTTAAACCTTACATGCTAATTTTATATCAAATTGTCGGGAAAGCATTCACTTAAGGGATGCCTTCCAGGCGGGAGACTATCGCATCGTGGGTTGTTCATCAAGGGCTAGAGTTTTCGGTACTCTACTGGTACTCATGGTCTTCAGATGCAAAATACGGTGATTCCAAGTAAGTACTGGGCTGTCATTTGCATTCTCATCCTGCAAAAGTCATCCTGCATTTCTAAACCTGCATTTTCATCCTGCATTCGCGTCCTGTAGGTACTGTCATCCTGCATTCTCATCGTGCATTCTTATCCTACATTCTCATCCTGCTTGATCATCTTGCATTCCCATCCTGCATTCTTATCCTGCATTCTCATCCTGCATTCTCATGCTAAATTCTCGTCCTATCTTTCATCATCTTTCTTTTTGAGAAGATAGAGAGATAGAACTCTGCTGACGTACCTTGTCAGTATAACATTTTTTATCTGTACAACAGTTTTATTTGTCAAAATGACAAGCAAAACCAATTTGTCTCTCGCTTTCACCTGTATAGAGCGAGATAGAACTCTGCTTTGGTACCATAAAATGTCATCTTCAATTTGACTCAGTAAAACTGTCATACTTAGAAGGCAATCCAATATCCAGTGTTTTATAGAGATCAGTGGGTAGGTCTGACAATGCCAACCAAGGAAATATTTTTTTAAAAGGGGATTACTTGTGACTTTTTATGAAGTGAATTTGTTTTTTGTTATGTAATATCAAAGAAGAGATATTTCAGTTCCTATTTATTAAAAAAAATCAAGTTTTCGTTAACCGTTTTTGTTTTATTGGCTTTTTAGCTTAAGTGGCCGGCATAACCCTTCCCTATCCTAAAAAAAAAAAACTTGTAAAAAATTTACAACAACAAAAATGTTCAGATAAATGTCAAATAGAGAAGTGTGTGTGAAAGTTCATGAGCAATAAGTAGGTGTGAATAGGGAGGTTCACACTGACTAACTTACCGGACGACCAAATGACAGCTCTCTCCCTGGGCAAATATCAAAATCATTTGAAAAGCATCCGATGGACTGTATTGGCCGCGTTCACATAAAAATCTAAAGCTATCCAGAAACCTTTCTGTTGTTGTAATCCTATGTTAACTAACAGCTGATTCATAAAGATTCGCAAATATACTGGTAGCGAAGGTATCTTGGATAGGCTATCCTATGCGAATGTGAACGCGGCCATTTTTTTCCATTTTGACAGCTTGTCGTACGGTAAATTAGTCGGTATGAACCCCCCCTAATCTTGCTAAAAATCGAGAGTCGGAAAATAATCTGTACTAGGCTTTTTTGACTCATTTATGGTGAATGAACGACGACACAAACAAGTTTTATGATTTTTGTTGATTACTGGGCCAAAGTGTCGATTTGACGTTCAGAAGCTTGAGACAGCGAGATTTTTTTTCTAAAAAGCCTTATCTTGATTTTATCTGTATATTTGGTTCAGAGATTAGATATAATTATGCTATGTCATTAACACGGCTTCTCAAACAAGAACTTCTTCTCTCAAGTTTATAAAAGCTCTATAAAAGTTGTTGGTGCTCTAAGCTGAATACACACCAAATCATGTTTGAAAACCACAAGCTATTTATGGTCGGTATATTAACCGAGCGCTCATTAACCACAGTAGACATAATAAGGTACTTATACTCAGAGTTTTCATTCGAGTTGGCACATTTGTGACGGCACATCGGTTTTTTGTGTATTTTTCGTTTGATTTGAATAATTATTTTTATGTTTAAACAAAATTACCTTGGACATGTTTTCAAAAATTGAATGCCAGGTTGGAATAAAAGATTATGCCTATTATGGAATTGGCAATACTTTACTCCCGGGCAGCCAGCGTGATTCGCAGGCTTCGCGTTCACATTTAAAGCAATTATGAACTTACGAGGTGAACTACAGCCTTGGTCAAAAGTATTAGGCACCCTTTATTTTTCGCTCTATTCTCTGAAACATTTTAATTTTTAATTTTAAAACGGAACATTCGAAAGTACCCAACAACATCAAAAGAGATGCTCAAAAAGGTTTACAACAAGAATGGGACAAAATAAGTTCAGATGAGTGCCGTAGGCTGGTAAGGTCTATGCATAAAAGGATAGCAGCTGTCATAAAAATGAGGGGTGGCAACACTAAATATTAATTTTTCTTTAGTAAAAAAAGATTTCCAACAATTCTGCATACTTTGTTTTTTTATTTTATTCATCGTTATAAAAATATAACAACTTTATGAGGGTGCCTAATACATTTGGCCAAGGCTGTATATTATCAATACGAAGGAACAACCTTGCCATTTCCATTAATACACTTTCTCATCTGCGAGTTTTACAGGAAAAAATATGGCTGAAATAAGTTCGAATCCCGCCGCATTATACAACACTTAAAGCCGATTTCACGAACATTTAAAGGCGTTTTTAGTTTTTAAACGACGTTTTTTGTATGGAACAATCGTCATTTTAAGGTTTAAAAGCCTGTTAAATTTTTAAAAGTGCTTTGTGAAATCGGCGCTTAGACTGATGCGTAGTTTTTGAAGTCAGCGCTCTCAACTTAATGAGTGGTAGAGACCACTCATAAGTCACTAATATTCCTTGGTACATAGGCTAATGAGCGCTCTTAACTTATGAGTGCTTGATGAATACCAGCCTTAATTTATGAGTGCTTGATGAAAACCAAACTTCAAGCAGTTGCTATCGGCACCTGACAATCAATAGCTAAACATATTTATCGCTATCAGCCAGACTGTTAAATACCCATCGGTTAAGGCACGGGTCACACCTAGCTAGTGTTCCATTGGCTGCTTGGCTCCACCAAGAGTTGAACATGTTTGACTTCGCCAGGTAGCAGCTTTTGCTATTACCAAAAGTGGAATATGGAATAAGTTTGCCAGTCGCTGATAAATACTTCCCAGCTGCCGATTAGTTTGTGTTCACACTAAGCTTATAGCAGTGGCTATACCTCAATTTCAGCTAGCAACCAGCTAGAATAGACATAAATGCCTCGCTCAATGGTATTTTTCAATCCTTGTAGTGCTCAATTACCAAAAATTTCAACTAGTTCCAACAAAAGAACCAGAATGTTTTCCTTGCACACTCACCGAAATTAAAGGAACATTTTTATAAGCTCACTGTTCTAAAACTTCAGAAAATTGTTAATTTCCTTTGATAATATCTTTCCTCTTTTAGTTCTCGTTCAAACACAGAAGTAAAACGCTTGCAAATGCACAATGCAGCCAGACTCTTATATAAAAATCCATCAGAAAAATGAAAACCAGATACACCATAAAAAACTAACAGTGTAAGCATATCCATAAGAACTTGCACAACTTCCACAGCTTTTATCCGAAAGCTTATCCAGTACAGTTTGAGCGCTACAGTATTATTCCAAATCTCTTAGCCACTAGCCAACAGATACATTCCGCTTCAAGTCTGTTTTGTTCAAATTCACAAAAAAAAAAGAAAAATTAAAAAAAAAATCATATGTCGTTGTCCACAAATCAAAAGTAGAGGTAGAAAAAAGAAAAAGTTTTCTCAAACCCTCTGTTCGTTTCGTTGCTCAGTCCACAGTGACGGTGTTTGTTGGTTTTACTATTCGTGTATCATTAATTATTGTTGTTAATTTCCTTATTTTTCTTCAGAAAATAAAATACATCTACTGACGGTTCTCTTTAATTTAATTTGCATTTTCCAATAAAAAAAAAAGAAGTTTCTTGTAATCGAGATTTTATTCGGGTGTTCCATCGGAGAAATATCAAAAAAAAAAGAAAAAAAAAAAACTCGGTGGTGCTACGCGCGGTTCTTCATAATCACAGGTATTCGCACAAATTTCAGGAATCTCATAATTTTTCTCAAGCTCAATGCAATTTTTAGAAGAATCTCAGTGTAATCCAATTCGAATTGTGTGATTTTCCAATTGGAATTTAAATTGTTTTCAAGTTTTCTTATTCGTTTTTCTTTTTTTATTTTGTGTTTGTTGTTTTGTGATGTGTGAAACTGAAACATAAAAAAAAACGAAAAAAACAAAAAAACACCTCATCACTGATACCTACAAATTTTGCTTCACAAATCCAAACACTTTGCGGAAACACCAACTTTTTTCTCCTAGAATGTGAGTATCTAAACATAAATGTTGATCTTTTAAATGTCAGTGGAATTGTCTTCGTGGAATGGGGGGAGTACCATTTTGATTACTGCCACTTGGTTGGAGCTGGGGCCATCGGCAGAGTAATGACACGGTGATGTTGTTGGGAGGATGAGAGGCATGAGAATCGTTAAATGGATTCGGTTCTAGGTCGGTATCAGGCAATTTTCAGTGTCATCGTGTGCCTGTGTCTCTCACCTATTGTCTCCGGCTTCAATTATTTTTTTTTTTTTCAAAAATAAAATAAACGTCACGATATCAGTCAGATTGTTCAAGGTAAACCTAATACCGCAATGTACAGTGTGGAGCTCCCTTCCATCCCTCACTACCGAGTTCCAAATGACGATGTGTAGTTTGCTGTCACAGGTGTGCGGGAAGAGATAGCAGCAAGCCACAGATCGTCACATATTCAGCATAGCAGCACTATGTGGCCGTGGGTACATATTTTGAAATCAACTTGAAGCTAAAACTCGAAGAATCACTGCTAATTGTATTATACATAATTCTTCTACCAGGTAGGTACCTACCTAACCTTCTCTATAGATATGTTTTGGGGGAAGCTTTCAAGGGATAAAGTATATTAGCTAAAGTACCTACCTACCAACATTTTGACCTTAATCTGGAGCTTAGCGCGAAGTTTATTTTAATAGAAAAAAAAGGTCAGCACCATAATAGATTTTATTGTCTTGTCATATGTTCCGTTGCAGTTTTGAGATTGCTTCTTTTACCATGACAAACAAGCAAAAGCAAAGTGAAATATAGTTTTGTTTTTGTCGAGACTTTTTAAGTAATTCCGATTGCTTTGGATTGGGTCATGGTTGTACATAATTACTCTGTGAGGGAGGAAGGCCTTTCTTGTGCTTACTTATCTCGTCTTGATCGTTGTTAAGAAACGCCGGTTCCTGGTTTTTTGTTTTGTGTTTTTTTTATTGTTCTTTTGTGGCGTGACTCAGTTTATTTTTGAAAACATTGTTTTCAAAGTTAAGGCAATTATTTGAAATGCAGGCTCAATACTTTATACTTTTTTATATCTTTTGGTCTCAAGGAGCATTAATTTAAATTTAAATTGTCTTGACTCAGCAAACTAGTTTTCTAACTCAATTCAACGCATAACAAAACTCTTCACAACTTAAAGACCTCGTTTCCTTATTCTAGTCATATTCTAAAAGCGTTTACAGTGAAATGTTGTTTATTAAGCGCATGGATCTTAGCACTTGCAGTTTGTCCTTAAATCTTTGGCAAAATGTAAGTTTCAAGTGCATTTGCAAAATACAGCAGGACTGAAATGATCAGATGATTTTGTCAAAATCCGAACTTGCTACTAAAAGGATCTCACAATGCGGGTTTTTTACTAACTAGGAAATAATAAATTGCAGATTTTGATAGTTGACCAACCATTAAATCGTCATTGTTCTGTTCGAATGGAATTATTTTCCAAATATGCTTTGCTGAGTTGGCAAAATGTCTAGATTAATTATTTAGCAAAAACAAAAATTCTATTCAAACAAAAATATTGTTAAAAGAAAAAAGATAAGGTTAGGTAGTACCTACTAAACAAATCCATGAGAAAAAAATGCAGGACTGGTTGGAATAATATGATCGCCTCCAATAATTAATATATACATGAAAATTAAATTTTTGTGGCAGGACCAGCTCACGAACAACCAAGGCTTAGTGACTGATTCTCGCAACCATTTCTTAACAGTACGGATCGGTTAGTTGAGATGCACTTTCTGTAACAAGCAGTATTGTCAATCGCTCGCAAGAGGCAAATTAGTTAGTATGCTTATCGATAGTATCTAGCTCTCGGTGTACATACCCATAAACCATAATCAGGATCATAGAATACGTTAATCATCGCCCAGAAGCTTGCTTTCAAATTACAATTATCAAGAATCCAGTTTCTTTTACTGTCTAGTTGAATGTTGAATATTGAGAATGATTTGTTCTCAGGAACCTTGTATATTTTCAGCAATTTCACTTATGTGGTGCTGCAGGCTCAAATCATCATTGAGTCACAAGACGGACATTCACACTTCGCAAGTTTACGCTGATACGTTTATCAGCTCATCAGCAACATTGATGATTGTGTAACATCATTACTATTTCAAGTATTTTGAATTTTTAATTTTTTTAAGTTTTTCACGTGTTTGCATTTTTTTTGCCTGCGTTCAAACTTACTTTTAGCACAAATTTTAATATCCTTAATTTTCTGGAGTAAAATTCGAAAAAAAATCGACTCTGTTTAAAAACCTACGAAATTTAGCAAAACTTCAAGCCATTAGCACTTAAAATAGCTCAGTTCTTGCCTAAGACAAGAACATACGATTTCGTTTAAATTATTTTTGCTTGCTACTGTACGTCTTCGTATGGTACTGTCTATAGATCCTTCACCCCTTCTATGAAGTTCTTCATTCGATATACGATTGGATCAGAAAATTCTTAAGATGTTTCGTAGACACATTCACGAAAGTTTGCAGATTTCTTGTGACAATAGATAAGATTTTTGAAGTGCTACAACCATAAAAAAAACACGGATTGCTTATTGGAGCAGAAGAGTCTCAGCTTTGGCATTCCGAACGAAGACTGAGCCTACTTGCTCAATTCGGTCTTTGATAGAGACAAAATTCCCGGGATATCGAAAATCTTCTAAATTCTTTACTGGTTGTCCAGAAATAATGATTTAAACCGAGTTTTGGTTTTGACTGACTCCACATTGGACTTCGAATTCACCTGACAACTTTTCTTAATGCAGAACATGACATTTGCATATTTTCGTACCTCGAGTGCCCCTCCTGGCGTAAAGCGGCCCATACACACGACACTTGTGCACGCACCGGTGTTGGTGTACTGAAATGTGCTCTGTGTATGAGCTGGTGTGCACACCGATTTCGGTGTCAGACACGGTGTTCGTAAAATCAAACTTCTTTGATTTTTGGTGTCGTTGTCTCGATTGGTGTCGTGTGTATGGTGCAATGCCACTCCCGTGTTTTGACACCGGTGCGTGCACAAGTGTTGTGTGTATGGGCCGCTTAAGGCAATCCACATAAATTCTCTGTTGACACTATCGAGCGGTGGCTGACTGGGCGATACTAGTAAAAATTAATAGAGGACCTATAATATCACCTGATCATTTGGTTATGACGTTTTTGAGTCAAGATTTAAAGTTTTCTTTCTCATACAAAGTGTATGAAATCTTTGACCAAAAACCTCTCAAAAAGTTTTTAAAAGTGACAGAAAAATTATACTGAGTACACAGAAATTTAAGTTAACAAAAGGACCTTCTTTTCTGATAAAAAAGTCAAATTTAAAAAAAAATATCACTTGCTCTCAATGCTTAAAATATTTGTCTGTTAACCAAAATTCCCAATTTCTTCACAAATGTACTAAACCAGCCTAAAACCCGATCTAGCTAGATCAGGTGATCGGTCTGCCACTCGGTCCTAACACCGAGCACCAGATCTTAGTTCACAACGTGGTACTAGGAACATAATACGTCGAAAACTGGCCTAATTTTGATTTTGGCATTTGAATACCTGGTACTTATTTGACAGAACTAGGACCTAGTACTTGAGTGAAGAAATCACTTGCTAACGATTTGAGTACTAACAATTGGTATAATAACCATGTATTAGCTGATGTTGAGGATCTAACTGGCACCGAGTCCTAACTAATACTTGGTACCAAATTTACAGAACTTAGGCCTCGTACTTGGTTAAAGAAATAAGTTGATTACGATTTGAGTACTAACTTTAACACTAGGAACGGTTCTAGCATTAGGACTCTGTGAAGAAATTGGATGTTAATGTAACTTGCACGGTACTGATTAGGCACATTTTTTGGCTTGTCAATACTTTATGTTTAGTATTTTCGAAAGGATTACCAATCCCTGCGTTCAACGAACCGAATTTGACAGTTAGTACTAACTTTTTGGGGACCCTCATTGCACAGATGTCAGATGTCAGATTTTCAGATACATCTGAAATTTCAGTGACATCTGACCAACCAGAGCCTCGAAAAGTAAGTACTTAATGTCCGCTGAACGTAAGGAATGTCTTCTTTATTTTCTTACTTATAAGCACATAGCTTATAAAATTTACATGCATGCCTTTGAATTGAAGTCGGCAAAACAAACTAGAAATTTTTTCATCGTATCTCGTCATTAAAGCATCATCATTTTTTAAGTAGTAAATGCTAATAATTATGACTATTCTTTCTTGAGATCTTTTTTGGCGCGCATTCAATGAACATAGTACTTAGATTTCGAATGACCTTAATCTAAAGCTTACAGCAGAGTACCCTTAGACAATACATGAATGTGAAGGTCAGAATCATAATTTGCTTGAATATCTCATATTTTGCAATTTGAACACCATTCCCATCGCCGAGAATATGAAAGAGATGTATTTCAGAGCCACATATTTGAAAATGTAAGGATTTGAAGTTTTTTTTTGTCTTGTTTTAAGGATTTACATATAACATACATGAGCCAGTTGGTTTTAACTGAAAAGACAAGGTCTGCTAAAATCAGGTTTTCTTTGGTTCAGTAAATTTTTTATATTTTTGTTTACATCAAATTCAAAGGAAGATTACTACTCTATGTGGGGGTTTTTGTTTTCTTCTTTTACTTATTCAGGTCGTCATTGTCGTTCGTTAGTGTACAGTATACCCACCGGTTGTTGGTTCTTGTTTGTTTTGCAAAAGAAAAAAAAAATTCTTAAGTGGCGTGACTAGGTGTCATTTCGTTGGAACCATAAAAATGCTTTGAGGAATGCAAAATTTTCTTAATAAAACGGTCGCATAAAATGTGCAGCTATTGTATTGAAATATACTTATGGTTATTATGTTTTCTAGTTCTACTATACTTTGACTTTTTTAGGTTTACAAAGGTAGGTTCCCTTTTTTTGTCCCTTAAAGATTAAAAATACTAGAAACTAGAAAGTCGTATTTTGTTCTTTTCAAATACAATCGGTTTGAATATTAAACAAAACAAACAAAAAAAATCGTTTCATTTGACAGGTTTCGTAGCTCAATAAAACACATTTGACCCTGTGTCTGTTGATTATTTTAGCTTAAGTAGGTAAGCACAAATTCAACTAGCTTCGGAAATGTAAGGCTTGGTAATAGCAGTAAATTGATTTATCTCAAGTGGGAAGGTTTGATGCTATGAAATTTCCTCACTTGAACAAAATATTAATGATTTAAGAGGCTCTCCGCACACATTTCATCTCGTAATTCAATCGATGACTGAAGTATAATTTAGTCAGTATAGGCTTGCAGTAATGTCAGTCGCCAAGGTTATGGGTCAATTTTTGGCACTACAATCCGTTATGGATCCTTAACCAACAATCTTCTACAGCCAGCTCTAACCACAGTCAGGGGGTCAATTCTGGTGCAGTGAACTAAATAATCGAATAAATTGTTTTCACTTTCGCAGTCAAAAATAGATTTTCATTTTAATGAAGCGATTCTGTTTGAAACTATCATTATTTAATCATTAAGTCCAAGGGAATAGACTATCGACTGCGTAGGTATAATTTTTCCGACTTTTAAGTGAAACCCATATAAAACGAAAATTATTAGAAGCTACCTTTTAGAAATCGGTTGTCTAACAAAAAGAAAAAAAAAATATCAGTTGAGGCTTGTCCCGATTGACCATTAAACCCATTTTCAAAGACATTTATTTTAACGTCACAAGCAATAGTGAGGTATTCACTGATTCTGACGGAGAATTTGGAGTTTCTAACGATGTTGTCATATGGGAGCTTGAAATCGTAAAAAATACTCAATATTCGTAGGTTTTTTTTTCAAGATCTGTTGTGTAGAGTGAATATCTGGTCGAAAGTGGTTTTCTTTGGTCTAAACACGCAGATTGTTGATGAAAAGTTGCAAATGTTAACATCATATGGCGTAGAGGATTTTTTACGCGATGATTTGGAGACTGATACAATTCTAGTTAGAGCATTTCAATGTTTCCTGTCTTAAAAATCGGACAAATAACGCTTTTTTACTTGGAGCATGCTTTCCTTGTCCGAAATTATTTTAAGGTTTGTGCATACTTCCAACAAATTCATTGCTTGCTGGTGGAGAGTGGGAACCTCGCCCTAACACCAGCGATTTCCGTACTGTGGTGAAAAACAGAACAGGTTGTACGACACAGGATTAATCATAGGTTTTAATTATATGGAAATCAAAATCCCTAGGCTATCACAAAGGATCTACATTGATCTAAGTGTGACGGTTACAAGATCAACTGTCAGCCCTTTTGCCTTACCTAACCTGGTAGGTGTTGCAGGTGTCAGTTTGGGAAAAAGTTCCGAACCTCATTCTTGAAATAGGCTAGGTTGGCATTTTCTTAGTAAGTCTTTTCAAGGAATAGTTAGGTTAGGTTAATGGGCTGACAGTTAGTCTTTTTACGGTAAGACTTAGATCAATGAAGATCTTTTTTTATATCTTTTTTGCCTATGAGATAAATCCTGTGTCATTCAAGCCCAATAAAGGTGTAGAACCTTAAAATTAGGAGGGTACTTCTAAGTCATCTAAGAAATGTCTGCCGGTTGAGAAGAGGTCAACGCACCAATGTCTTTTAAATGCGTGATCCATTCCTTCATTTATTTTTATTTTTTTTTAAGTGGCGTTGATGGATTTCAAAAGGTTTTCGTCTGAAATGTCAAAGAGTTCCTCTAAGTCGTTTAAGGAGTGCGTTCTGAGGAGGTTGTTTCTCAGATGACTTAGCGAAGGGAATTGACACAGGTAGTGAGGAGTTTCCTTATTTATCTCTCCGTTGTCAGATCCTCTGCATAACGTCCTGAATTTCATTTTCTTCTTATGGTAACCGGGTTGTTTTTGTCCGATAGTGATACTCACGAGTGAAAGATAAAGACTTTTAACTTAGATGATAAATATTATTGGTCTTTTGTTTGTTGAAGCTCTAGGCCATAGCTTCCTGTTTATAACACAGATACCAAGTGAATCCAATCACTTATTTGTTGTTGCTGGAATCTTTTCCTCGATTATCTGTTTAATATTACAGATAGAGATCGAACTGCTGGGTCTGCCTGATTAAGATCAAGTCTTGATTCTTTTCTTGTTAGCACTTTCTTTACATGGGACACCCACTGTGAGCTTTATGTTGTTCTGCTTACCAAGGAGCCTTAACTCCTCGCGACAGCAAGTTACAAGCTTTAATTAGATTGCAATTGTAGAGTTACAGTTTTTTTTTTTAAACCTGTCAGGCATCTGTTGTCACTACCAGGTTCTCATTTTGGAAGACTTTGTTGTTATTAAAAGGTCTGAATGAGCTAGTTAGTTCAAGGGTTTCTGAAAAGAACCCTTTAAGGCGCTTTCAACTGTCAAAATAGTGTTTCTGCACATTCATTTAAAATGTCTAAAGTTAGCCCCGATATACATAATTCTGCATCTACTTCGGTCACTCTCTTGTCACTAAAGATAATTCAAATCAACTCCTGGTTCGGCATATTAACGAGGTAATCCTTTGTAAATATGTTTTTTTTACTAAGATTTGTTAACGTGAACAAATATTCAATTTTGCATTCTTTTTGTAAAAAGACATCCTGTTTAAAACAGATCTTTGAAATTCCCGGTAGATGACTCTACTCTTTGTAGTAGTTGATAATTTATTTTATATATTTTTTTCACATATACTTGAGCATTTGTTAATCAAAGAAAAACTTGCAATATTGACACAATTCTAGACTTGTGTACACAAAAATGAGAAATAAATTGCGACTGATTCAAAAAGACTTTTCTCACATAGAAGCGACTATTAGCTCATTTCAATGTTATTTTCAATACAAAAAAAAGCAAACATTTTGTTCATAAGTGACTTTGACATCTTTCTTTTGCAGTTGATAGAGTTTGAATAAGCTCAGA
The DNA here is from genome assembly GCA_948107695.1 of Meliscaeva auricollis. Lineage (NCBI taxonomy): Eukaryota > Metazoa > Arthropoda > Insecta > Diptera > Syrphidae > Meliscaeva > Meliscaeva auricollis. The sequence goes on from OX403618.1 coordinate 62,781,090, forward strand.
ATAGTCAATATAATAATGTGTCTAATATTAATATACAGTAAAAGTTCTACTTTCTTTCAATTCAATAATAGTTACTAAGTTTATGTTTTTATTTCCTTAATTTTTTTTTTTTTTTTTTAGCAGGCATAAGTTTTTAAACATTTCCAATAAACGTACAAGAGAGCACGGTACTGGCCGAATTTCCAAATATAAGATGACAGAACTAGTAATGGAAATAAGATTATTTTTAAACTATAATTCACACTGTGTTATGACAAAAATACTTTTTTTGGAATATCAGTTTTGAGGAAAAGTACTATAAAAGGCAATAAAGAAATGAAGAGTGGAACCCATAGGGGTCCACTTCTTTTTAGGAATTATTCAACAGGGGTGTCAAGTTTCATAAATTCACTTGTTGGAAAAAACAAAGTCGTAAATTTTTATTTTCTAATAAGTCTTTGTTCATTGACTTAGTCGAATTAAACACTTTGGACAATTTTTTAGCAGTTAAACAGAACAACAATGAAACTAGTCAACAATTTCTCATTCAACTGTGCTTTTTCAACAAGTGAAGTACATTTTTGTGTTTGTTTTTATTTCATAACTGATGTTGACACAAATTCTCAAACTAGCAACATTATTGATGGTCTTTCAAGTAGCTTTCTTTTTGTTTCATTTTTCATGAATGTCAACTCTCAGAGCTTTTACTGTGCCATCATGAAATCCGATAACTGTAAGTCTTTTGGTGATGATGACGTGCGTCGTTGATGACTTACAAAATGACACAACCAGCTTTAAAAAAAAAAAAAAAAATCAGGTTTACGGTGATGGGCGTTGATTTAAGCCATGAGCTCTTTGTTTGGTTGTTTATTTATAAAAAAAAAAAAAACAAAAAAATATAATATAATACCGGTAAGTAATGTAGGAAGTAGTTTCGTGTAGTATGAATCAGCTTTTTTTGGTTTCTCCATACATATTTGTTTAAAAATTGCATGCAAAACAGATTTGGAAAAAATAATAAAAAGAAGACAAAATCATTTATATTGCTTTTAAATGTTGTATTTATTTTTGGAACTCGTTAATTTACTCGCAATACCTATATTCGAAGAGAAATATAAGCTATATATTATGGTAATTTTATGATTATTTCTTTTAGTTTCTACACATATTATCTTTGTTAAAAAATAAAATAATACCTAATTGTTAATACTCGTTGTAAATGTATGCAAGTATGGAATAATTGATTTTGTGGTGGATAAAAAAGAACTTTTTTTTTTCAAGAATATCTGTCCATTAAATTTAACACCACTATTTAGAGGTCTTCTGCTATATAATTGGAAGATTTAAAATGCTTAATATTGATATTGCCAATATGTGAGTATTTCAATGATAAATAACGGAGAAAATTCTCAAAGATATTATCCGCTTACAAATTAGCACTATGACAACTCAAAGTTTTCTTTTCTCTAGTTATTTTGGAATACCATTTGCATAAAAAAAACCGAAAATCTTCCAATCTTGCGAAACAATTTGGAAGACGCATTTAATACAAAATTGTGTCCTGAAATTTTTTCTATAACGGGTTCCAACATTGGTACCATTTTCTGAAATAAAGTAGGTACATATGTAAAGGGTTTTCCAATAAAGACTTGACAACTTTTTTTTTTTAAATAAAACGCAAGCCATTTTAGATATTTCACAAATTTTGTTATTGGCTTGAAGTGCAATCAGAGCATTTAGGAATGGAACTTGACTTCGTTCATATGGCCACCACGGGCACGTTTGCAGCGGTCGATTCGTTGGAAACAATTTTCGATGACTCGGCCACACATTTCGGCCGAAACGGCCACTATTTCGGGTTCAATATTGGCTCTGAACTCTTCCAACGTCGTCGGCTTGTTGGCATAAGCCAATAACTTAACGAAGCCCTAAAGAAAATATTCTAGAGGCGTTAAATCGCACGAACGAGGCGGGAAATCGACTGGCCCATTTCTTGAAATAAAACTTACTCTTCAATAATTCGATTGTAAGGTGTGCTGTATGGCTTGTGGCACCATCCTTTTGAAACCACATGTCGCCAAAGTCCATATCTTCCAATTCGTGCTTAAAGTAATCGGTTATCATGGCGCGATAATGGCCAATTCACAGTAACGTGACGATCGTTATCGTCGACGAAAAAATATGGCTCAATAACATCGCCGTCGGCTTGCTAACTGCACCAAACAGTTATTTTTTGTGGATGAAGTGGTGTTTCTTGAAGCAAATGTGGCTTTTCGCCAGAGCAATAACGCATATTTTGTTTATTGACGAACCCATTGAGCCAAAAATGAGCTTCGCCACTGAAGATGATTTTGCGATGAAATTCATCATCTTGGCGCATCTTCTCCAGAGCCCAATCGGAGAACGTACGTCGCTTCAAATGGTCCATCGGCTTCAATTCTTCAGTCAGCTTGATCTTGTATGGGTGTAAACCAAGATCCTTACGCAAAATACGCCATAATGTGGTCTGAGCAATGCCCAATTCTTGAGAACGCCTTGGAATTGACTATTTTGGGTCATTTTCTACGGACGCTTGAACGGCAGCGATATTTTCGACACTTCGACCAACCCGTTGTCCCACTGGCACGGCAACATTACACCACGAATATGCAGACTCAAATTTGCACTTAACTTGTTATTGCCCGTCTACTAGGGCGAGAAAATTGGAGTTAACGCTCTTAAAGTCGCGGTAACCAACTACGAATTTCGGTAGAATTTTTCTTATAATTTGCAGACGTTGCTCAACCGTGTACTTTGTCATGATAAAAATGTTGAGTTTACTGAATAAATTGACAATGACAGTTCGATGATTTGTGAAAGGGTGCGTTCACAAATTAAATCCAAAGTTGTCTAGTCGCAATTGGAAAACCCCTTAAATACAATATTTTGAAACACACAAAAAAAAAATAAAACTGATGTGTAGGTGCCGTCTTCTTTTTAAGTTTTTTTTTTTTTAGAGTCGTCCACAGTTCTGCATTGTATATCATACACAAGTGAAACACCACCTATAGCCTATTCCTAGCCCGATTATTATTTTTTTTTTCAATTATTTGTATTTTTTGGCAGATTAATTATTTGATCACATTTTTAAACGAAAACCGGTATATATTAAGTGAAACGGTCTACGAGTTTTCGAAAACTTTTTGGGGTTTTCCTTTTTTCGTTCTTAACAGAGTCTGCACTGTCAAAAAAAAGTATCGTGTTTCTTTTTTACTCAGAGCGTTCAGAGCCTCAAAATTGTATCATTTACTGTTAAAAAATTGTTCGGAACTTGTTGAGAGCCCGAACTACGACATTAGAAAAAATCTACCAAGCTAAACACAGACACCTTCTATAAAAAGTGCGAAAGTACAAATTAAAAAAAAAAAAAAACAATAAAATGGGTGGATGCATGCATAGGTAATAAATAACATGTAAAAATTGATATTGAAATTGAGAAAAACCAAGCTTATTATTCAATGTTCTCAAATGTGATTCAAAATAAATTTGAGCGCTCAAAACATGTTCAGTTCAGAGGATGTTCATAGCATGTTCGACGTGCTCGAGCACTGTTCACAGTTTTTTCTATATTTAAAATGAAAAACCCGTATTAAGTGATGAGATTGTTTGTGAAAAAACTTTTCCTTCAATGTTTTATGTCATTCCAGAATAATAATTATTAGAAAAAAACGAAACATTTTTCTGATTACACTGGTCTGCAAAAATAAAGTTTTTTTCTGTCCTTCATATAAGATAAGTTTGAAATTATGTAAAATTGGACTTTTCTGAATCTAAATCTGGTTTCAGAAAAATTTTATAACGTACATTATTTTTTTTTAAATCATTTTGTTTCAAATCAAAAATATTTTAAAAGAAAACTAATGATTTAAAAACAAAAAAATATTGAATGAGTATAAAAGAGAAAATAATCGAAAACTTCAAATTATTAGCAGATTAATTGGCAGCCAACTCGCAGGCCAACAAAAATTGCTAACAACGCTGCTAGTCGGCTATTGTGTGTAAGGATACACAAACACAAACAAACACTACTAGTTGTACTCGCCTGTCTAAACCTTGGATCAGGTAGGTTTTCCTTCATATTTTAATAAGACATTCTGCTTGGGTAAAATCGAAAAGAAAATTCGTATGATTTTTTCTGTGTACAAAAGAATGATATATAAAAATGAAGTTCATACTAATTTTTGGTGAATTATTTCTGTGATACTTTCATTTAAATATTTAAAAACTTAGACTTATCTATTGACTTAGTGAGGCTCATGTCAATATGTAAATTTTGTTTATATTTAGTTCAGCTTGCATAAACTTTTAAGCTAAATAGTAATGTAAATTATATCCAACAAGATTAAATTTGTGTATCATCTTGGAATTAATCCTGTTGGGTATAGATACAATAGTAGTACAAATTACTTTTTTTTTCTTGTAACTTTAACTTTTACTTATTTTTAACTTCTCATTGGAAGTTATAGTGATTAGTGCGATTTGTCAAAGTGAAAATTTTCACATTTTTCGACGTTTTGTGGTCACTAGGGTTTGAATCCGTCCATTTTATGTACGTTCGTTCCTTACCGAAGATCTTGAACTTGAACTATAGTTACTAGTTTCTAAGGGTACCAATATGGGAAGTTACCAGTGTGAATCGCATTCAGCCTCCTTTTTTTGTTCGTCTCTGACTATAATTTAAAAAAAAAACTTTAAAAACAGGGATATTTATATGAACTTTTAAGCAAATAACCTTTAAATAATTCTATAAAATGACCAATGTTGATATTTATAAGTTTCAAGTCGGTCTACCAAACCGTTTATTTGTTTCAAGCAATCAAATGTTTCAAACAAAATAAAAGGGTTTTATTTTTTGTAATCATGATCATGACTAAAATTGTAACAAAATTTTAAAAATAAGGAATTAAAGCTGAATACACAAGCTTTCTGGACAGTATAAAGATCAAGCTCACAAAATTGTTTGAGTAGTTGCATCAAAAAACAAAAAAACAAATATAATAACGTTTTTGGTTTCGCGTTTTTCCTTATGACTACGTGATAACGGTGGTTTTAAAAAAATAATTCAGTAAAATATCTAAAAAGTTAAACATCTTAAGTTCCAAATTCTTTTTGTTTCGTCTCAATACGATCATTTTACACTCAAATACAGCTTCTCGGAAATCATTAAAATAATCAATTTTTTGTTTGATATATCCATTTTTTCCACTTTTCTATAATGACCACTTTTTCAGCCCAACATGTAACCCCGTTTGACAAAAAAAATTCCATATTCTCAGAACTCATCTATAAATTATTTATGTATTACGAAAGCACTTTATAGCTACCTACAATAAACAAGAATTTAATATAATTTGTATTTTTTAACTCAATTTAATTATTAATTTCTTATATAAATTGAAACCGGTATCAAAATGTATACAAAAAAAAGCTTTTTCAAAGTAGGTACCTAGTTATTTAGTATTTTAACAAAATAAATTGAATGCACTTATACAAGTGCATATACCAACTCATAATAATATCTACATTTTAATTTTCAATGAACCGGTATTTGTGGTGAAAATGTACATTTTCTGCAACAAAGTAAAATTTTACTCTCTCTCTTACAGAGAGACCTGTACAATCAACCTACCTATGCAAAAGTATCTTTTTTTGCTTATCAAAGTAGTTGATGTCGCTGTGGCACTCTAAAATCTAGGAACTTTACAACTTTGTGCCTTTATATTCATATTCATTTATGCTTAGTTTCCCAGCTAAGGTATAGTTTATGATGATATGCCTGGCATATACGTTTTTGCATAATAAATTGAGTTGAAACTAGTTACAATCTACCATATAGCTGAACAGGTGCGAATCTGCCGAAAAATTACATTCAGGGAGATGCAAGTTTTTGTGAAATAATTGAGTTTTTTAATGAAAATTCATCGATGAATTGCATACTTTTGCCCTTAGCCCAATGCAGAAAAAGTATGCAATTATTCTTGTTGAAATAACATTTGCCTCTAGAGAAATTTAATGTTACAACAGCCAAACACCGCTAATGCTGGCATTTAATCAAATTTTAAAGTTGAACTTGACTTGAACTACTGATTTGGTTCTATTGTAAAAAGGATAAGGAATACAAAATGAGAATGCAACAGTTGATTGGGAGCTCGTGGTCTTTGCAAAATCATTGGAAATGGAGAATTTGATGATTGTTTTCATCAAAGTAAGGCCTATTTTTTTTTGTTTTGAGTGAAAACTGTTAATTGTGTGCAACTTTTTTCAGCTTTTTATTACACAAAGAAAAAAAAATACAATGGAATCAGTAAGCTTGGGTACATTGTTTCGTTTTGTTTCTCAAAAAAAAATAATAGTTTTTGCCCTCTCAATATGTGGTTAAAGGTACAAATTTTTTTTTAAAATGTGTTAATTTTTGCATTTTGTCTAATATTTCAGCGTTTTAGGTGTGTTGACCGTGACCTGTCGTTAAGTGTTATATCTTTTTGTGACAAGTGGTTTATCTAGGTTTATAATCTGCAAACAAATTTTGCTACTCTGCGACTTTTCGTGCAGCTGACTATTTTGGTGACGTCATTCTCGAAAAATATCGATTTTTTTTATTTAATTACTTCTAGATCGAACAACTTCCAAAACTTTGTCGATTACAAAGAAAGAACTGTGTACTATTATGAAAAGTTAAAATCTGAAAGGATTAGACAATAAAAATTAAAGGAAGAAATTCAAAAACGGGTTTGATGCTGCAATGCATGTATGAATGGAGTTCAAATCGAAATTTAAATAACTTTTGGAAGAAGCTTGAAGCTTGTCGGATAGACACAAAATTTAAGGTTTATAATTGAAGCACAGGAGTCTTGAAACAATATATCCCGAAGGGCACTTTGAATTCATTCGCCATAAATTGTTATTGTCGTGTAATTTCTGAAACAACAGGGACAATTTTTTTCTCCACAAGTTGGAAGAACAAAATCGATAAGGGCATTATGACGCAGTCGCCCACACAGAATCTGCGTCATATTACAGAAAGTTCACCTGTTCAAAAAAAAATTAGAAAGAAAGAAAATTCTCATTTCTTCAAAAATACTTCACAATACAAATGAAAACCAAAGTAGTGCCCTGCATTTTTAAGCTCACACAAAACTAGTGCGCTGTATTATTACCGAGATACACAAATTCAAAAACAAAGTGAATTATAGTAGCACCCAGAATCTTTAAAATTGTTTTGTTTCCTATTTTTCTCTTCACAAAACTAGTGGTATCGACTTACGAACATTACTGAAGAAATGTTCGGCGAAGACAGAACCTTTTGCATTGTTTTTATTTCTATACAAGTATTGGAAGTCTGTTATTTTTGAAGTGCCCCATATTGCCCACTGCACCATAATACCCGAATTTACCCTATGGTCCCTTTTGGTGACATTTTTTTCCTTTTGTTATTAAGGATTATTTAGTTTAAGAAATTATTTAGAAGATCGATAATAATGATGGTAGTGATAATTATTTTATTATGTATTAAATGGTTTTTGTTTATTTTTTTTAAATAAGAAAGGCTCAATAAATAAAAAAACAAAATGTTTTATTACTTTGTTTTGTTTTTTTTTTTTTTACTATAAAAGGGGGGGTAATTTGATGAAATCTTCTCAATTTTGTTTTTTTAATTAGTTAATTGGCGTGGCCTGGGGTGGGTTCTTAAATATCTTTGGCATGAAATCAGAAGTCATCCTGCAAAATTTCAGCTTTCTAGTTCGAACGGCTGATTTGATACCACGTTTAAGGGCATTCTGCCCCAGTGTGCGACGCGAAGACTTTTCATTATTAATAAATAATAAGAAACTCGTGGGTCTTTGCACCAACTACCTGAATGTTTCATCCGCTCCTGCAATTTCATCCAGACACAGACATGAGGCATAGTCATTACTAATTCGTTTTTTTTTTTCATCTAAAACCTAACGGCTTATGAAGTTTTGAAGAAAATGTATTTCCCTTAACATCCAAGTAGGTTTGTGTACGTTTGTTAAGGCTAACGTTATACTGTGAATGACTCGCAACTTATATCTAATCAATAAACAATTTGTTGTTTTTGTTTTTTTTTTTTTTTCAATTTTATTTCTACCAACTCTCAACTGGTGTGGATGTGTGTGTGTTTGTGTATTGTTAGTAAGTCTTGATAGATTAATTATTCATAGGCCGGTGGTCGGTGGGAGGTGGAAACAATATTGCGTAAAGGTGCATTGTCAAACTTTTAATTACAATCGATTACCTTATCCACTGGGGTTCTTTACTGCGAATGGTTCGTAATTTTATTTTTATTCTTTCTTTTTTCTAACGTAGAAATTGTGTTGGGCGGATGTGCGCCATTTGTTTTTTTTTTTTTATGCATTATTGTGTAAGTAAAAGTCATAGTCATTATTTTTTTTTATACTTTTTTGACAATTACCAAGTAAAAATGTAAGTTGATTTTTATTTAGCGATAACGTTGAAACACATCATTTACTAGTTGTTTACACACATGTTAACAAATCGTAAACAAAGTATTACTTTGATATTGATTTGTTTTTTTTTTTGAGCAAAACATACAACTTTCTTTATGAAAAGTGTCACTAATGTAAGTATACAAAATTAATACAAATAAATACTGAATCAATAATGGTGTTTGAAACGGAAGTAAAGCTGGAAAAATGTTATTTTGGAAAATGGTCAGGAGTTAAAACTACCCAAGCAAGTCACGTTTTCGGGATATGCTAATATGAACATGTCAAAAATCCGTTTTTTTGATACATTTAACGTCGTATTTCTTTAGTGGTAAATACTTTCTTACAAAACTATTAATGTGATGTGAAAGAAGTGCCTTTCATCTGTCTTAATTATTTTAATTTATTTAAAAAATTCACTTTCGGCGGAAAGATATTGCAAAATGAAGTTTATGATTTGTCCAAAATAGTTTCTTTAGTTCAATTTTTAGAGGTGGTCGAAAGTTCTGAAGCAATATTTTTTGATGGGTAACTTTTTGGTTTGCTAAGCACGAATCTGAAGTTATCCAACAAAATTTATCACGGGAAACATGAGAAGTCATTGAAAAACTTACAAGAAGTTTTTTTTTTATTTATTGAACATTTTTCGTTAAACCCGTTTATGTTAAACAAAATGTAGACAAAATTACCAAATTTATGACTTAACCAATTTTTTGTATGATTTCTGGGTTCTTTACAAAAAAGTGTTGAAAAATCCATAAAAACCAATCCATTTTATTGCTTTTCCTCTGATTACTGCCTTCTTTACACCATAATTACCTTGGCCAGTATCAAGAGTATTAAGAATTTTTTTTGCAGCGTCGATCCCAAAAACTACGGAATTTTGAAATTTATGGTGTGATTTCTTTCAAAATAACGGTTTAAAATGAAGCTATACATTAGTGAATAGGTTTCAGGTCTAAGCTTATGCTATATGGAATAAGTCCTCCAAGCCAAAGTCAACTTTCAGCCGAATCGACTCAATAATTTTGAATATATACATGGTCAACCGAATCTAAGATATCTCTTTTCTACAAAACAATCACATTTTTTTTTTTTAATCAATTAAAACGTTGCTAAGTAATCCATGGAACAAATTTTGAGGTTTTTTCAAATTGAAAGCAAATATCATACTAGTTGATAAAACGAGCAATGAGTGACCAGTTACACATACATTCAAAAAACTTACACAGTGATACAAATCCTATACTAGTTCTACTCGCCAGTCTAAACCCTGGGTGAGTTTCGAGATTAGCAAAAAAAAAGGTTAACACAAATTAAAATCATCAAATTATGTTTCAAAGAAAACACTCAGCAAGATTAGAATGAGTATTTGCAAATATAAATAAAAATACTTGAAGTAAAATGTAGTGTTTTTTTTAAATCTACAATTTCTAGTACACCCAACCTTGTGCACAACAAGCTACGTAAAAGCCAACTCAAATATTCCTAAAGGTATCCGCAAAATGTTGTTTGTTTATTCAAATAAGTTGAGTGACACCAAGTAGAAAAAAATGTGTACTTTTTATTCGGGTCCGATGATGGCGACGATTACCTGTTGACGCATATTTTTCAACAAAAAAAAAGGTAAACAAATACAAGAAGTTATTAATTTTTATTTTAACCACGTTTGTAGCACCAAGTAGGTACTCGTATAATCATTTTAAGCACGATAGCTAATAAAAATGTTTTGCATTCCGGAATATTAGCTAACCGAAACATTTAATTAGAATTTTTATAGCAACACATTTTTCGAGGAGTAATTTGACTTGATGGTATTGGTAAGCAAAAAAAAAATGCAGCAAATATTTTATTTGTGCGATGAAATGTTCACTATTCATTCAAAAGTAGAGGTATACTATAGTACATAGCCTTTAGACAAGGAATTTTTGTATACATTGAAGTAACGAATCCACATTTCCTTTCATATCAATAACTAGAGGCGAACCTTAATTTTTTGTTGGGAAGGAGATTGAATGGAAAATCTTGTTGTAAATGAATGGACATTAAACCTTGGAAATGTTTTTGTAAAGGAACAGCTTTAATGAATTTAAGTCCTTGAACTTTTGTGTAGATTATTACTTTCAATTTTTAACACTGTCCTTAGAAAAAACTTGAATTTGATTTAACGATAGTAATGCCTGTAAGACCCTAGGTTCTTAAAATCCAACTTGCACAACAAGAGTAAGAAGGAATAAAAGAATTGGAAGAAACTGGCGTACAGTGTAAATAAATCTTAACTTTCGAAAAAATCTTGCATGCATTTTAACTATCACTTCAATATTTTGCAATAATTTCCACTTCAAATAAAAAATGCAATCTCGAAATCAAAATACACAAAAATTATTCACAAAGTTGTTAAAACATATTTCTTGAAGGAGATACACTTTAACACAAATTATAATATCACTCTAATAACAATTGTAGCTATGCATACTTTGCACACATGCAATTCAATGTGCAACAAATTAAGTCTGCACATACGAGGAAAAACCTGTACTGGGTTGGGTTAGATTGAAAACATTGCCATGCAATTTATTTTTAGCATATAGCACCTCTTGAGAGTTTAGAAAAAGTGGTTAAAAGTGTAAATACTACTTGCAAAACCACTTAGACACTATGTACCTACTTACTCAGTGAGTTGTACGGAGTGCAAAAAAAAAAACACCCTTGAACAGCTCGACTTAATCACTCTTAAGACTTGGCGCAATGTCCCCACTTCGCCTCAGAAAGTAGGGTAGTTAAAAATTTTAATTGTTGTGTTATAGAAAAAAAATAAATGATATAGTATTGTCTCTCTAATCCGTATTCATATAATCTCTGCTTGGTCTGCATATGAATAAAATGTTAATATTTCTTCAGTTTAGCTTGATTAATTGGATGAAAGTCAAAAAATGAAAAAAATGTACACTGAGAAAAAGAAATTTCGATTTTTAAGTGGTTGCTGTTCTGGAAAATTTTATTTTGGTTGGTAAACAAAAAATAATATTGAATTATACTAAAAAAAAAACTATACTTTTCTTGGTCTCAAATTTCTTGGGCGAATTTAAAAAAAAAATTATTTTTTGTTATCTTTGAGGAAAAAAAAATATTTTCGTTGTAACTTCGGAAATAAAGTTGGACTAACGAAAAATACCATTGGGCTATCCTGTGCTTATTGTGGGCAAACGAATCACAGTTTTAAAGTTGCGAATTTTACACTGAAACAAAACTTCATTTTAATATTTTCTGAATTGAAAAAGTTTGTATTCGCCTAACTTTTGAAATGCTGGGCTTATCTGGGCTAACCTTGGGCAAACGAACCTTAATGTAAAAACGTAAATTCTTACACTTGAATGAACAAAAAAAAAGTGTGATTTTTATAGTGAGTAAAATATTTTTCGTTATAGTTTTAAAAGTAAGGTTGAGCCAACGAAAAGAAAAATAGTGATGTCTGTCAAGTTAGCACTACCACTTCCAAATTTCAAAAAAGTAACGATGGGTATGCAATTAATTGTCATGAATTTGTCGCTGAAAAGTGGCATACTCAAAAAAAATTCTAAAAATTATTTTTTTTTAAATAATTCCTGCAAGTGCTAACATGACACACAAGTTTGCACTACCACCCCTCGAAAACTGTTAAAACAAGCTTAAATTTGAAAAAAAGGACGTCATTTATTGTTGTGATTTTGTCGTAGATAGATGGTGCTATCAAAAATTTTGTCCCACCCATATTTTGGAAAATACGCCCCCTAAACTGAATAATCTAAAATTAACACTACCAAAGGTACAATTCTGCTATAAATTACCAATTTCCTATAAATTTTGCTATAATCCCTTATATCCCTATAGTCCCTTGATAATTTATAGCACGCTATGCCATAAAAAAAAATTATCGCGCCTTTGTTTTAGAAATATTGGTAATGAAATGTTAAAAATTTCAAATTGAACTTTTGTTGGTTACATACTTTTTTTTCCACTAGCAATAGAATTCGATAACATTTCAATAGGGGTAAAAGGTGAGGCGAGTCACAGTGGTGATTTTTATGAGTTTTGCCAACAAAATTTGTTTCCGTGGCCACTGCTTGATGAAAATTTATGAAATTAGGTATAGCAAATTTTTCGTTAAGAAATGAATTTTGCCGCTCATAAAAAAAAACACTACTGTGCTGGGGTCGGAAAAAGATCAGGGAGCTCAAAATAGAATTTATTTTTTTAATACACAATATTGCATTTTGAACTTACTGCTTTGATATCAACACATGAAAAGGGGATTTTTCAAAGTTTTTTTTGCCCTTTATCTCTTTCGGCATACTTACTATAAAATTTGTAGACCTATGAAATGAAATGTTCAAAATGACAAGCTGAATATTTGTTTCTTACAAACTATATAAATGTTAATTTGACTACTATATTATCGGCGAAAAATTTCATGAACAGGTTATTTAATTATCGTTCGTAACATAGAACCTCTACTGTATTTTGAATAAACTATACAAATATATTGATTATTTTGTGTGCTTTTCATTTAGTCAATAACTTTTTAGCTTAATTTAAGTGATTGTTTGCACAAACATTTAGTCAAGGCCATTCAAAACTAATTGATTGCTTCCACCAAGATGCGCATTAAATTTGTTGTTAATTTAAGTATAAAGAAAACGACTATATGAAAGTCGGAGGCATAAAAGAAAAAAATGGCATGAGATTACATTAAATTAATGAAATTCCAAACTAACAAAAATAATTTTTTTTAAAAGAATTTGAGCTGCAAACGAGATATTATGCCATTTAGTTTTTTCTATTTCTTTAAACGTTCTTAATTAATTGGCGTATTATGTGAGGTCCGGTTGCATTTTCTGTATTTAATAAATTATATTGGTCGTAGAAAATTTGGAAAATTGGGAATACAAAAAAATGGATCGATATGGGGGAGTCATTAATAAGGGTTCGCCATGTGCACTATGCAAAAATACAGATAGACTGGTAGACAAGCGGACAAAATTACGAGATTGTGTTCCTTTACATTGGAAAATCATATTCGATCAAACTATAAAATTTGATTTTGTCACCAATGCAAGACCTGACATTATGTTCTTGGATGAATATTAGTACCCACATAATGCAAACAAAATTTGGATGAAGATTGGAATGAATATACGAACAAGGATATAAAAATTTCTCTTATAGAAATAGACCAACAATTGGCTACTCACGTTTTGTGCATTACCTGATATATTTACCTACGTGATTATAATAATAAATAAACAAAAATATATTCCTTATGCAATACTCCTATATTGCAATAAAAGTAGAGTGGTATCAATAAAAATAGACTGCAGCCAACAGGTATTTAAAAAAAAATGAAAAATTGTATATAGTCAGTTAAAATAAAGATAGACAGACAGTTAATTTTTTTAGAATATTTTAATACCATAAAATCTTTACTATATAATTTGTTTTTTTTTTATATGGAGTTAATTTATTGCCTTATATTGAAGTAAAGGTAAGTAAAGTTCAAGTTGGTATTTTAAATAAAGTGACATGATAAGAGGAATTTTGATTTTCAATATTTTTGGACTGATTCTATAATTTTGACCTTATAACGGCATTTTAAATGAAAAGCAACCTTACATATTATTGAAAAAATTCAAAACAAGTTTTATAGCAAAACATGTTTCGTAAAAGTTAAACGTTGGAATTGTGATATTAACGAAAAATGATTAACGATTCAGAATTTCGGATATCCAAACTTTCCATGACGATGGCTAAATTGTGGAAAATCTGCATCTTTTAACTTCTTCAAAACATGTTTTGAAAAAAGTCAATAATATGGCTGTTATAGATTTTATACGATGAATTAAAATGTTAAAAATTTCACGTTTTGGTAAAAAAAAAACAATTTCATTGAGTTTTTCCTTAAAAAAAATAAAACTGTCGATTTTGTAGCATATAAATTCATGCAGTTTTAAGTACATATTTGAATACAAGTAAACAAGAGCCAAAATGCACTGGGTCTGTATCGCAAATGGTCTTTAAACCCTGGTATGATGAATCCGAGTTCGAGTCTTCTAAAAAACTCGATTCACTACTGTACAATTTGGGTTGGGGTAAAAATTCACATTGGGTTTTTTTATCTCAAAATTTTGTCTTTTCAAAATCGTGCTTTTCAGAATTCTGCTTTTACAAAATTCTGCGAATAAATTTTTTTTGTTTTTGGAAAACTGTTAAAAAGTGCGGGCTTTTTAACATTTTGCAAACCTTCATTTTTGTTATTCGCATGTTTTTTTTTAACAAACTTCTAACTTATTGAAGAGAGTTTACTTTTATGGTTCTTTTTTTTTTATTTACCAACTTAAAGAAAATAAGCCTTTTAATTATAAAAAAAACAAACTTGATTCTTGCATGGGGTCTTTATAAATTGTAAAAGAAAATTACAATTATAGCTTGTTTTAATTTCATTATATTTTTGCAGTAGGTAGGTATTTTTTTTTGTTCGCAAATTATTTTAATCCATTAATTAGGCGTACTGGCAGGATTTTGTAAAATAGAATAAAAAAAAAGTAGAACTTTGATGAGAAGAATTTTCTTCTAAAAAGCAAAATTTTGAAAAGCAGAATCTTGAACCGCTCTCGTGCAATATTTTGCGATCTTTAACGTGATCTTCTTATGGGTGCCATATTGATAATTTCTAGTTTTGTAAATTTTGCAAAAATAATTGTTAAGAAATCCCGCAATTTTTTAATGAATACTTTTATTCATTATTTGAATGGGATAAACCCCAGTCTTTCTAAGTAACGGATTAGACAATGCCTTTGAATACGGTCCATTATGTTAACGACATAAGGTTTTTCCAAGAGATTTTTCATTTACATTTTTTACTCAGTCTTTTCAATATTTATTGGTTTTGTGAGAGAAAAAAATCAAGTTTAATCAATACCAGCGTTACAATAATGTATTATAGCTATTTCTAAAAAAAAAGAAAGAAAATATTGAATAAACATCAATTAAAACCAAAAACTGAAATACCGTTAATACCTAAAGAATTTCACTTACCCCTTGATGGATCTTATGTGACATAAATATTTTAATTATCGTATCAGCAAATAGGCCTAAATAATGCAGTTTTCCATTTCCATGTGAGAAACATGACACAATGCGGAATACCAATGAAAAAACGTGTAAAAATAGGTTGAACATCAAGGAAAATAAGTGAAAAGTCACAAAGTGTGGAATAGGTACCTGAGAAAAAAACGTATCAGATTGTGAAAAAAACGTGGTGTTTAACGCTTTTTCCGCGACGTTGCATGTTAAAGAGATAAGTAAACTTAACTATACATTTTTAAAGTTTTGCTCTGTGACTTTTTTCGCTTTTCTCAGCGGTATTTTACGCTTTTTCCGGAGGTATTTCGCACTTTTTAACCGACTTCAAAAAGGAGGAAGTTATCAATTGGTCTGTATGTTTTTTTTTTATGTTTGTTACCTCAGAAATTTTAACTGGGTGGATCGATTTTGATGATTTTTTTTGTGGTGGTCTCCATTGAGTCCCATTTAAATTTTGTTTAGTTCAGACATTTTCATCCAAAGTCTTAAATTTGAAGTCGGTTGTTTTTCTTTTGAAAGGTATTATGTCATGAGCTTTCTTGCTATTCTCTGAGGTATTCCGTGATCTTTCATCATAATTCCGCACTTTTTTCCCGGTATTCCGCGCTTTTTATCTCTCATATTTGTCCGCGACTTTTCACACTCCCTTCCGTGACTCCATGCTTTTCTCTGTGACTTTGTTTTTTATTTCCGCAGTATTTTACACTTTTTCTCGCGGTAGTAACAGCTTTTTTCATAACATCCCATGCGGTATTTCGCGCTTTTTGTCGTGCATATTTCCTCGACTTTTCAGGCTTTTTCCGGGACTTTTCAGACTTTTTTCCTGGACTTTTCAGGCTTTTCTCTGTGACTTTCACCACTTTTCTCCACGATATTTTACGCTTTTTCCGTGGTATTAAACGCCTTTTTCGTGACTTATCCTGCTATCCTCCGAGGTATTCCAGAATCGTCCATCATTATTGCTCGACTTTTTCTATGGTATTCTGCGCTATTTAACGTGGTAGGCTGCGGTATTTCTCATATTTTCCCGCGACTATTCACACTTTTTAACGACTTTTCACGCTTTTTTCTGTGACTTTCTTAGTTTTTTGCGCTGTACTTTATGCTTTTCACACGGAAGTAAGCTGTTTTCATGATCTTCTATGCGGTATTTCGCGATATTTAACCAGTATTCTTTTAAATAGAATGCAAATGAAATGATTTTCGAAAACTCGAAACAAAAAAAATGCGTTGTGCACCTTTCAACAGCTTGCGCAAAAAAAAGAGAAATCTATGAGGGCTCCGTGATTTTTTAAGTGGGACAAAATATCTCACCTGTCAGTTTCCTGTATTTTGCTCATATCTCTCACACGAATCATTTTTGGATTACATTTTTCAGTGATTTTTTTATTTGGTGGGACGGGCCTAATGAAAGGACTTTGCAACTGAATTAACTCTAAAATTATAATGCACACAAAGACACCTGCTGGCATTTTTCAACACAGCACTCCCAGTTCTGTTTCTATCGTGTATAAGAGATGTCGTTTTTTGTGATTTTCTTCTTTCTTTTAATGCATGAGAGGCTTCTCGCGAACATTTTTTTTCCGAAATTTTAAAAGTTATTCTGTTATTCGAAAGGAAGACGAATCCAACTAATCAGAGATCATTAAAATAGATCCGGCAGCTCTTGAGTTATAAATATGGTGTAACTAAGCCGACTTTGTTTATCAATATAGAGATGATGTCTTAAGTATGATTGGAATAGTATAGATATCTAAACCTGATATCTTATTGAATACTCAAATTTCGTTCCGAGAAAAAAATGCGAACAAAAAATTCTTTCCAGTACTAAAAATAAACAATTTACTTACCGTTATGCACATTGAGATCTACGCCAATACAATTAGTTAAACACCTGTCTTTTTGCGCAGTATAAAAATGATATTCTGAGTAATTACACGGAGTGTCGAAGCAAATAAATTTGTTCATAGTTCATATAAAAAGATTAATTTGCTCCAGACGTAATACGCTGGATAACAATATTATATGTACTTCTATCATTGAAACATTCATTTTCTTAATGAATACAACGAAGTTATTAATGAATACCATTTTAAATAGTTACATATCGATAACAACACATGGGATGTTGTCCAAATATTAACTTGTCATTTTGTCAAAAGCAACCACGAAATGACGCATCAACAACTTTTTTTTTTTTAAATTCCGATTAACGATTAAAAAGCTCGTGATGAAGTCAGAAAAAAATTTATTTTTTTGTTTGTTTATACACAACACCATAATCTACGTATACAATATATAGGTACCTTATAGTGATTGAACAGATTCACTATGGGAGTTGATAAATCTCAAATTAAGTTAGACTTTACTTACATACATGGGGATTCAAAATGCTTGTTGTGCTAAATGATCACTCTTTTAAATTGTGTTTTACAACAAGTTTCATTTTTTTTAAACCCATAAAAAGTTAATTGGTGTTTTGGAATTATTTTGAAGGAATTTAATTTCAGTGTTTCCACTTTAAGATCACTATAATGTTTAAAAAGTATATTTAAAAAAAAAACTGAAGACTTAACCGCTGAAGTTATTTTTACTTGCGATATGGGAACCATATATCAAGTTATTCATTCGTACAAAAAAAAAAGTTGAGATAACAATCAAACATAACATTACGATATTAGAGAATGAGAAAAAAGTGGGTCCCACAATTCTGTCTGTCTGTCTGCCTGTGTGTCTGTCTGTATGTATCAAACCAAAAATAACGGTACCTGTCATTTACCGGTTTTAGAAAAACTAATTTTTCTCAAAAATGGTGCCTACAATTTTGATTAAAAAAATCATGGTAATTTTTTTGGTTAAGGTCTATCTTTAAATGAAAACCATTTTTTTCAACATCCGTTATTAACGGTACCTGCCATAGAACCGTTTTTTTAAATTCAGATTATCTCCTTCAAAAATCAATCAATTTCAACCATTTTTTTAAATGAATGCTTTTAAGTTGCCGTTATAATATTTAGTAAAAAAAAATTCACAAATTATTTTTTTGGATTTACCAAAAAAAATAAATTTTTTTTTTGAAAAATCATTTTTTCGAAAACTATTCAATATTTTTTTTCAAAATTTAGTTTTTAGATGTTACCAAATAATATCTTAAAAATGGCGTACCAATTTTTTTTTATAAATGTCCTTGCAAAATTTTATATGGAAAAAATCATCATCATCGGCTCGACAACCGGGGTCCGGTCCTGGCCTCTTTCAACAAGTCTCTCCACCTATCCCGGTCTCGAGCCGACGCCATCCAGTTGCGCACCCCAAGGCTTCGGGCGTCCTGGTCTACGCCATCTCTCCAGCGTAAGCATGGTCTACCACGCTGCCGTCTATCATAGAATGTACCGCAAAAGACTTTCCGAGCAGGTTCCTCTTCGCTCATACGAGCTAGGTGCCCTGCCCACCGGAGTCTACCGAGCTTAATTTTTGTCACTATGTCTGCTTCAAGGTAGATTGCGTACAACTCATGATTGTACCGTCTCCGGAATCGTCCTTCCTCACATATGGGGCCAACAATTCTCCGTAAGACTTTTCTCTCGAACGCGGCTAAGAGGTCACAGTGCCTTTTGCCTTTTTTGGAAAAAATAGTTTTTTTGTAAAAAAAACCGCTCTTACGATTTTCAAATTTTTTTTACAAATGTAGCATTAGAGAATAAATCAAACTGCATACTTCGTTTTCAGGTTAAATTCATTTAAAAAGCTGTTTTAGTCATTTGAAAATCGAATTTTATGCCTTTTTTTAATTTTTTTCTAAGACTGCATTAACAATTTTTTTTATTAAAATGGCTTAGCATAAATGGTAACTTTATCAATTAGAGCAAGTACGTGCCACCCGGTGGTGCATTTTATTTTTTTATAAATTTGATAGTTTCTTAGAAGGAAAATTTTCTTAGAAACAAATTTAGTTCGCCTGCCACTTAAACGTTAAAGAAAAGCTCATTTTATTTTCAAAACAGCTCTAATGATTTTTAATTAATTTTGTTGCTAACTTTTCTAGTAAAAAATACTTTTTACCGGTTAGTAATTGAATTTCATTAACAATTTTTATCGCATTCGTACAAAAAAAAAGTTGAGATAACAATCAAACTTGACATTAAGATAATAGAGAATGAGAAAAAAAGTGGGTCCGACAATTCTGTCTGTCTGTATGTATCAGAAGCCACAAGCTTCAAACTTTTTGAATTTTTTTGAATTATTTTTTTTTGACCAAAAATAACGGTACCTGTCATATACCGGTTTAAGAAATACTCATTTTTCTCAAAAATGTTTTCTACGATTTTGTTGAAAAAAATCATGAAGATAGACCTTTGAATGAAAACCATTTTTTTTCAAAAACCGGTATTAACGGTACCTGCCATAGAACGGTGTTTATTTTTATTCTGATTTTCTCCTTCATGACTCAATCAATTTCAACCATTTTTTTTACATGAATAATGTTAGTAAAAAAAAATCGAAATCATGTTTTCGAAAACTACTCAATATTTTATTTTCAAAACTTAGTTTTTAGATGTTAATAAATAATATCTTAAAAATGGAGTACCTATTTTTTTTTTTTAATAAAAGTCCTTTAAAAATTTAATATAGAAAAAATGTTGTTTAAAAAAAACGGCTCTAATGATGGTAGTGAGCTGACCCAACGTCAACGTAAAATTGGATGTCCTCTTCGTCATTGGTGTTCATTAGCTCCTCATCGAGTAGATCCTTAGCTTCTAGATATCGAGGGTCGGGGTACAAAATTTTAATTAAAAAGGCTTAACATATACAGTTACTTTGTCTATAAAAGCAAGTACGTGCGATCCAGTCGTTCAATTTATTTGTAATGGATAAAGATCCAAAAATCGGTTTTTTGGCCATAAGTCCAGATCTACAAAACGTTATAGGTCTCCGCCCGCGTTTATTCTGAGTGTCACAGAGGGTACCTAATTTGTGTGATGTCAAATCCTAATTTGACTGCACTATAAACTGTTTCTTAAAATTAGTCAGCAAAATAATTTTTCTTTCTTTTTTCTGGTTTAAAAGTAAACAAATAAGTTGAACAACTTTATATACCATATCGTGCACTATATCATGACATAAAACCACTTGAACTATCTGTCGGTAAAGGTATTTCCCTTCGTCAATACTGCACATGACTATAATGAACTCCAAAACTACTGCATTTCACCTTTTGAATGAACCCGCATCAGGCTATTCTGCATTAAGTCTACATAGTTATGTGGAAGCAGGTTCAATTAAAGCCAAGCGCAATTCCTTGAATATGCATAAGGTTATAGAATAGACAATACCTTTATTATACGAGTACCAAGAAGTTTCGTGTCAAATTCAAAGAAGGTCAAACTCGTAGGTGCTGCCAAGGACATCTCACTTTTAAATCGATATGCAATACAATGCAGCTTTTATTTCCTATATATAGGGTAACACTCTTCTGTCTCCAATTCCATATATCTTGATAAACTAGTGTGTCGATTTGTTGAGAAGTAGGTACATCTATGTATGTAATTGTGCTCAAAAGCACGTATACTAAAAAAAAATGTCAATCGAATCGTACTTTTACAAGAGGCTGGGGTTTCAATTAGGCCGCAATATTACATATAGATTGCACCAGCAGTAGTCATTTCAAGTGGGTGGAAACGAGATGCTTTTATGAGAAAATCTCAAATTTGGGTGAGATGGGTTGTACTGGATTCGAAAATGGATTGGACACTAGCCAATTTCAGAATGTCGTATGTTCCTTGGCATCATATAACCAACATATAAAAGTTATCGAAACTCTAAAAAACATATACCTATTGTATGTGTGGTATGTTATAGGAGAACATACATATTTATTTATAAATTATATAGAACGTGAGGACAAAGTACATTTCGATTTTGTACAATGCAATGTACTTCATATACAAATACATGTGATTAAATTGCAAATAAGGTTTCAGCTAAAAGCCCTTGCGTGCATAAAACAGTAATGAGGTTTGTAGAAATTTTATGACACAAAATTATGAATGAGAGACTTAAGTTATTGGTAACTATTAAGTCATTCAAGGATATTAATTTCAACAATGAGTTTTTAAGCCTTTTTAATTAAAAAAAAAAAAACAGCAGGAAATGTATGTTTATAATTTAATTGTCTATATTAGACTAGTTGACCTTCGAACTACGAGATTATGGCCTTCTTCTTTGACATACACTAAAAAAAAAGGAAAAACGTTTGTTTTTTTTCAGAATTTTTGATAGTCTGTACTTCAGTAGAAAAAAATTAGAATCTAGATAAATTAAAAAAGCATTTTAAAGCCTTATGCTTTCTATTTTAAAATCTTTAACAAACGAGCTGCAATCAAAAGAAATACGGCCATACAATTTTCAAAATTTTACTAATGATGAGGTCTCGTAGCATTCATTGAGTACTGCCTGAAAGTATAAAATGCATATAAAATGCTTCTTATATAAAGTTTTTAAATAATATGAAATAATTTCAAGTTTTTTAAAATAAATAATTTTATAAGAAATGTAACTACAAAAAAATAAAATTTATTACTAAAATTATATAAACAGCATTTGAATTTGTTTTGAGTTCAATATTAAGCATGGTATTTGATTTGATTAAGAATGATACGTTTTTAGAAAAAAAAAAAAATTGATAATCGTTAGAGCCGTTTTTAAATAAATTATTTTTTGTATATGAAAATTCTTAAATCTTGTTTTAAAAAAAAAGTTGGTATGCTATTTTCAAGAAAATCTTAATGAACATATAAAACCAAAATTTAAAAAAAATACTGTGACGGGTTTTCGAAAATTTGATTTTTCAAAAAAAAAAAAAAATTAAAGAGTTTTTAAAAATCCCAAAAATTATTTTTTTGAAATTTTTCATATCTAATAATTTCAAGATTGGTATGGAGCGTTTGTTAAAAATCATCAAAATTGGTTCAGTTGTTAAGAGAAAGTCAAAAAAACGGTTCTAGGATAGGTCCTGTTAGTAGAATTTTCATAAACATTTCTTTCATTTCAAAACTGACCCTACTAACAAAATTAGAAACAAAAATACTAATCAAAATTGTTAGAATCCTTTTTGAAAAAAATTAACTTTTCCTATAGTTATATGGCAGTAACCGTTAGTTTTGGTAAAAAAAAAATCAATTCCCCCTCTCCCCAAAGAAGTTCAGTGGTTTAGGCTGTAGCTCGAGGTATACACAGACAGACAGACAGCCCTCAATAACGTGCTTTTGTAAGGTCTTAAAAATATTTAAGCTTCTAACTTCTAAATTATAACTCTGATTGCGATGATTTTTGCTGCAAAATCTTTGTTTTTATATAATATTTATGTTTCGGAAGTTCTGCGTACTTGCTCTTATAGATAAAGTTACTATATATGCTAAGCTTTTTAAATTAAAAATTTGTAAATGCAGTTTTAGAAAAAAAAATTAAAAAACCATAAAATTCGATTTTCAAATGACTTATATAGCTTCTTAAATGAATTTAACCTCAAAACGAAGTTTACAATTTGATTTCTTCTATAATGATACATTTTTAGAAAAAAAAAAAAAAAAATTCAGAATCGTTAGAGCCGTTAAAAAAAACTACTTTTATTATATAAAATTTTGCAAGGACTTTTATAAATTTTATGTTTTTAATTTTAATTTACAATTTTTTTTTAATCCAAAAAATAATTTTAAATTTTTTTTTTTTTACTAAACATTAATACACTTCCTAGTGCTGAAAACAACTTTTTGAAGAACCTGTTAATAAAAAAATAAAAAAAAACTTCATTACATACATAACAGTATCGTAAATAATAATAAAACAAAAAACAAAACAGAAGTAGTTACATATTTATCGGTCAAAATGTAAGACTTTTAAATGAATTTATTATTGCAAAATAAAATTAAAAAAAGGAACACCACATTATTCATTGTACACATCAAATCAAATTAAAATTTTAAATTGCAATTTAATCAAATTAAAATTTTTTTTTTTCAAATTATAATTTTAAATTGCAATTTATTAAGTGTTAAAATAATTTATTTATGTATAACTATAATTTCATGAAGAACCACATGCAAATATATTAGTTCCAAAATGAAAATGATAGCTTATGGTTTCTGGGTAGTTATATCTTGTTTTATGTACATATATCTTTTAAAAAATCATTTAATTATTGTAAAAGCAATTTGTTTAATAGAATTATTTTTTCAACTCTCTATATGTGTCCGTATGTACACCTACACATGTGTATGTATGAATTCACTTGGTATACAGGGTATCCCAAAACATTAACGCCAAGTCAGAAAGGGGTGCTAGGGAAGGTGGTGACACTTATCGAAAAATAATTTTTAAAAATCTAAGTCATGTTTTGTTAAGAGTTGTAAGCATTAAAAAATCTGAAAAATCAGACACCACGTGATGATCTTTTGAGAAGGATGAACACAAAAATGTTTCCTGTGTTGTAAACCTTAAGAATAATCCATCTGTAATGAACATTCATTGTAACATTGTAACTCATATGTTACTATTATATAAAGAGAGACTTTTGTTTGTTTGTCCGGTGACCTGTATATGAGGTCAAAACAGGCAAACCAACAAAAATCTCTCTTTACAAATACTTTAAAAACTTACCTTAATATCCAATGAATGTTCTTGCATGGCCTGAAAGGAATTATAATAAATATTTATTGGATAAAAAGTTTACTTTTTTAACTTACCTCAACCATTTTCAATTTTTTTTTTTTTTCAATTTCAAAGTGACAACTGTCAGTCAAATGTAAATGCTGACAAAGATTAAGGCTGGTATTCATCAACCGCTCATAACTTTAAGTGGCTCTCAAGGCCCTTACTTACGAGGCATCAAAGTTATAAGCTTGGTGAATACCAGCCTTAATGCTTAATTACATATGCCAATTGTTGCAAAAATTGCAAAAGTGAAAATCTTTTTCTCCTTCTGGCCCTTTTTTTTTTTTGCGGAAAAAACACATTTTTGTAAGTTTTTCTGAACATCTGAAGTTTAAATGAGCTTCCTTTGGTCAGCATTTACATTCGATGATTTTTTCACGACGATTATTCCAATTGTCGGCAGAAATTTAGTCCGTAAAATGAGTTTCCTTTGGTCAGCATTTACATTCAACGATTTTTTCATAAGGGAAAATTTGGAAAATTGCAACAGGCAGGAATTTTTTTGAAGTGTTGACTTTTGTTGTTTTTTTTTCTGACGGTTTTCCGACTTAAAGCGGTATTGTTAGTTACAAAGAAAATATGGTCACTCTAGATATTTACTCACGAGTCACAAGGCATCTAATAATAAAAACTCTTCCGGGAAGGAGTTGGCAGACGGAATTGCGAGGCCACCCATTTCCTTTTTATCTCGCATTCTAATGTCATGTTCGATTAAAATTTCTAGTTCATTTTTTTTTTATTTGCGTACAAATGCAAAACTTACTCCTTGTCTCTAAATTAAATATAAGTTATTCAAAGCTAACTACTGCGGCATATCAGTTAGACAAGTGTTTGTTAAGGTTTTTGTTACATGAAAATATGCCAAGAGCCTTCCCATTGGCATCCGATGAAAGTTGGGTGGTGGTTAATTTTCAAAACAAAAGTTTCTATAATGTTTTTATAAACTATCGTCGTCGACGAGGCTTAGAGGAAAGGGGTTTAAGCAATCAATATAACGTGAATGTGTGATGAATGAAATATGAAGGTTCCCGCCATCATCGTCGCTAACCCATCAGCTCCAAACAACCAACATACCGGTGCGGGGGTGCTACGCCATCATAATGCCAACCCAGTCAGGCGATGACTGCTGGTAAATTTGATTAAGCACCCTTTGTTGGGTCTGCTTTGGGTTGGTAGTTGGTTTTAATTGTTGTATCTCTTGTTGCTACATCAGGTGCTATAGCCGCCCCCGTCCGGTCCGGATAGCTGAAGGCTTGCATAATTGAAAAAGAGGCTTTTTATTGTTGCGGTTATTGAGATTTTAATAAACATTTTAAAAAAAGTCTTCCCCATAACCATTATCTCCCCATATACTAAATCTGTTTTAAATTTCCATTCCATTCATACTCCCATGCCCCCAACAGAGCAGAAGGAGAAGGGTTTGTTTGTTTACAAAAGATCTGAGTGGCTTTTCAACTGTAATGTGAAAATGAATTCTTTGAAATAGTGTAATGGGATTCTGTGAACTTCAAAAGGATGCATCCGATACTAAATCCTCTCTCTTCTATTCACATCGGTTGTTAAATGAAGCAAAGTTTCATCATTATATCAGGATGGGATACCTGCAGTTCTACTCAACAGGAAACGTATGCAAATTTATGATGGAAGACAGAGGTACCAACGGGATGAAGGTATCGTATAGATATAGAAAATGTCGACTGGAAATATTTACATTGACGCCTCTTGAACCAGCATTTACAATATTTGCCAACATAGGATGTGGTTGTGATTCAAGTTGGTGGTACAAATATGAAGTGCTTTGGAAAATAGAATTTTGTTTCAAAGAACTGAGCTATGTTCAATACTTAGTACTTAAGTTTTATTTTGATATTTTCAAGTAGGTACCTGTACAGTACATTTAAATTAACTTGTTCCTTTATACTTTTTATCATCTTTATAGAATATAGAAGAGCAGAACGTTTTTGTATCGATAAAAACAAGGATGTTTATCAGTTCTTTATAAGTGATGCTTAACTTATTACAGGATTATTTAGTGGAAATTAATGTTCTTTATAAACGAGGTTTCTTAGTTTCTCAGTTGGAGGGTGATGCTAACTTGTTTTTTTTTGTTTGGTTCATTAGTAGTATTGATTCTTTGTCACTGTATGCCTACAGTCATTTAAAAAATGATTTTTTTCTTTAACTTTAGTAAGAGTTCTATTAGGGCATGACAGCCTGTTATGTTTTTTTTTTAATTCTTTCACTTCGAAATGGCTAAACTAGTAGCAAAGAGAAAGTAATACCAGAGTGATGGTAGTGTAGATCACGTTTTGGCATGTAGTGTAAATCATGAATTATTACACATAAAACAAATTACCGTTTTTTACTAATTTATTTCATGTACGCTGCAAATACAATTTTAAACTCAAAAACCTCCCGCGAAGAAGTTAAAAAACATTCACAACTGATTTCTGTTTACTTGTAGTGTACATCACGTTCACTTTTCATTAAATAAATCAAATTTTACAACACTCTAAGAAAACATTATTACAACAGAAAGATAATTGAAAAATGTCTACTAAAGATGAAACTTTAAGCATAGTCGTATTCGTGACAAATAGAACGCCTCTCGTGTCAAATGTTGTATAAATCTCATATAAAATGCCCTATTCATATTTATTATTACATGTTTTTTTTTGTGAGAGATGATGATGTGATGTTTTACCTCATAAAAATCTTCGTACCTGAATTTTGGAGTCGGGCGAACGTCATTCTTTTTTTTTCAATCTAATCAGTTTAAGCATTTAAGCTTTGTTTTTTGAATAATAACACCCTTTCTTATATTTTTGTAATCTTTTCAATTTTTATCAAAACGGTACTATGTTTCATATAAAGGGTTTTCCAATAAGGACTTGACAACTTTTTTTTAAAATAAAACGCAAACCATTTGACATATTTCAAAAATTTTATTATTGGCTTGAAGTAAAATCAAAACATTAATGAATGGAACTCGACTTCGTTCATATTGGCCACAGCGGGTCGATTCGTTGGACCCAATTTTCGACGAATCGGCCACATATTTCGGCCGAAACGGCCGCTAGCTCTGAGCTCTTCCAACGTCATCGGCTTGTTGGCATAAACCAATGACTTTGCCCCTAAAGAAAATATTATAGAGGCGTTAAATCGCACGAACGAGGTGGCCAATCGACTGGCCCACTTTGGGACGTTTTCTATTGACGCCTGAACGGTGGCGATATTTTCGACACTTTGACCAACCCGTTGTCTACAACGAATATGCAGACTCAAATTTTTGCACTAAACTTGTTATTGCCTGTCGACTAGAGCGAGTATTACGATCGAAAATTTGAGTTAACGCTCTTAAAGTCGCGGTCACCGACTCAGAATTTCGGTAGAATATTTTTATATTTCGCTGACATTGCTCAACCGTGTACTTTGTCATTATTTTGAAAATGTTGAGTTTAGTGAATAAATTGACAATAACAGTTAAATGATTTGTGAAATTGTGCGTTCACAAATTAAATCTAAAGTTTTCAAGTACCCATTGGAAAATCCTTTATTTCTATTTGGTTTTAAAGCACACATTTTTTATTTTCAAAAAGTCCTGACTAGGTTTTTATGTATTTCGTTTTTTTTTGTGTTAAAAAATTACCAACGAAATTTTTGATTCTAAAAATTGTCTTTTGAACCATTTTTTTGATCAGCAGGCTAAGCAAAAGCTGGCCCATTAATTTTTTTAAAATGTTTTTACAATAATTGTCCAACAACAACAAATAAATCAATCTTTGTTAAGCTTTAAACTTCAATGTGCTGTTTGTTGTATCTACAAAAAAATACATATGTTCAGCGGGTTGAGTACAACTTATCTATAAACAGTCACATAATGGGACAACTCATCACATCGGACAAATAGTTTTTAGTAGTGTATATAAAAAGTATTAAATCAATACCAAATGTTAAAACGAAGGTACTTCTTCAATAAAACTTACTGCTTCATTTCTATACCGAAGATATTATTTATTTGTCTTGCTTATTATCATGGTCACAAAAATATCAATTTAACTTCGTACAAACTATGTACATATATGGTTTCTCAGAATAACAAAAAGAGTGTTAATTGGTTCTCTTTATCACGCATGTCACGGTTAATAACTCATTTTGGCTAAATCAATTAAAATCACATCACGGATTAGATTGTTCATTTTGATGCTGTCATGTCATTATAAACTTTTATTATTAATAAATTGTTCTTATTCAATAGCATATTCAATAAGTAATTATATTTATCACACAAACAACACAAAACCTATTAAATTGTGGTTTTATTATGTATGTTCAAGAATAAAAAAAAGCCGGAATAGGTATAATATAATGCATGATAAGTTCATTGCGCTCCAATTATTATCACTTTTTTGTTTTCCTTACGAAGATATTATTAAAAATAAATTAACCTGAAAATTACGTTACATACACGTATCTACAGGGCAAATATAATCTGTAGAGAAAATCAAATATATAATGGAGATATCGTAAAGGAATAGCTTCGTGATTTTTCTTGTTTGTTGTCTATTACTTAAAGGTATAAGGCAAATATAAGAAAATAAGTACTTTGGAACACTAGTGCAGGACTGTCCAACCTTTTTAATAGGCTTAAGACAATATTGTATTGTTTTTATATATTCTTGTCATAATTCTTGACAATTGTTAGGACTTTTCAGTTGTATGTATTTTAGTGAACATTTCAGAGCTCGAAAATAATAATAAGTTTTTAATAGTGTCAGTTCTCAAATCGTAGTAAGTTAGTTTTCTACGTTAATAATTATTAAAAAAACAAAAAAAAAAAATAGTCCTTTAGGGTTTACAACGATACTAGCTTATGAAATCTCAAAAATTTGATTACTTTTGTGATTATTTTGAGCAATCGACGTCAAAAACTTGCATTGTTCATTCGCCCAATATGGCCACATCCATAAACAACTTAGTAAAATCATGAGCACCAGATCTAACGAGAGGTGGCGAAAAGAGTTAGTGTACACGGTTATTTGATTTAGTAACTCTCAAAAAACATGAGCTTCTATTGCTTGCACGTTAAAAACATTAATTTTCAAATAGTTAAACCCATTATTTTATTACTCTTATATTTATCATAGCTCACAGGCCACTTGTGGCCCGCATATCTATGTTAGGACATCCTTGCACTATGGCACACAAAATATAGGGGCAAAATCAAACTTCCTGCTAATTACATATTACCAGGGAAGCTTTTAGATGATGGATGATGAAAAATTATGAAGAACAGTTGCTTTAATTAAACCGGTCAACAAAAAATATAATAATTGTTTTTATGAAGCAGAAAGTATGTATACTTGCTGAAGGTTTATTGTTTTTTATCAGGTGTTAAGTCTCAGGTCACGATTCCGTAATATTTAAATGCAAAATAGCAAATGTCGTAATTTTGCATACTAACGGACAATTTGTTTTGCGTAACACTTGGATCGGAATGTATTTTAAATTGTGTATATTCCTCTTTATAAAGCAAATTTTATTTTTCAAATATCTTGCCAATGAAGGTTGTACAAAGGACAATTGTGGGCATTATGAACTCGAAATGGTGAAATATTTGTTTCGTTTCGATAAGTTATGATTTGGGGGTGTTAGACGATTTTTTAGTTTTTCATACTTCCTATAAAAAAGAGAATGTTAAATATTTTTTTGAATGGAGGGTGGACAAACATACATTTTTGGTGGACAAACGGTTCAAAAATGACACCTCAACCTTGTCACCATGTCGTACCCACCCATGCAAAATCATTATTTTTATTTATTTCATATATTTAACATCCACTTATTGTACAGATATAGTTCTTATTCAACATTTTTGGGTGCCTGGTTCTTTTAAATCCTTTTTTGGGTAAAGTACAGAAAAAATAACTCCTTGCGAGATTTCCCTGCTTCAACCAGGATAAGGAGGATATCATCTCGACCATATTTTTAATTTCCGGAACACTCAAAATCACTATCGTTTTGCCGAAATCGTTTTGACGAAATCGTTTTGAAAATGAAAATTTGCTCTCCGTAACACAGACACCCGATAACCCGATGACATTTCAACCACAGTTTGAGAGAGTGTGTCGCTCTCAAAAAACGAGACGATAGTGATAAAGTTACTTAGACCAAATGTGCGACGATCACGCTCACGACTATCGTTTTGAAAATTACGAAATGACCCCAGGCCATTTTTTTTTTATCATCAGCTCCTTCCGAGCCCCCTTATTCACTTCCAGTTTAGGCCATTTTTCTGATCAGGAGCTTTTTTCGATATTCCCTATTCATCTTCAGTTTTAAAATTTTTTCTGGTCGTCAGCTCCTTCCGAGATTCCCCGTCCACTTCGTTTAGGGCTTTGTATCGTTATTACGCAAAACTTAAGTTTATTGTGAGTACTTTAATTTAAAGTCTATGCATTGTTCTTATAAATAAAACTATTTTTTGTAGCTCCGAAAGTATTTTCTAAAAAATCTTATTTAAAAAGAAAAATTAAAGTAAATCAATTTGAATTTAATCTAATTTACAATTCAGCTAGCATGACTTAATGATAAGGGATACCTATAAAAAATGTATCCACCTATAAAATTTCAATAGAAAAAATATTACACATACGCCACAGTGACCACTTAGGTTAAACTTAAAAAAAAAAAATTAAAATAAACTTCTACCGCTGACCAAGTTATCAAAATATTATTATTCATATGTGGAACTAGATCTCAAAGCAAGTGTTAGTTTATCTTGTACTCACTAACAAATGTACAAATTAACTTATTAAACCAAATAGTGGAAATTGTTGGAACTTTTTATCAACCTATATCACACTCTTTTGACCTTGTTTATTTCGATTAAATACCGAATTTCTCTCCTCATTTCTCCTCGATAGCATTGACCCATAACTGCCATATCTTATGGAAAAGAAGTGTGATGTTAAAAAGAATCTCGTCCTATCGTCGACTTTCAAATTCCTTAAATCAAGCAAAGCATTTTTTATGATCTTGTAAGATTTCGCTTCAAATCCCTCATTTATCCTAAACAGCACGGCTTTCTGAAAGGTTGATCCATAATCACTTAGAATTGAATTTATATCCTATACTCTCTCGGCCTAGGGAATAAAAAAGAAGTAGACGCATGTCATCTTCATCGGTTTTAACAATGCTTTTCACAAAATCTAGCACCCAATTATAATTTCTTCCTTCCTGAAATTCATATCTTCCTATCCGAAAAACCGTTACCACAGAACTCAATTTAGATCTGCACTTTGCATTCCCTTTCTAGCTACTTCAGGGGTTCCTCAAGGCAATCACTTGGGTCCTCTTCTTTGCGTTCTCGAAAAAACTTCCTATATCAATTTATACGCCACCGATGACACATAATTTAACTAGAAACTAAATGCAAAAAATTTTTCAGACGGGTGCTTAAAAAAAATTTATGAATATATGTTAATAACAACAAATATCAATCAATCGGTTTTTCGTAAGGAACGCATCAAATCTCCTCCCGTCATTATTTTCTATTCTATTCTATTCACGACCTAGGTATATTCACCCCTATCGGGAATGAAATTTTATTTTAGAAGAAGGGCTCCCAATCGAAATATTCATTAAATTTCGTTCCGTTTTCACTTCTAATTTGTTCCTCTGGTATTATTAACAACAGAAGATGAAAAAAAAACGATTTTCCCAGCAATTTTTCAATTGAAAGCCGTTCTCCCAACAAAATCCCCGAGATTTTTCATTCACGATAGGGTGATTATGTGACAGGAGCTTAATTTTCTCAAACGCATGCTCGAAATAGTTTCAAAGCCAACTCAGCTCTAGGCCTTTGGAAAAAATAATCTTAAGAATTCTCCAACCCCTAATTGTCAAAGAAAAAAACTACTAAAATACCCGAAAAGCCTTGTTTCTGCCTGACAATCTTATAAACTTATAAAAACATCTAAAAGTTATTAAATTATTAAATATGTATTTTTTAAATTTTTTTTTCAGAGAGATGCGACTTGATTCTAACTCAAATGAAGATTTTAAATCCCTAGGTGCTAAAAATAACGTAACTATTTAAAAATATTTATTTTTGCAAAATATTAAAAAAAAAAAAATCAATTTTCTTTTCAGAAAATAAAAATAGAAACTCTATCAAAGTGGGGCGGATTGGAAAAGAACCCAACTAGATTACCCGTAACCAATTACTCAAGTGTTGTCCTACCACGTCATAGCACCAGTCCATTTCCTGTATCCGACAGTATTAATAGTCGTTTTATAATTTGGTATATAACGTCATCTTATAAGTTATTTATTTCTTTTCTACTCAAATGCTTACTTAAATTTGTATTTTTACTACTCTTTTTCTTAGGGATGGTGATATAACACTTTTAGAAGTTGATGCTATAACAAATACTACAGATGAAACTTTGACCGAAAGCAATATCATATCAGATAGAGTACTAGCTGCGGCAGGCAACCAGCTCAAGGACGAAATCCAAAATCATATTAAAGGTTTTTTAATTGTTTTTCTTCAAAAATTGACAAAAAAAAAAATGCTAGAAAATCATTAAGCTAATTTAAATTTAATTTGCGCTTTCATATAATACATATGCTTGCTTTACAGAGTGCCGCACTGGGGAAGTTCAGGTAACAAAGGGTTACAATTTGCCAGCGCTTTATATCATTCATACTGTCGGGCCCATTTATAAAAACAAATTTAAAACTGCTGCAGAAAACACATTGCATTATTGTTATAGGTGAGATTTTTATTTCCAAAGTGTACCTATATAATTGTCCCTAAATGTATATTCTAGTTTGTATGAGATTTTTTAAAGTCCAACTAACTGAAAGCCCTTTTTTATCGAATTTTATGTTTTAAAAACTTAATTTGGTTTTAAATTAAAAGATTCAAGTTCTTTTCTATGAAAAACATTTCACTAATTTGAGGTGCAGTGTTTTTTTTTTTACTGATGGTTGGTTGTACTATGGATAGATTCTCTGTAACTGACTATTCATTGCAGTCAGTCTCGTAAAACTCATTTGGCTTGTTCTAAATATTTTTTTTTTATTTATTTCATGACTTTGAATGTCGCTCTATTAAGCTCAAGCGGTGGCGTCCTATTTGCTCTAGATTTTTTTTGTATTATTTATTTCAATGCATGGCATTCACATCAATAGGGCGTAAAATGCTAGAGGTATAGACGAGATTTTCTTTTGTTAGTAGATGCCCTCGTTGAAGAGGCCACAAATATGTGTTCATCACAAACTCATGAACTTTGATGCATAACGAAAAGTTTACGGTTCAGTTGAAATGATGTTCACAATGCCCGCAGCAAATTGCATTTTTTTTTTCAATTTTTTTTTTTCATGTTGTACTTCATGAACAAACCTTAGAGATGTTAAGCTTTTCATTAAGTACTTGTTGTCTGCTGCAAACTTATATTCAAGTCATTCAAAATATAATGTAGGTTCTGGTCTTTTAAATTGACATGACAAAAAAATATATGACGAATTTTAAATTTCAATTTGCACTAGCGAAACCCTGCAAGTTTAGTGCTGCCCTAGCTATAGTACATTGAAATAAATTTTAAATTTTCGACTCACTAATTTTCAAAATAAGAATTTAATTGAACAGTAAATATGAAAAGATGCATTATTAGGTTGCAACCAAAAATATTATGATATCCTAAGTCCCAAAAAATCCATTTGAGGTTTGGAAAAATGTTACATTTTAGGTATTTCTATATCTAGGAATGAAATTGGGTAGGTTCAGGAAACGTTAGGGGCTAAATATTTGGTCGATTTTCGGTTCTGTGATTGGTCAGCTGTCAACATAATTCTTCCAATTCAACAGCGGACCGAAAATCGACTATATATTTAGTCCCAAACGTCTGCCCATTGCCTTTAAGAAGTCATTAAGTCATTAAAATGTTGAAAACAACTTAATTTGTATGGTGTATTTAAGAGGATCTTAACTAATACCATATTGTTAGGTATCGTGAGGTTATGATTAAGCAAGAGAGACTATTAATCTCAGTCTTCATAAGATCGACGAGATCTCATGTGCTATACAGCTGTGGATGCGCATAGAAGATGTTAATTTGTTTTTTCTTCTTCTTCATCCATGCAACTCCTACAGAAATCGCAGATCAAACTGGCTATCTGAGAAGATTCAGATATCAATTTCAAATATCATGGTTTTGTTATGATAAAAATATTTTCCTGACATATGCTACAATGGTTAGAGAGGCGGAATAATAGACTAAGATTTGAAAAACTCCCGTTATTAGGTTTCCAGTTTAATTTTTAAATTAAAACTCAGAAGTACTACGAAATTTAATGGTGTCTTTCATTTCGATAGAGCCTTGAGAAGCCTCTGATCTACAGGCTGAGTAAAATAACAGTTTCATTTAATAGTTTTCGTGTCCTGGATCTTTGATTCCATATATTCTTGCTACACTACATAATATCTATCAAGCTTTTAATGAGTTTAATAGGGAAGCTGAGTTAAAAGTCCTAATTTATAGTTCCAGAAATTATCTATTTGAAAGTGCCTATTAGCCGTTCTTGCTGGGCTGATTTTTCCAAATTGATTTTCAAAACATTCTAAAATAGATTCAGATCGATTTTCTTGGAGGCTCTTTTAAGTCAGTGGTATTCTCTGTGTAATACTTGTTAATAAATACAATGGATCTATGCTCAGACATAGAATCTTTAAAATTCTATTAGAGGGGCTTGCATTCAATTTTGCATAACCTGTGAAGTAAATCTCCGCCGATGCTATTTTAGTTTTAAAATTGCTCTTTATATTAATTTGGATCTGCATTGGTATCAAATTCTTCGTCATAAATTATGAAAGAAATATAAATTTTATGTTGCGAGTAGTTACGGACACGTTACTTGAAACAATCGAGTTAATCCGATGCTATTAAACTTTGGCAGCAGTCGTAAAAAGCTATTTTAAATCTTAACTCGATTGTTTCAAGTTACGTGTTTGATCCCTAACCCTGTTTTGGGTCTAGGATATTTGAATCAGCTAGTCACCTCTATCGGGTGCCTTGTATTTCACTATTGCCGGTTACCATGTAGCAGTAGTAGTTAATTCGCATTGGTCTCTTAGAATAAATAATACGAATAAATCTTTACTTTCAAATGCCTTTCCGAATTTTTTTTAAACTGTAGGTAAAATAGTTAATTTTAACTATATGCATATAAAACTTTACATAAATAAATGAATTCGACAGTTTTCAAACTGCATAAAATCTTCCATTTTCCGGAAATTCTCAATCAATGTTTTTTTCATCAATCTCAATATCTCGCTATGAGTGACTGCAGTAAAACAAAATATCTCCGGGAATTTTTTAATTGTGGTATTAAGATCTTCTTTGCTTGAGCGCTATGGGCGCTAACAGTTAAAGGTTCCAATAAAACCAATAGAGCTTTCATTTGTCTCTTCAAAATAGAATAGCATAATTTTGATGTTAGTTTAATTGGACTTAATGATTATTAGAAAATAATGCAATTAATTGAAAGCCCAATTCATTTTTCCCAACGTTTCTCCAGTTATTTGCCGGCTCCAGGATACAAATTGTATTTACAAATTGTATTTTCCAACTTCTCTTGTTGAAGGAATCTGTCATTCCAAAAATCAAGCGAGGACCTTTTCTATAAAGTCCAGGTACATATATATTACACTTGCAGTTCAACGAAGTTCTTAGAAGGAAGAATATTGATTTTTAGTGCAAGTAGTTTAAATGTTATTATTTTTTTAATTTCGTATGTTTCCATGTTTCTTGCAATTAGGCTGGATTTATGAGTTGTTGTTGTTAAAAAAAGGACATCAAGAGTATTAGCGCTTTGGTTCGTCCTTATTTATATTCAAGCAAAGTGCAGTGTTTATGTTCCACTGTCTAATTCAACTCACAATGTGTATTTTTTAATGTCAGAAAATACAATTTTTGGTACATGTGAAACTATGACTCTAGAACTATTAAAAGTAAGCCCTACCCATTGTGCAAATCCACAATTTCGGTTTAACTAAGCGACATGCATCAACATTTTTGTCTGGATGTCTTGTCGCATACAACAATGGCCTTTGCAACACTCGTTTATACTAATTTCTTTACAAGTAATGATCAGATTTATTTTGTATTCATATTGAAATCGTACTTTTAAAAATAAACAACATTTACTGTATGTATAATATGCATGCATAAAATATGGTATTATTTAAAAAATAGTTCAATTAAAGTATTCCGACCATTTGGTTTTATTTATATTTCCAGTGAATATGATTCTATATTTGTAATAAAGTAAAACGAAACTTGTTATTCAAGCATTAACTAGCTTGCACTACAGATTTGTTCATATTTCTTTTTGATTAAAATGCTCATAACGAGATAAAAAAGATTACTATGATTTTTTAATTGTTTTATTAGAAAAATAGTGAATGATCCTATCTATCTAATATGAACTTACATGGCGTTTTTTATTTTATGACCGATTCGTTATTTATTTTTATCAACACAAATATTGGGATTTTAATTCATACCTTGAGGTTTTCGTCTTGGCGTCGGCCAGCCTATATATCTGTGCATCTGTGCCTCCAACTAAACACTTTTTTATTGCCCAAACGCGTGAACGGATATTCTTCACAATTTTACGTAATCTCTTTTTTAATTTATTCACATAACCGAAAGCTTACATTTTCGAGCTAAGTTTATATATAAATTCCTTGGACTTCATGAGGAAGTACCGCATCAGTGACGATCTTTAGAGCGTTCTTATAGAATCACTGCAGTATTCTGTCACGTAAACATCAAATATTTGTAGTAATTGAGTCGGATTCGGTCGGAAAAGAAATCTGCTTTCATGGAGAAGAAAATTTGCTGCGGCCGACATGACTTTCACATATCCCTGCGTTTACAAAGTTGCCTAACGTCTCAGTTTTTGACTTTCGCATACCACTATGTTTAAAAAGTTTCCGAACGCCTCCGATTTTTAACGAATGAGTAGAGTAGCTCAGGTATTTTTCTTCAGAATGTAGGTTTTCACTCTTTATTCCTATTTCAATTTGTTTTGTTGTTGCAGGTTTGGTTCATTGGTTTGTCAAAAAAAAAAAAAAAAAATGGTGCACTTACTTAAATCTTTAATTCACACACATGCTCACTTGTGCCTTTTAGGATAACAGGTACACCAACTAAATGTAAACAAAATTTCAATCCATTCGATGGGCAACAGCTTATTATTCCAATATTCGATGGGCAACAGCTTATTATTCCAATACAACACCAAGTAAGGAAGATTTTCAAAGATTTTCGATTTTCTTTGCTAATTTCGTTTTTCTATTTGCTTTAAATGAAGCGATCACTTAGTCACTAGAAGCTGCTACTGATAAAAATGAGTAGTCCTCTATCATTTAAGATATCGTCACTGTAGAAAAAATAAATCCTTTATAAAATACAAATAACATAAATTTTCTCATATTTTTAATGTGTTTTGCATTTCTTCTTTTTTTTTTCAGAAACGTTCTATACAAAGCAAAAGAACTGAATCTTAAAACAATCGCTTTATGTAATATAAGTACAATTCAAAGGAACTTTCCAGCGGATTTAGAAGCTCACATAGCATTACGTTAGTATTTGAAATTTTATTAATTTTGACAAAAAAACAACCCTTAATATATTTTATTTTTAACATTTTCAGGCACTATTCGTAGATTTTTAGAAAGATTTCATTCGGAAATTGTGATATTGTGTGTTGATGCACACGAACGTGGTATCTATGAAGTATTAGCTCCATTATACTTTCCAAGGGATCAACTAGAAGAGAGCAGTGCACTTTGGCAATTGCCCAAGGACATTGGTGGTGAATTTGGTGAACCTCATCATCCAGATCGACAAATTCGTATTATACGCAATCCACAACACACTGTTAAAATGAGACATAGTAAGTTAGAAGTATTTTTGTTGTCCCCCTTTCTTTTTTTTTACTTATCAAACTTTATTTCGATACGATAAGATAAGATACAATTGACGTTTTACGATTGGCATAAAATTGTACAGGGGAAACAATCTGAATCAGACGCTCTAATTACTGCAAGGAACGTTTAGTTTTTATTTTGTAAATAAACAGTTTAGTTCGTTTTGGTTTTTGTGAATAATCTTTTTGAATAAAGGTACATTGATAGCAAATATGAAAAGTTAGTAAGAGTTGTAATAGCTAAATAAATTATAAGAGTAAGGAACTTTAATGTAGAATGTAAGACGATTATAATATTTGTTGTGTGACAAGTGTAACTATATTTTCTATAAAATAATTGAAATGATCTCATACAAAATATTTGTCATTCCTGCTTATCTCTTAACAAAGGAAAATTATTCATTGAATACTAAAATAAGTTCAATTTATTTATCAAATGATTATTTAAGTAAACAAAGCTTAGCCCTTGTACTCCTATAGCTCCCATAAATCACTGGTGCAGTTCTTAATCATCACAAAAAAGTAGATTCAGACTAATTTCAGGTAAATCACGTATCAGAAAGCAATTTTATTTTTTTTTGTTGTTAATTCTTAAAAGAAATCATAAATATTTGGAATGAATAAACAAACATAGAACATACTTTAAAACTTTTATATTAATAGAGTTATTTCTGAGTTAAAATTTGCATCTACTTTTCCTGAGAGTGTTCAGTGTTTTTTTAGTAGAAAACAAAATCTACTTGCGGAGGTAAAAGCCAAAAGCAGGCGTAAATTATTTACTTACTTAGGACCTCAGATCTTTTTCGAGCCCGTTGTAATCCATTTTCAGCACTATTCATACGTGTCATTGGGTACGATTTCTGGAAATATACCTTAGCTCTCTCCAACGCTTTCCCACAAGTGCCGATTCCGTTTCGGCTGTCTAGCGCCATTTTGTTCTCAAACGACACGATTGTCTACCTGACTCTCGTTAACTTGCAACTTGCAATGGAATCGTTGCCTTTTCGAATCGTGTAACCAATCCACTGCCACTTATATAGGTGTTTGAAAGGTAAATTTTATATTTATGTTTTTTTTTTTTGTTGTTTTAAATCACGTTGGCTTAAAATAATAAAAGAAACACCTTACTTTACATATTGGTGTTTTATCTTCTGACTTCTAAGTCTACTCGCGCGCCGGGTCCTATTGGGTTTCTGAGGTGTTTTATGTGCCACTTTTGTGCTCCCATACACGCGTCCAATCTCTATGTTTTTGTCAGAGGAATGAATTAAAAAAATCAAAGAACGTGAAAGATGAGGTATTGGACTTTAGATAGCGTATTGAAAAGACCATTAACATAATATTGTCGCCAGGAAAAGGGGTTTCGAGTTCAAAAGGGTGATTTTTCGGAACAGTCTGGTTAGTTGTAGCAAAAACTTAAAAGTGCAAAGACCGAAATATTTTCAATAAAAATCATTCTCTAATTTTCAGACATCATTGTTTTGATTATAACTCTCTTACCAAACACAAAAATTTGTGGGCTCTTTGAACTTTGGATGCGTCTTGCCTGGTTGGGTATGGTGACACTTTAGTCGTCTGAAACTATATTATTTATTTATTAAGGGGATTTTGTTTCTGAATTTGTGATAGATTGTTAATATATTTTTGGGCAACGTCGCGCTGGAAGTGGGGAGTAATAAGTATATTCTTAAATCTATATAAATTAATAAATAATAAGAACTTCTTGCACACCGAAATTCTTAATGAGAACGTATGTATGTTGAATGATTTAGATTTAGATAAAACACTGAAACAAACATCTGATGAATCAGCGTTTTTAACCAACACCCCACTCCAGGTAATAAAATAATCCGGCCAGACTTCTGAATCTAATTCATGACCTCATGGCGTCATCATACATATTCGTGGATTTTTATTATATTTCTGAACCCAAAATTTGCTTTTAAGAGCCTAAAACTAAATTTTTTTTTAAATAATTTTTTTAAAAATTATGTAGCCATGAAGTGGAATTCGATGTGAAATCAAAATCCGAATAGGGAAAGTGTTATTGGGGACTGGTTGACGTAGATTTATGTTCTATGAGCCATGATATTTACGAACGCTAACCCTGAGAAAGCAATAAAATGTTTGAATGTTTTTTCAAACTTTATGGAACCACGCTCAAACTGTTTCTCAAAGCATAAGTTGAAGAAGAAATAATGGAATATTGTCTTTGGTGATATGTTTGGAGGCCGTATATAGCCCATTAAATGAAGAAACGATATACATATGTGCGAAATGATAACGTCGCTTTTCAAGATAAGTACCCTTGGCGAAATAGGCGGTGCGATGAAATATCAAGCTTCCGCGTTGCCGAAGGTCGTGGTTCAAGTCTCAGCCTATGCCATCTTTTACCTGAAAGGATACTGCCTCTTGTGAGGAATTGACAATCCTATAAGAGTACCCTTGTCATATGAAAGTACATTTCGCCTTAGCCGTAGGCCCTCTCCTTTGCTCTAGACTTACGCCTGAAAATGGATCTTAAATTGATGAAAGCTGAAATCAATATCTTTTTATTAAAATTGGTAAGCATTTTGATAAGTGAGAATATCAATTGAAATAAAATTCAGAAATATTATTGAAAAGTTATTCATCTTTACAATTTAATAAATTTAAAAGCATCAAATTTCAATATTTATCAATTATTATCAATTGATAGTTGACAACCGTAAAAGGGGTGTACTAGAGAGTAAAAAGTATTCTTTAAATTTTAATAATACATACAAACAATGCCATTTTTTTTTCACTTTTATTATATAGATAATCCTATATTTCTTATGTATTCTCAAAATTTGAATAATCGACTTGTACTGTATAAATCAATCAACCGTCTTTAATGGCCAAATTTATGGTAATGAGTTTAATAACCAAAATAAAATGCAATGAAATGTTAATTTATCATTTCATTAAATTGTGATTTCCTGACAATGAACTTAATTCTACAAATAACAACAAATTCTTGAAGTTGTTTTCAATATATCTTATTAAAATCATTGAACTTTAAATAAAATATTATGTCATAAAAATGAATTTAAATAACACACCTCTGTGTAGTATGACCTTTTATTAAAAATCATGTGAAGGCTCATTCACTTATGTTTGATATCTGAAAAATTAGTATCTGATTTCTTAAAAAAAAAAGAATTAGAAACAACATGGCATATAATGTAATTGATTACATTGATAAAGATGACAATTATTACTTTAATTTAGTTACTCCCGCGCACAGTGAACCCCGTTAAATGATTGGGTAGAAGAATATTGTTTCATTTGGAATATTCTTATTGAAAAAATGAAGACCAAAAGAAGATATCAATATTATTTAAACGCGACGTTACAAAATAATTACCATTATTAATAGTAAAGCTATTTGTGTAATCATACATATGTAGGTCAGGGTACACGAATGTATGCCTTTTTTAAATGCTCGCAAAATGATGTCAATTTTTAATATCGACCCTTAAGATCGGAGAACTAGCGACAAAAAATGAAACTCATAGTGTGGTAGAAGGATAAATACGACGGAAATTGACAGCCCTGTTAGCAGGTAGGTACAGGGCTAAAAATTGGTAAGATCATGGAGTTGTTTCGTTTCTTTAAATGTTTTTTTTTGACATTGAATACAGTCCTAAAAATAACAAAACTATATTTTTAAATATCTTTTTAAACCTCACCTGAGTCGAGTTGCCGTGAGTTGGGCATTTAAACAACTTATCCCTTCAATCAAAAATAATGAGTTTTTTTCAGTTTTTAACTAAGTTACAAATTATTTTAGTATAACTTACATTGGCCCATGTTAATTTCTCTTTTAATAATTATGGTATGAACTTAGCTGAAGACTTTATTTTTACAAGAAATACTACACTTTGTAATTGCGTTTAAATAATCTTGATATCTTGTTTGGTTGCTCAGTGCTCAGATAAGGCTGTTCAATTTTTCTTTACCAGTCTGAATTTTTACTTTGAGGTAGTTTTTCTTTGTTATAAACATTATAGTCTAAGAGCTAGCGACGTAAAATTAACATCATAAGATGGATAAATATTGCAGCAGTCAACAGCCCTATTGCTACTTAAGAAAAAATCGTACTAGCGGAAAGAGAAAGGGGCGCACAGTGGGGTGAAATGGAAATCTACCGCGCCAAAA
This sequence comes from Meliscaeva auricollis, assembly GCA_948107695.1. NCBI lineage: Eukaryota > Metazoa > Arthropoda > Insecta > Diptera > Syrphidae > Meliscaeva > Meliscaeva auricollis. Next base: position 62,823,590 of record OX403618.1, read on the forward strand.
CTCCTTTCAGATGAATTAATCTGTTTAATTGATAAAATCGAGCTTATGACCTCTAAAAAATTGAAAACAAAGAAGTTTTTTTTTCCCCTCAAAAAGTGATATATTTAAGCGACTACAGGGGGTAACAGGGATCTAAATAAAAAACTTAAAAAAATAGGGAATTTTTTTGAACTGTTTGAAAATAGTTTTCCACCTTAGAGCTTGATCTAAAAATAACTAACGGTCTAATGGACATATAACGTCCATTAAAACTAGTAAAACAAAAACTCATATTTCATCCCACCGTATGGCGGGGTTTTGAATATGCAAATTTTTAAGCACAAAAACAAGGCCTAGCATTTGGATAACTTATTTTTTTATGATTCTATGGAGGGAAACCAATTGACAGAAGCGTAAGTGGAGGCATAGGGTTGCCAGGTGTTATCAAATAAAAAAAAAAATTTAAAAAAATCTAAAATCAAGGCTGAAAATTGATACCATGATAGGTTTTGTTAATATCAAAATGTAAGAAAACAGGAAAAAGAGTGGGTGTTTGTAAAAGGGTTGCCAGAACTCATATGTCAAATCAAAAAAATTAAAAAAAAAAAATTATAAGATACAGGTCTGAAATGTACAGCTAGAGTTGGTATAAATATATTGTATTGTAAAAATCGTCAAAAGTGTAGGTGGAGCCAAAGCGTTGTCAGAAGAGATTGGATTGGGAATCTTGAAAAGGATTTATAAAAAAACTTCATAAGGTACAAAGCTGATAACCAATACCCAACATAAAAAATATACAAAAAATTCTGAAATGTTTTAACATAATTTGAAGTGTATCTTTAGTCCGCGTTTGCCTTCGTGTATTTAAATTTTTTTCTTCTTTTGAGAGATTTAAAACTTGGAAAAAAATCAAAAAATCGAAACATGGACCAGCTAAGCTGGTTTGATACTGCGTATTTATTTGGTATTTATAAAATTTTTCATACGATGGATTTGAAATGCAAAATTAATTACAATTTAATTTTGTTAGTGTAACTAATGAATATAATTGACTTTTTATTCAAAGTAAAAATAATTGTTGCTCTTATAAAGATAAAGCAATACAACAACTCGAATCAAGACACTTTGGTAGTATATTTTTTATATTTATATTAAACTGAAGAATTTTCAAGGGCTTCCCAAATATTTTTGTCCGCTTCCTAAAGTTGATGAAACAATGTTAACAAACAATAATATCATGACGTTTTAAAGTAAAACAATAAATAAAACCCAAAGCTATTTGCTAAACGTTACCTCCTGTGTGCACTGTGTGAGTAGATAACTTATTCTTCTTATCTTACACTCTGCGCAACTCACCAACATTAAAGATGGAAACCAAATCCAGATACAATTTTCATCTCGCAAGTATTTATTTCGTGACGGATTCCTTGGTCGTCGTAGTAATGAAAAATAAGACTCATCCATCATACACACATTGGGGAGAGTACCTTCCAAAGTTGGCAAAAAGTAACTTTATACATTCTTGAGGCGTTTTGTTTGTTTTGAAAAAAAATAATTTATTGCACACAAATATACTAATCATAGAATTCTAAGAAAGAAGGTCGAAATTTGGCGGGATTTTTTAATTTAAAAGTTTGTTTTCTCTTACCCGAACAAAGTAAAAATAGGAACGAAATTAGGAAAGACTCTAATCTCAGGTTGATTGGTTTATGTTTATATGAAATTCTCATATTTTTTGTTTCATTTTATACCAAATTAAAATCAAACCTACCCCATAGTGCGTATAGTATCCATCATCCATCCCGTATTGTTAGTTAAGTAAGATAAACTTCTAATTATGTAGTTGTACGTACGTACATTCGTACAGCGTGAATTTAACTGGGCAAAAGGTTTTACACGCGTAATTATACTTTCTCGCTTTTGTGTTCTGGTACTCTGATTCTGGTTTTCACAAAAGTGCATATCTGCAGCCAGGGACATCACGCCTCGCAGTTAATTTTTCGTCTTGATTGTCAGGTTGTGTTGTGATTTTTGTACGAAATTAATTTTGTAAAAGTTGTGCAGGCATCTTGCAAACAACGACAACGATACAAACGCAAATCATTATACATTCCATTGACTGGTGCCGTGACCGGGTATCAAGTTCTTCTTGATAACCTTCTTATAGATGATTGCCGAAGCGTCAATATTACAAAACAATGATTAACGATTCATTTGAGTTTTCTTGTAATTATATATTATATCGATTCCAATTTTGTTGTTGTTGTTTTTGTATCTTGTTTTTATTGAGATTGATTTGGCATTATTTTTTGTAAACTAATCTTTTTGTATCTTTTCTTATTATAGCTGACGACGAATCAGATTCAAATCCACATGAAATGGACGGAAATAATTCAGATGTAGAATGCGGGCTATCTGACTTGAATGGATTGAGTTTGAACTCATATCATAGCAATGGACCAAATACATTTGCCCAGATGCAGGTAAGCCATATTTATCTTTTCGAAACAAAAACGAAAATATTTATTATTACTAAGCAGTTATTGGTTCCTTCTCTTTCTGAAAAAAAAAACCGCCCTTGAAATGATAATTTTTCTCAAAAATATAGTTTGTTTCCATCGGTTTTTCTGAATTTTACTGGCAGAACCTTCAAAAGATTTTTTGGATTTATTGGAAAGTGTTCTTCTCAAATGCTTAATTGAACAGATTGTGAGATGCATGTTTATGTTCAATAACTGCGCTATGGCTCATAATTTTATGTACTATTATTGTCATTCAGCACACAATTAAGTGTCTTTTGGTGGTGCTCAACAAATGTATAAATATTGACTATGTCAAGTTTACAATATTTCCAGGATAATTTTAAAAAGACTTTATCGTTGTTTACGATCTCAGAATTTGAAGAGCCTGCTCTTAGAAGGTCCACTTAGACCCCCGTTTTGTATTTAAAATCATATTTAAATCTTTTTTGTTGTCTGCTAACTCTTAGCTTCACTGCTCTTAACATGCCACTTTTTAAGTGGGAATTTTAACTACAAATGAAATTAAGTATTAAGCACTAGTTTAAGGTACCTACACATATTTTATATGTAAACAATTAAAGTAAATGCTTGAACCAGAGTTCCCCCACTGCTAATCCGGCGAGTTTTACCTCGGTCTCTTACGAACTTACGAACAATTTCAGAAAAACATGTCGTTTGGGATTGACTTTAACCTTCTTGCTGTCTACCCCCTTAGGGTAAACTCTGGTCTGACGTGATAGACTTTATGGACTGCATTTCGTAAGTTCTTACTTACAAAGCTACAGATCACTGCCTCAACCAATAAACCTTTATTGCCAGCGCGGTGCCTCTAGCTAGCTGTCACTAGTTACACAGAAAAAGTTGGTTGAGGTGTTTAAAACTTGATCGTCTCACCTAAGATTAGGCATTCCTACGTCATGTTGTCCATCGGGGTTGAATGCGTATGAGTAGACTCTTCGGATGGATATGAAGACTTGGCATAGAGCTTTCCACTACTACTACGTGCTTCTCGGCTGTCCCGAACAGTTTTTTACTTTTTTACTTTAAACTGTATCATATCTCCTTTCTTCGGGAGCATTCGAAGTTCCAAGCTCTATCTGTGAGTGAATGCAATAGCTCATTCAATGTCGTTAGTGCTGCTTGTAACAGCTTTGCGGGAATACCGTCGAGTTCTACCGCCTTGTTGTTCTTCAGTGTTTTAATCACGCCAATGATCTCTTCTTATACCTCTGTTTTTGGCGCAGGTTAAAAGCATCTCCCTTTTTGTGGATAGGTCACATTATGCCGAGTTTTCATTCATACTTTTCTCCGACCAAATTTTACAAATAAGTTGATGTATGCTCCGGGTGAAGTCACACCTCGCTCCTTTAAAAAAAAATCGGCCTACAGGGCCTACGGTTATGCGATTTAAGTTTGGATTTAGATATAGCTGATCTTACTTCTTTGGGTGTACGGTTATTTTAACTATCATCGTCCAAGTTGAATGGGCACTTCTGAATAAACACGTATGGTTGTGAGTGTTCGCCGTTTAGCGGCTCAGAAACTTTTCTATAAACTGCTTGTTCCTACTGTATTCCTATTTTCATGACGGCAGACTTCTGTTCTGAGCTGATATCCTTGGGTATCGCCAATTACCCTTACCTGAGCATCTCCAAATAGACTCGACCTCTTGCTACATCTTCCTTCCTTCTTACAAGTTGATGTTCCTATTTTCTATGTGCGAACACATATGTAGTGCCGAAAATGTCCACCTTCATTTTGGTTCATTCTGAGTATTCACTATCGTAACGCATTAACCCGGAAGAAAGAGCGATTGGTAAGTGTTATGTTTAATTATATTCTTAACGGACGTCCGATCCATGGCAAGTTCCTGTTAATTATTCACAGTTCTTAGTGTGCTGCCTTCAATTGTGCGCTCTGGCATCCGCTATGGAAAGGCCTTTAAAGCGGAGGTTCCGACTTCTATGTATTCTCGAACATGGAGTTGGGATTCGAAAATTTTCCTGGTTGTTGCATTGTAGTCCGTTTCCTCGATGTGGTCGAGTCAGTATGGTTTCCTATATTTATTTTGATTTTGGGACTGTGCACACCTGCATCTTAGTGAGTGTAGTTCTATCTAATATTCCATTTTTTTCTTCGGCTACAGAATAAGGTTTTATTTTACAGAAAACACTGCGTCTTCCACATAAGAAGAAATTGAAGCAGTTTCCCACAGTAATTCTTCGCGGAATTCCACAAGGTTGGTATTCGGAAAGTCGATATTGACTCCGACGCCAGGTGAACTTCCTCGACATTGCTATTATCAACAGTAACGTTTTGTGCTAGGCGACGCGACGTTTATTTGTTTGCTGTTAGTATAATAGTTTTGTACTTATTTACTTCATGGCCAACAATTGTTGCCTGTTCTTTAATCGCTTTTATCAAACCTTAAGTTCGATGAGAGCAGCCAATGATGTCGAAGTCAATGTCTTCTGAATATCCAATCAGTTGGACCTTCTGTGTTAACACCTGCTACTTGCTGTTTCTGCATAACCTGATCTCTGCATTGACTTTTCTCCTCCATTACCACACTCAGGGTGCGAAGAGATTGTTTGCAAAAAGTCGACATAGCTGTTCAAATTTCTTATAGTAGGTTAAGTGGATGAATATTTCGACCGCCAATGTCCAAGCTGAATTTACTGTTATGCTTAACAGTAGATATCGTTAACTGTCTTCCCCATTTTCTTTCACACCCAGAATCTTAGAATAGTGCTGGCTCCAGTCTGGGCCTCGAAGGACGAGAGCGTACAACCGACTGCATTCATAATCGAGCGAAAGATCTCCGTGTGAAACTGAGCACACTCATAATTCGAGTCTCTACTGATGGCCTGTGGGCAATGCTTCCAATGCCAATGGTTTTTTAAGCTTGGTGCTCGTAGTGGGTCCTCCCAGAGATAAAGGGAAGCACGTTTGGCCAAAGTCCTAAAGGTCTCTTGCGAAACCAGCTTGTTGACGTTGAATTTTTTCACAATATCCAATCTTTGTTGTTGCTCTATGGGTATCATTATTCTGGAAATCAACAGGTTGTGATTCAAATTTATGTTGAGGATACTTAAACAATGTATGGCTTCAATCAAAGGATAATCGATTTGGTTGAAAATTCGTTGATCAGGTGTTGGCTGTTTCTTCTAATCGTCGAACCAACGATGCATATCTAGTACATTTCCAATCTTAGAATGTAAGTCACCAAGAATAATCTGGCATATCGTTGTTCATTGAATTATAATATATCAGGATTAAGTTTTTGCATTTAGCTCTAATGCGGATTGTGCTGCTTCCGTCATTCGACAGTCACAATGGTAGTAAGTAGATATCACAGAATTCCATTTGGAATGGTTTTGATATTATTTCACTATTAGATAGGTTGCACTTGTTCTGTTAAAGTCTGAGCATTTCACGAGCAGATCCGAAATATCCGAATGTTGTCAACATTCAGGGATTCAGTACACATGATTTTTTTCCGTAGTAGAGAAACTACCACGAAGCACAATCCTAACCTGGAGCACCAGTATCTTAATATAACTTCAAGCTTGGGGAGTCAGATTAACTGTTTCTTAAAGACCCATGTTTGATATGAATTCGTTCAGTAGCCCATATCAAGTGTAAGTTTCTCAGCAAGTATCGTTCAGCCTGTCTTGAACTGATGGTTCTTCCCTTGATTACATCTAGAAAATTATTTTTTACCCCTTCATCTGTTCGGAGTGCCTTGGTGTACAAATTGTTTGGTTACAACTGTCTTTTTTAAAATAATCGAACCAATCAGTGAAAAGAGTTTGATGTTTTGTGAAGAACTAATCTTTCCAAATATTTTGTTTTGCAGACCTCAAATAAAATTTGATTTACGCACCGTCATTTTTAAGGCTTTTCAGCTAATAAATATGAATAGCCGATTTTTCTCTCTAATAAACGTAATTTTCTGATATCGGTATCATACTGTACTATAAATTGTAAAAGGCATTTATTCGCATTTATTTTAATTCACTATTTTTTTTTTAATCTTTCAGCAAGGTGATTTAGATCGGCAACGTCTGCTGGGTGACCGGCAGAGAAGTGGTGTTTATGAGAGTGTAATAGAAGACGGACTTGAAGGTCTAGAACATCAAGAAAGGTAAGTGAATAATTCAAACTTTATTATTTAAAAAAATTAGCCAAGAGTGACCATTGAAAACTGATATTTAATATGATACACATTAAAAGTGAATGCAAACTTCTATAACTCGTGTTATTATTATTCTGAAATAGTTCTTCTGTTGCATAAGTGGGTACAAAAATAATAATACTTAAAATATAAATAATACTTAAAATTAAACTGTGTAATTTTTGTAGAAACGAGTTTAATTGTTGCAATTTAGATTAATATCAATGCATATAAGATTCAATTCATAAAAGATTTTTTTATGGTGAATAAAATAATTGTTTTTTTTTTCGAAAATGGTAATGGTTAGTGCGATGGACTACAGTGGAAGAAGTTCCTGCATAACAACACTTTCGAAATGTGCAGCAGTTTTATATTTTAGACACAGAATCATCTATTAAATCATTGTGAAGGAAAGCGTTATCATTTCAGCTTTATCAAAAAAAAAAAAAAAAACTCGGGGGGTTAATTTTCTATTTTTTTTTTTGGGAAATAAGTGACATTTTAAGACGGAGATATCCATAAAAACAGTGTTTTTTTTTCAAAATTGGCTTAGTATTTTTACTTGCAATAAATAACATATATCAAGTTATGCATTCGTACAAAAAAAAGTTGAGATAACAATCAAACATAACATTACGATGATAGAGAATGAGAAGAAAGTGGGTCCGACAATTCTGTCTGCTTGTCTGTCTGTTTGTCTGTCTGTATGTATCAGAGACCACAGCCTAAACAGATGTGTCCATTTACTTCAAACTAGGTATGTGGCGTTTTTTGGAGACTATCCCGAGACCATTTTTGAATTATTTATTTTTGGTCCAAAACTACGATACCTGTCATATACCGGTTTTCGAAAAACTCATTTTTCTTAAAAATGGTTCCTACGATTTTGATTAAAAAAATCATGGTCATTTTTTAGATAAGGTCTATCTTTAAATGAAAACCAATTTTTTTTTTCAAAAACCATTATTAACGGTACTTGCCATAGAACCGTTTTTTTAATTCTGATTTTTTCCTTCATGACTCAATCAATTTCAACCATTTTTGTACATGAATGCTTTTAAGTTGCTATTTTTTTTAAAAAAACGGCTCTAATGATTTTCAATTTTTTTTTTTCTAAAAATATATAATTATAGAAAAAATCAGATTGCGTACCTCGTTTTGAGGGTAAATTCATTTTAGAAGCTGTTTTAGTCTTTTGAAAATCGAATTTTATGCTTTTTTAATTTTTTTTCTATAACTGCATTTACAAATTTTTAATTAAAAAGGCTTAGCATATAACTACATTTTCTTGAAAGATTTTGCTTAACATTAGACATCGCTGAAAAACTGAGTAAGGAAGATGAAAAAGTATAAATGGTGATATAACCTCAATTAATATGTTTTTCAGTTAATTCGATTTCTTTTTATTCAATCGAATTATTCAATTTCGAGAAAAACTAAAATTTCTTTAAAAAACTAAGTAAAATTTGCTTTGTAGATACAAGGTTCGATATACACTATACAGTAACTTTATCTAGAAAAGCAAGTACGTGCGACCCAGTCGTGCATTTTATTTTTATTGAAACGGATAGGAATTCATATTTAGACTTTGCAGTTTTTAAGTGTGTAGACTAAATTCAGTTATTCATTACTAGCCTAGTTAAATTAGCTCGAAAAGAAGGCTTGCCTTCCACTAATTCAGACAAAGCTGAAAATAATTTTAATTTATTTTGGACATCTCTGAGAAGAGTCACATAAGTTTGCGACGACTTCCGAGTTCCGCATAACTTTTGACGGCCAAAAAACCATTACATTTTAGCCCTTTTTTTTGGTTTTCGGGTAATAACTCTTGAAAATTGAATTGTTGTAGGCCAAAGTTAAAGAATAATAAATTCTTCATCGTTTAAAGACCAAAAACATTAATTTTGGTCAAGTGGTTTGGTCTAACTATATTAACTGCAAAGTGGTAGTCAAATTTTATAAAACCGAACCGATTTTATAAAAACGACTTGTGCCAATACCAGGGTTATTCAAGCACGTCGAAAATTATTTTTCAGCTAGAAAACGCGCCGAATCACAGAGCTATTAGATAAAAACAAGGTTGGAAAGCCAAATTTTGTGACAAATTCCATTGTAACGAAGCTCCTCCAGCCTTTATTGTTGACGAAATAGAACGGGTCTGACTTTTATTCTGACCTTATAAAGGCAAAAAGCAGTATGCAAGTGAAAAGGGATCTACTGAATCCATTACAGCGGCCTGAAACAACGTTTTCTTAGACCGATTAAAACATTTTGATCTTTCCTTGTTTTTGAGGTAATTAAAAATAAGAGGGGGTGATAAAATCTCTTAAACTACTTGATTTAGTTAAAAAAATAAATAAGAAGTATTTTCTTAAAAAAAAAAAATAATCAAATAATTTCCATTTTAACTATTTTAAATGCGGTGAGGCTATCCTAATGTGACAAAGAAAAAAGATTATTTTAGTGACTTCAAACAAAATGATCCTAGAAAATACCGTTAACTTTTAGAAATCCAGTAAAACTTCTCCAAATCTGAGAAATAGTAGTGTTGCCTTGTCGCTCACCAAAATTGCATTTTAATAATAACAAAGAAATACAAAAAATTATGATTTAAAAATGTACTTTAAGTTAGGCTACGGACTGTATATATCCTTTTTTAAATTAATTATTTATTTCTCTTTGAAACGTACTTCCTCTTCGTATGATGCAGTTTATTCTGCGGAATTGAAATTAGTGCTTTATATTTATATTTATAGTTAGCACAAGCTACAGAGCATTTGATTGATGATCCTTTAGTACAGGAGCAAGCGATGTTGTTTAAACTAGTCCCGCCCGCCGAGCGGTAAATATTTTATCGAAGAATCATTATACAGAGTCCGAAATCACCGCTGGTCATTTTAAGTCGAAAAACTTAAGAGGTAATTTGCTCGTTCTCGCTCCGTTTTCGACTTATAACGGTTTTTATGATTTGTATTGGTTGTCCCTTTGACTGGCTCTAACTCTGCCAAACTATAACTGATTTTAATTTTTCTGTCATACAACTCTTTTCTGTGGGGATAACGGTTTTCCCACAATTTATTATCAAACACATTTTTTAAGAATTTTTAGGTTGGTTTTTTGACTTCGATATGATTTTTTTCACAAAAACACATTATTATTAAAAATACATTTAAAATTATTAAAAAACTAAAAAAAAAACAAAAAATAAAGGAAAATCAAGAAAATATGAATATTTAAATAATAACGAATTCCTTGATTGATGTGTTTGATAATAAATTGTGGGAAAACCGTTATCCCCACAAAAAAATAAAATCAGTTGTAGTTTGGCAGAGTTAGAACCAGTCAAAGGGAAAACCAATACAAATCATAAAAACCGTTATAAGTCGAAAACGGAGCGAGAACTAGCAAAATTCCTCTTAAGTTTCTCGACTTAAAATGACCTCAGGAACCCATGATTTTCTTCTGCGGCTGTGACACCCTGTATAAAAACTGATTTGTAGAAGGAAGGCTGCTTAATAAATTTTCTACAAAAAAGAAAAAGAAAATATTTTAGGTATTAATTAAAATAAAATGCACGACTGGATCGCACGTACTTGCTCTTTGGGTAAAAGTTGCTATAGACATTTAAATCTCTTGCAAGAAAAGTGCAACACGTGTAAAAGAATAAAACTAATTTTAAGTTTTTATTTTTTTAATTAATATACATTTTTTTTTGAAAACTTAATTAGATCGTTTAAGATTATATGAAATATCTGTGCACAAGTTTTGGTCAAAATCGCTTAAACCGTTTATGAGATATTGAAAAAAAGTAAAATAAAAATTATTTTTTTTTGCTAGAAAACGGTAACGAAAAACCAAAGGTACAGTTTTGTTGCAATCACTGAACACAATACATACACAAATTAAAAAAAAAACGTTAAAGCCGTTTTCGAGAAAAATCCAATAACACAAAACCGTTATATGGGGGGTATTAGTTCTAGACATGAAAAAACTGTTTACAAATTTTCGAAATTACACAAAAATCATCTGTTATTTATGTGTACACACTTACTGCTTTAACGTCTACAGCAAATTTGACCCCAAAAAGGAAGTACGTCGTGCACTTTAATTAAATTACAGCTGAATATGTTTTTTTTTATGTACATTATAATAGAAAAAAACGTTCTTACCCATTTTATTAGAATTTTCCTACTGCAGGATATCTCAAAAGTTATGGTTCAAACTGAAAATGGTTTAGACCCTGGGCATGACCTCTCAAAATTAAAAACCTTATTTGTTTCGACCGGTTATCGATTTAATGCAATTGTATTGAAACATCGAAAAAACCCTTCTTTGATCCATTATTCTTGTCCATTATAAATTTTAGTTTTTCACAAATTTTACACTTATTGGTTAAGCCAATAATATTACAATATAAAAGATAAAAAAGGGTGGAAAACAAAAACCAATTATGGGCGGAAGGTGCAAAATACTGGATTAAATAAAGGTTTATTTCGAACTTTCAAAAAACTGCAGCAAATCAAAATGTTTTGAAACGAACTAAGTTTCGAAATTCTGAGAGATCATGGCTAGGGCCTATACTATACTTACTATTTTCAGTTTGAAAACGACTCCAACGATTTTCATTTTTCATTTTCCAAAAAAAAACCTTTTTAAAAGAAATCAAAAAGTAGTTAAAGTAATTTTAGTAATGAATTTTAATTTTTTTAACATTTTTTATTCAATTAGGTACATACATAATTTATTTATAAAAACTTTATATAAGAGATTTTAAAGCCCACAGTAATTTTGACCATAAGAGCAAGTACTTGCGACCCATTCGCGCATTTTATTTAGCATATATTCATTTTTAGAGGAACAAGAAAAGTTTTTAAGTACATATATGCAAGTGATGTACTCGACTGAACATACAACTTCTGCTACACGGGACAAAGTTATCGAAATAAATTGTCTGTTAGCTCAACAGATTAATTTGTTGCCTGACCATAGATAGAACCGATGCATCAGGAGTAAAAACAGATACAATAATGAGGCTTACTATAGTGCACTAGTTATCTATTCTCTATAATCTAAAAAAACGATACAAGATTTGTCGAAGAGTTTGCTCCCATCATCTTAAAAATAATGTGTAGGTATAGTACCTACCTGCAACTGTTTGTACAATGCAATTTGTCAGTCGTTAAATCAAGAACTTTTTGCTCAAATGTGAATAAAATCCCGGAACCCCGAAAAGTAAACCTCATATTTTTGTTTTCAAGAACATGTACCTATCAAATTGTGGACTATTTTTGTTGTACTGCAGTTTGGTACCTTATATTCACTTTATTTATTTTTGGTTGAAACACATGTCACTAGTCTTATCATTAAACAGCAACAAATTATTTTAATTATTATTGCGGCGATAAATTGCTTTTGAACCCACTCCCTTACCTATTGTACTGGCATATGAATATATTTGCTGCTCATAAATCATTATAAAACGTGTTGTTGACACAAACTGTCACACATTTATGTGTCACTCTAAAAAGCACAGATTTATAATGGTTAAAAATTAAATCATAACGTCAGTTCCTGCTCTACAATACTTACAGAATGTTGTGTGAATGCAATGTAGGGTAATTTTTTGACTTTTTTTTTTAAATGTATTCTTAAGAAAATCTTATGCAGACGTCTTTGTTTTCAAAGAAGGGAAATTTCTCTCAAAATTTTGTTTAGATGTTTTCCATATTTCAAAATTTAAAATAAAGCGTAAAAGTCTTTGTTTCTAGAAATCGTCATGTTTACTTCAGGCAGTTATGACGATCAAAATAAACAAGATGATTTTTTTATTTTGCAATGCGAACAAGTCAGTTTTATTTAAATTTAAGACAAAAAAAAAAAAATACTATTTAAATCAGTTTTCAAACATTTTTTTTTAATCAGAACACAATCAAAATGAATTATAATTTATGTGCCAAAATAAAAATAAAAATCAGGTTATATAGTGAAGGTACCCAGTGAAAGGTGTACCTAAAAAATATACTTATTACAAGATCAATGAACTTTTAAAGGCACACACTTTAAGGCCAGGTACCTGGGCAAAGGCTCAATCAATGTAGGTTGCATTGTTTTTGGGGCACATACCAGTCACTAGCAAAATAATATTAAATTTATATAAAAAGCACGTTTTCTAGCTCACTCATCGTCGTTGTCGTCGTTATTGTCGCTCCTATAAATAATAATTGTTATAATTTATTGCCGGTAGGTACATACATATACGTTTTGACATTGAAGTGGAAGGAAATTTGAACATCTTCGTTTTACACTGCGCTTCGTTTGATTGTGATATAATGCAGTCAAAATAGACAAAATTCGGATAAAGCTGGAATTTGGTAGAGACCAAAAACTTGCAATACTTTATATTAAAAGTTTTTTTTTTAAAGCTGCCATTTACAATTTATTTTAAATCTGGTCAAGTGTCAAATTTTACGAGTTTTCGTTTTCAAGCTTGAGTAGAGAAAAACATACTTTTTAAAATTTGACAAAAGTAATTATGCAAAAAAATGTTAACAAAAACTACTATTTTGTAATGTTTTTTACTAAATTGTTCAGAATTTTATCGGAACAAATTTAAATAAAAAAGCTGGGAGAAATATAAGAAAACGTTTAAAATTTTAATTTGGCAGGCTGAAAGAGTGAAAATAGTTAAAAATTTCTGAGATGCCTACTCACATTCTACTGTTTTTGGTGTTTTTTTTTAGCATTTTCCATCAAAATATCACAAAATTTCCCGAAAAGCCTGTTCATCATATTTTGAGAAAAACTAAAAAAACATATTGTTAAAATCACTTATTACATGAACACACCAAGTTTAATCAAAATCGTTAGAGTCGTTTTCGAGAAAAATCCAATAACTCGAATCTTTTGTATGGAAGGTATTTGTTCTAATACGTTCTTACAGCATTACGAAAACCACTTTTTTGGACTTATCCATCATCGTAATGTTGGTTTCGATTAAAACCTCGAATTTTTTTTTACACGAAACCAATTTTTTACCTATAAAGCAAGTAAAAGACAATAAGAAATTAAAGGAAAAAAAAATCACATCTCGAAAATCTATCCATAAATATTTTGTTCGATGCCATTTGCGAGTTCTACACAGGCCAAAATCTAAATGAAAAATATAACGTTTTAAAGTTTTTTGAACCTCTGGTTCATGTAGATTCCCAAATCGTGTTATCAGCCGTCTATTCGAAGAATATCGTTTGTAGATTATTGTTCTATTTTTATCCGGTCAAGTTCCCAGTAGGGAACTGGAATTCATTTTTTAAATATCAAATTCCCAGTATTGAAAATTACATTTGGGAATTAATACCCTAATGACAATCCAAAGTGTAAATTAACATTAGTGTCTATAATAAGTGTTTGCATAATTTGAGATGCCCGAAATCCACACTAACGGAAATCGGCAACATTTTTTTTTTAATTTTAAGTAAAGTTAAAGCAGCTTATATTTTTCCAAACTATTTTCTTTTTAAAATCCATTCTCCAAATATTTTTTTTTATATATAAAGAAAAACAAAAAAAAAAGTATTTAGCTAGTCCTTAATGAGGTGATCTGGAGTGTTTTCATTTTCACGTGCAAAGTTAACTTGGCAATTGATTATAACTCATTCATTTCACACACTCCTGGTTGTTTACCTTTACACAAACACAAGGCAAAATGCTACTTAAGGTGAAAAACAGCAAAATATTTTCTCGGAAGTCTTTTCTGTGGGCATGTTTTTGATAAATCCAGTAAATACGAAGATCAAATAAATAAAATCCAACCCATGGCCCACTATTTTGAGATACTACGTCTCTCTTGTTAAATATATGAGAAAATTCGATGAATATACAAAAATAATGAAGATCTTGTTTTTCATGGAATGGTTTTTCAAGGTAAAATTCAATACCAAATGTTTTTTTTTTTAATTTTCATTTAAAAAGGCAGAGGGGTTAAAAAATACATCAAGGAATTGATTTAATTGGTGGCATTTAAGCAAATTGCTCGTATTTATCCTTGAATTTTACTTAATGGAATTAACATTGAATTTTGTATATAATGTTGAAGTATGAGCGTCCTTTACTTTAAAGTGACAGTGATCCAATTTATTATTTATTTTATTATTGCATTGATTGTATTCAATAATATTTTTGGCAAAAATTGAAATAAACAAAGTTTGCCTTTAAATTATTGCGCAATTTTGAGTTTTGGACTTTATTAAAAACATTCCAAGTTGTTTTTATCATAGTTTTTCAAAATAGTTAAATCGTAGTGTATTGATTTTATTTACTCGTTGTAATACACTCAATTACAATGCAAATAATTTATTTTCAACTTGAGTGACATTTTAATTTAATAACACAATTCAACATTTATTATTAATGTTCGAGTAGGTACTTGTTAAGGGCGCACTAGTTAAGTAGCTTTTAATCGATTTGTTAAGAATGCGTGCTAGGGTGAAAAAAAAAGAAACATAGGTACATTTTATTTTACATGTGTCCTTGAAACTAACACTGGCTTTGACATTGAAGTGATTAACCAAATTACATGCTATTGTAAATGAAACCGAAATATCAAAGGAATTGTGGTTTTTTTTTTCTTTTGTCCACAAACAAGAATTAAGGATAATGACTTTAATAAGGGAAAAGCAAAAGGTGATATTTTTCTAACCTTACCTACAATATTTTTTGGAAATAAATTTGATTAGGTAGATATAAGAATTCATTTACAATTGCAGATGAATATTATAGTGTGAATATTTACATACTTGTACAACAGTGAAATTAGAAAACCAAATTGCATTCTTCACGGGACAACTTTTTACTTGCGTCTTGCAATTTATTAATCCTGGCATTAATACATCAAATTTATTGGGTTAACCTTGAGGTTAACTTTGATTAAAAACATATTTGAAGACTTTAACCTCAAACCATCAGGCCCTAGTGATTTAACTCTAGGTAAGCTGAACAGATACCTACTTTTGATGTTTTTTATTCACCGAGTTTTTATTTTTTAATTTTTCAAAAATGGGTTAGTGTTTTCATTTTTGTTTTGTCTTCTAATATTTTCTTAAAAATAGTTCACGAATTTAGTTTTTAAACAAGGTTCGAGCATTTGTTCATATAAAAACTTTTTTTTGTATTTATTACTTCTAAAAATTCATCTCCCTAAAAGAAATCTAACGGCATACTTAATTTGGTGTTTAAGTAATGAATTTCACATTTCTTTTAAATTTCTAATAAGATTATTAATTTAAAAAAACTTTATGTAAAATGACTTAACGTCCACAGGAACTTTGAGCACAAGAGCAAGTGCATGCGACCCAGTTGCTCATTTTATCGTTCAATAAAATTTAATAAAAACACAAATTGTGTATCATGAATAAACCAACACGACCCTTGTAAATATTGAACTTATAACTTCAATAGAAAAGCTTCAACAATACAACAAATTTTCTTATTTCAAATGAATGTCAGTAAGGTAAATGGCAATAGACCAATTTATTAATTTCAAACCCTCAAATACAATTCCTATTTCCGATAATATTTTCTATAATTACCGTCAAATTAATGTTTAAATATTTTATTGAAAATAAAATATCACAACACTTTTTATGTACCTTATACTACAAAATAAATCGATTTAGGTTTTCTTGTGATTTGTTTTGTTGTTGTTGTATTTCTTTGATAAGGTAGCAATTAATGATACTTTGGGTTGACTTGCCAGTCAAGAGTAAATATAATAATAAATACAAAATAGACAGAATAAAACACAATTTCGTCGTGACATTATGAATGGGTGTGTTCCGTTATTTTTTTTTTTTTGTTTTTTTTCTTATGTTCATAGTTTGGCGTAATGCCACCCACCACATTGAAAAGAAACTTGAACAAATTCTAAATTTTCCTCGCGATAATGTTTTTTTTATTTTTTTCTATCCCATGTTTTGGTGTATTTTTAGTTTCGTGAAAAACAACTTGCGGTATTTTTCCAATATGCGTACCCATGTTGTTTTCGGGTGATTTATACAAGTTGTTTTTAACGACCTATACCAGAAATTGAATTCAATTGTTTTTATCTTTTCTAGTTTCTAGCTCAGAGCATTTTTTCGTTACAAACAAACAAAAAAAAAAGACGAAATAAAACTAAAACCTAAGAGATTCCTCAAATAGGAAATATTATAGATTTTAGATTGATGTGCGATATTTATAAAATAAATTTAATTTTGTTATTTACATTCGTCCATATTATTGACAAATTTAAAAACATTTTTTATAGCAAAACATGTAGGGATCTTGGTTTACATCCATACAAAATCAAGCTGATTCAATAATTAAAGCCGATGGACAATTTGAAGCGACGCGACGTACGTTCTCCGATTGGAGAAGATGCGCCAAGGTGATGAATTTCATCGCAAAATCATCTTCAGTGACGAAGCTCATTTTTTGCTCAATGGGTTCGTCAATAAACAAAATATGCGTTATTGGTCTGGTGAAAATCCACATTTGCTTCAAGAAACACCACTTCATCTACAAAAAATAACTGCTTGGTGCGGTTTGCATGCCGGCGGTGTTATTGGGCCATATTTTCTCTTAGACGATAACGATCGTCACGTTACTGTGAATGGCCAGCGTTATCGCCCCATGATAACCGATTATTTTTGGCACAAATTGGAAGATATTGACTTGGACGACATGTGGTTTCAATAGGATGGTGCCACAAGCTACGTAGCACACCTTACAATCAAACTATTGAAGAGTAGGTTTGATGAGCGTGTTATTCCAAGAAATGGGCTAGTGGATTGACCGCCTGGTTCGTGCGATTTAACGCCTCTAGACTATTTGCTTTGGGGCTACGTTAAGTCATTGATTTATGCCAACAAGCGTTGGAAGAGCTCAGAGCGAAATATCGCCTGTTTGGTCGTAATGTGTGACCGAGTCGTCGAAAATTGGGTCCAACGAATCGACCGCTGCACACGTGCCCGCGGTGGCCATATGAACGTTTTATTTCAAAAAAAATTATCAAGTTCTTATTAGAAAACCCTTTAGTTACAAATTTATTGAAAACTTACTACAAATCATGTGGAAAATTGTTAATATTATAAAATACAAAGTCAAAGGGAATTATTCTTCGGTTTCAGTTTGATTTATTTTTATTTTTGACGGATATTTGTATGATCATTTTTAGAAAATAATGCAAATACAATTTTTATTTTATTAAACTGTCACCATATTGTGCATTTTAAATGGATGATTCATTAAATCTGTATTACCAAAAACCCTCCCATTTATAGATCTGTTTTTTTTTTTTTTTTGTTTATTATACTTTCACTTGTATTGTCTTCTTTTATCGTTTAAGTCCTTTCTTCTAGTATCAAAATATTTGCTCATGCGAATGAATCATCATAAAATGTGTAAATATATGAACTCATATTGATAGATACAATCTGATGTAATCGCACGAAAGGAGTGTCTATTCTCTAAAGATGACACATCACTATAACTACAAAAGCATTAATTTTATTACTATTATTGGACATTATCATTTTTAATACTTTGCCATTCAAATAAATACAAAAATTAACAAAAATTAATATGCATGGGAACAAGTTGATGATAAAACTGTTGCTCAGCTATTGTTAGATGATTTACTTAAAAAAATGTTGTTAAATCAATAAATTCAAGAATTGAACTTAAATCTATTTTACTATTAGTCAAAGTCACGTATATTTAAAAAAAACAACAAAAAAAAATTAAATCTACATTACCAACACTATTGCAACTACCAGCATGAAAAGAAGCAAACAAGGTCTTCGTCAGCACTATTCTTGCTTAATTACTTATAACAAGAATCCCTTCATGAAAACATTCCTTTAAAGGATTAAAAACACCCACGATTTAATCTATTGTTTAATTATAGTCCTGAAAATAGAGTTGCGATATGTTACAATTGTGTATTTTAATACGCAATTGCCAACGAATGTCGTATCTGAATTCGTTACTTCGTCATTCTGCAATACGGTTTTCGTAGCAATAGGTCCACTGGTGATCTGATGGTATATCTCACCGAGCAGTGGAACGAATCCTTACACCGTTTCGAAGAAAGTAAGGTTGTTGCACTTGATATTTCAAAAGCGTTTGATAGAGTTTGGAATCAAGCTCTCTTATCGAAAATGTGTGCAGTTGGTGAATCCTTTCTTCGCTGGATTAGAAATTATCTTTTGAATCGTTCAATACAAGTCGGATTCAAGTCTGAAACCTTAAAAAATAAATGCTAGTTTGCTCCAGGGCTCCGTCTTGTCGCCGACTCTCTTCCTCATTTTTATAAATGATCTCCTGTCTGAAACATCTAATCCACTAAATTGCTTCGCTGATGATAGTACGCTCAGCTTTTCATATTTTTTTAACTTCAACAGCGAAATATTGTAGGCTCGTTAAATTTTGGCCTCGACAGTATTGTCGAGTGGGGGGTAAGAAGCAGCGTAGAATTTAATGCTTCTAAAACACAATGCTGCTTACTATCGTTAAAGCGGAACCTATAACCCATGCCACTATCCATGAGTGACACCCACGGAAACCGAACAGCGAGAAATTTTCTCCCCTTCTGGTCTAGCTACTATATATTAAGCGTTTATTCGTCCAGGTGCTCAGGTGCTCCTATAACCCACTTGAGCTTTTTGGACAGAATTCAAAATAGAGCTTTGAAAACGATAGGTGACGGTTCGATAACACACACAATTACGCCTCTCGAGCACCGACGTAATTTATCATGTCTGTCCTTGTTTTATCGCTATTTTCATAATCAGTGCTCTGAACAAATAGCTAATTGCATTCCTCCCCTTAAACAATTCCAGCGTAATACTCGCACTTCGAGGAATGCTCATCAGTACACCCTTGAGCCAAATTTTGAACATACCGTCAAATACAGAGATTCTTTCATTAGCCGTACTACGCGAATGTGTAATCCATTACGTGCCTCTGTTTTTCGCTCCCACTTAAATATTCAGAATTTCAAAACTAATATGCATTTGTTTCTCCTCTTAAATCCCTCCCTATTTTTCTAACGCTCGCACTGTGTACACCATATTAAGGGTAGCCTAACACCTTTTGTGCGCGCGAATTATAAATAAAAAATTTCTACACTAAAACATGACATTAACAACCAGACTATAATCTTGAAAATACGTTCGCACGTCATCTCTTTTTATGTTTTATCAAACATGTCGATTTCTCAATTTAAAGACACCCACAACTAATACTAATGTCGTCATACAATTTAAATTACATTGTTCGGAAATAACTTTCTTTATTTACTCGATAAAAGAAAATTACTCGTAGTTAACTTAAAAGTTATTATAACCTTAAAGAGTATGAAAGTAATGTGGGCCATTATTGAAAGTTTTTACCACCCATGAACTGTTCATTATGTTTGTATGTATCTTGAAATCAAATTAAAAATAATAAACAATTCCTGGATATTGCATTGTCCTTTAATAAATTCTTATCTTTTGATGCAAGATATAACGTCTGTCATAACAGGGTGGTTTGGTCCTTCGGCCCACCAAATAATAATAAAACAAAAAACGATATTTTATTCGAATTCGAGGAGTATTACTAGATGTAAATACATAATGCTCAAATACAGGGTGTACCACAGTCTAGGCTACAACCAAAAAACTTAAAAGGTCCTTTTTTTGTTTTTACTTCGTATTGGAGTAGGTAAAACAATTTGTATGCCATTTCTTTTATGTAAATTATTCTATCTTTGGCAAACTAGAACCAATTTCTAAAGTTTAACTTTTATTCAAATAGAAATAATTTACCTTTTAAATTTGATACAAAAGCTTCTACAGTATAGATTAGGGTTATCCTGCATTTTATTTAAGAGAAATTCGAAAAAAAATTAAATTTGTGAATAACGATTGACAAAAATAAACTGCTGAATTATTGCAGTTTAAAAGAGTTGAAGAAAAAATGGTGAGAGAAAACTAAATAAGAAATATTTTATGAAAAGTGTAATTTTGTTTAATTTCACAATAAAAATCGATCTAGGCGATAGAGAATGTACAAAAAGTTAGCCCCAAAATTATATCTGTAGGCTCCTACAATTTCGATGAAAATAATCATTTGTCTTTTTTTGGGGCACGATCTTCGAATTAATTCGAATTCTTTTGCAAAAGTTTAATTTATTTTGTATGGCCACTCGTTGCTGGCTATTATAGAAAAATTAACTGATCAAAAGCTGTAGATCTTTTTACTGTTTACAACTCGTGTATTAACTTTTTGTCAGTAGCCGGTGTTGAATTAAGAGAAATCGTAAAAAAGCAAGATTTTCGACACTCACCTTACTTTTTCACCCACTCAACCGCCGCACAGTGGTGCTTTTGCTGAAATAAATGCTAAAAATGAATTTTGGAAATTGGATTTTTTCATTTATTTTTTCATAGATATATAACTGTTCTATGTTTTCCCAAAATTTGGGAAATTTATATCAAGGAATATGCGAGATACAGGGCTCTTAAGTTAGGGTAACTTTAGTTTTGAAATCTATGTAATTTCTTGCCATAACTTTTTCAATATGCTATGGAGCTTTTAAAATAAATAAATAAAAAAAAATAGTCTTTTAGTTGGGTTAATACAGGGTGACCTAGAATTAATATTTTAATGTTCTTTCCTTATAGTTAAAGTTTTAGCTACATTAAGCTACTTCTAGTGACTACAATTTTTAAAAAGCTACAACATTCTAGTAAATATTTTCGAAAGAATCGTATCCGTCCTGATCCGATTTGGAACGCAGTGTACAAATTAGTTTCACAGTATCGCATTTAAAAAACACGGTTTTGACTTTGGCCATGTTGTAAAAGTTGTAATTTCATGAATAATAATGGTTGGATAGAATGCAACCAAGATTTTGTTTTTGTGAAAAATATATATCTTTAATTCAAATATAAAGTAAATTTAATCCTTTGACGGATATCTGATATTATCAATTTCAAACTCAATAAGTTTTTCTTGCTCCAATTTTTTTTCCAAATTCAAACTTATTTTTCTTGGAAATCTGTGGTAAGCATATATTTTTTTATGATGTTATTTAAACGAACTAATAGTACTAATAGTACTTTAAAAAAATGTGTACCTCAATTTCTTAATCCAGCATTTTTTATGGTCCAATAAGAAGAGACAGTTAATAAATAAAAAATAATTTTTTTTTGGGTTTTTACCTGAATACGAGTTTTTGTCTCCAAATAAAAAACAAACAATTAGTAGAAATCATATTGCCTTTTTATGATCGGAAACAGACTTTGAAAGGTGTTGCACATTTTTGTATAACGGTATGTCCTGAAAACCTTTTCAGAATTAGTACGGTCATAAAAAAAAAGATTAATTAATTTTGTGTAAAACACAAACGAATTCGAAGTCAGTTTAAAAAATTAGCTTGACGTTTGTGTTTTTAAAAAACAAAGTTTAAAATGTCTGCATTTGTTTCAGGTTATATATGTAGGTGTGTATAATCCCAGTCCAAACATGTGTGCAAAATTTCATTGAATTCCGTTTCATAGTTCAGATTTTACAAATAAAACAATTTTTATTTTTGCTATAAGTCAATAAAGCCTGCAAATTCGAAAAAAATAAATAACTTTTCTCGAACCAAATTTTGTCGATGTGTGTGTAAGCCTAGTCCAAACATGTGTGCCAAATTTCATTGAATTCCGTTACTTAGTTCAGATTTTACGGATTTATTTACGCTCTCCCATACAAATGACACCACTGTGCGCCGCGCCGTTCTCCCAATCATTTGGTGAGCAATTTATTTTTCCCTTTCATATACCATTTGTCCTTAGTTCTCCCGCTACCATTATCCAGCGGTCTATTTGATAAATCTTAAGTTACAAACAAAAAAGGATTATTGTTTTCTAGTTGTGAACATCAAGTAGAGATATTTTAAGCATCCGGCAACACTTCATTTCAAATAGTAGTCATCCTAACGTTCATTTGCCAAACTTGCGTTTGCGTATAAAAACGTCTCTCTTTGAAGAGTAACTTTCCCACTGATGGAAATGATAATGGAAGAGAATATTAAAAACATTTTCAAACAGCGCCTAATCCAATTTTAAAATTAATTGTTCATTAAATTCTAATTACAAAAATAATAATTTCAAAAACAAATTAAAAAAAAAAAACAAAATTTGCATGCATGCATGTGTGTTCTAAGTAAACAAATCTTCATCCCCTTTTACTGTGATATCACACATTCCCTTAACAACATTTTCACTCGTCTCAGCCCCAACTACAAGAAAAAAAAAGAGAAGAATTATCATCGCATGCCTCTGCAAAAAATGTGGGTGCTGCTTGCTACCACACAACCAGACGGCAATTCGATTCAGTTTAAATGTTCACTTCAACGCGACGACGTGTGTTCCAAGAAAAAATAAAAACAAAACGTGCATGAAACCGAAAGTCAAAAGCGGTCAATATAGTAAAAATACAAAAAAAAAATATTTCTTACAAGAAAATATATAAAAAGAAACACACAAAGTTTTTCTTCTTCGTAGTTTTTTTTTCGAAATTCAATTTAAAATTAGATTCACATGAGTGTAGTACAATACGACGTAGAATTTCAAAACAAGAATTGAATTAAAGAAAATTCGAAAATTTATTTTCTTTTTTTCGAAATTTATCCTTTGGTACATACAAAGTGTTGAAAAAAAAGTTTTTTGCTAATTTTTCTATTACAACGAATAACGGTGTCACGTTCATAGTTACAACTTCGTAATCGATTAACGAAAAAAGGATCCTTTTTTGGATTTTTTTTTGATAAATTTAAAGAAATTTTGTATTCAATTGGCGCTCGCAAATAAAGCAAGTTCATAGTTCACCCAGTTTAAGATAAAAAAAAAAAAAAAAAAAAAAAAATATACACGAGGATGGCCATGGTAGAAGGGATGACGTCTATCGATTTAGGGCCTATCCCACCGACAACACCAGAAACCTCCAGTGTAACCATCACAGAGGCTGGTCTACAGGAAGAACACATTGAAACACCTGAAGAGAGGTTTGTTTTCATTACATTTGCAACATTCCCATAAATAATTGTCATAAAAATCACTTATTTTTTATATTGTTGTTGTTGTTATTGTTGTATGACCAAGAATACCTTTACTTATGTGTACATAATGGAATGACTTCCCCTGATCCTGATGACGATGAGTATGAGGTGGAGGTCGATTGGAATGAAATTAAAAAAAAAAAAAAATTAAGAGTGACGTTTTATGTGTTTGCACAAAGAACTCTCATCGATTTATTTATTTTTTTTTTATTACAAATGTAGGTATAGGAGGTACTTACTCCCAATTTATATATGTGTATAGTTTTTGTTGGCGCTGAATGGCCTGAATGACAACTTATACCTACTTACTATGAAAAAAAAGCAAAAAAAATATGTTCCCATAGAATGCGTCATTCTTTATGTGTGGAGTGGAGTTTTATCAATTTAAGGATACGCCGCCGCCGTCTTACCATTGTGTATCCTTGTTTGTCAGTGTCAAAACGGGTGTGTAGCTCGCTAGTGATGTCATATATTAAGTTAAAAGGACATTTTAGTTGGGAGAGTACGATGAAATTGGCTCGGTGTGTGTCATCGTCTTTTATATAAGTTTTAATTTTTGTTTTTTTTTTTTGTTTTTTTATTCATAAAAAAAAAAAATTAATTAATTACAGTGAAATGTTTGATATCATTATGATAACTGCCTATTGGATTGATTCATTTACCAAGCCCGTTTTTTTTTTGTTACTTTGCTTCTCATGAGTTGTTTTCAATGAGTTTGTAAAAAGTACTTTTTTTTTTGTCTAGCAGCTCCATCTGTCGATTTTTTTTGTTGTTTGAAATTTAATTAAATCATTCATTCAAAATATGTTGTTTAATGAATACCAAATTAATCTCATAAATTAAACAAAAAAATGTTCATTCATTGTTCATAATAAATTAATGTGATAATCAATGTAAATTTCTTTTGCCTTTATTGTTCGGTTGTTAGTTTTTGTGATAATTTGTTGAAAATTTCCATATTTAAAGTTTGTTGGGTGCATTTTCCGAGTGTTTGGATGATTTTTTTTTTTTTTTTGAGATAGGAAATCCTCTTTTTATCATATTGTTGAATTGCATTATTCATTGATGACTTTCAAAAAGGAAATGAAAATATATTTTATAAATATATGGAGCCTCTTGCATGTTAGTATTGTGACCTGTTTAAGTTTTTATCTGTAACTATTGTGACTCACAATGAAAAATTTGACCACAAAGAAGCTGTCAAATGATATTCTGGTCTCTTATCATCAATTATTTTTTTTTTTTATTTCCTACGAGAATTTTTGACTGATTCTGTTTTCTGAAAATTAAATTTCATATGATTTTTTTTAATAACTTATTACTTTTTTTTTGTTTTGTTTTTTTTTTTTTTGTTTTTATTGGAGTGTTTGGATATCTTTCAAGTGCAATAGTGGGCTCAGTTTTTTTTTTTGCTATTATATTAAATTTGCAATTGACCTAGTTTTCTACTTTATGTATCTTTACTATTTAATCAGTGGAAGGAAATGACATTTGTGTATGAATATTTTAATGCATAAATGAGTGCCAATTGTTTCGGTTATTTATTGTTGCAAAACAAAACATAAATTATTGCAACAACAAACATTCAAAGATTTTTGTTTTCTTTTTTATAGTTAAGAACTGTTGTTAATGAATAGCAAATAGTTTTTTTTCACCGTAAAGTATTTTGTTAATTTGTTTTTAAAATTGTTAAGAGCTTTGTGATTGCAATTGATGCTTGATAAGGGCACATTTTTGTTGCACTGATAAAATCTAAAACTGCATCAAATTGAAAAAAGAATCGATAAATCAATTTTGTTCAATTAAATCAGTGTGTAGAAAAACAGTTACAAGTCCAAAATGATAGTTTTCAAAAAAAAAAAAACAAAAAGGTTACAGAAAAACTATCAACTTATTTTAAAACATAAAATCTACGAGAAATTTGAAGGATTTGGGTCTCCCTTTATGTTCAAGAAAGAAAATATTTTAAAATGCAATATCTACGAAATATTAAGAAAGAAAGGCATTAGTTTCTTACTACTCTTACCACTTAACACAAATGATAAATAATTTTATTAGTAGACTTCAATTTCGATAATGTTTTTTTAGGTTATTATAAAGATTTTTGTGAACAAACAGTTTTTCTTGTGAAAAATTTTGTAAAAAAATTAATATAATAAAATAAGCTAACAATTTTCCAGTTCTGCTCTAGGAAAACAACATATATGGCTAGAGTACTGTTTTCCCCATTTTAAATGTGATAGGAATTTTCTAAAAACTTGACTAAAAACAGAATAAAGAAATATTAAAACACAACGGATCCACAAGGCCGTGTTAATACGTATGTATGTCTTTACACAAAATCATATCCGATAAATAGTTTTCTAGACAACAATTTTCAAACACAGAATTTTGAAAAAAAAAATGCAAGTTTATTTTAAATGCAAATACCTTTTTTTTGGTGTAATCAAAATTATCAAAATTATAGGCCGAATGTCAAGAATATTGGATTTTCGTATATATTTTTTTAAAAGTAGAAGATGTAGAAAAGTATTCTAAGCAAAACTTGTACGATAAAAGTTGAGACGCTACCGTTACAAAAAAAAACCTAAAATGACGAAAAAATCGGTTATTTGCGAAAAACGAAAAAAAAACTGTGAATGATGAAACTGATTTTTTTACAAGATTACTTTAACACTTTTGTCCATACGAGCTGTAAATTAAAAAAATATTGCTACTTCAAAGAGTTGAATTGTCGAAAATTTAGAGTTTTCGCATACAACTCTTAAACTGTAAATTGAATCAAAAAGTTGTTTACACAATTTGTGGCTCTTAAGAACTATCTTAACAAATTTGTTTTTTTTTATAGCTTTCTATACTATATACAATGGTTTCAAAAATTGTCGAAAAAGCGAAAAAATCATTTTATTGATATATGCTCTCAAATGGTAAAATTTTCGAAAAATATTTTATACTTATTTTGAAGATAATGGTATGTATATTCCATAAAATATTCCATGGCAAGTTTTTCGATACGAGTGATAAGTTACAGTGACAGTGTATTTGCTTTTGCTTTTGATTTTCAAGGAATTGAATGCAACATTGCTAGTTTAAATTGCGTAAAATGCGTTAGTTGTATTATAATCTTAGCTTCGAAGAATGCATACAAAATTGCTAAAATTATAAAAGTTCTCACAAAACTTTGCAATAATCTTTAAGACTTTACAATTTTCACAGTAAAAATATTATATATATATTTATTTTAATTGTTACCCAATTATAAATAACGAACAAATTACAAAACCAACGATACTGCAAATAAAGATAAAATAATCGAATTTCATTGTCCGCTTCTTTTTCGTTGTCCGCTTCTTGAGAAATGTCCCATATGTCAAACTTTGAATGACAAACTACTTATATAAGATTATCGGTCATGTCCAACACAGGTTAATTGGTTTCATTATTCGGTCAGTAATAGTCAGCGTTGGAAAACTCTATATTAACCATTAGATTTGTTTAATAAAATAAAATGTTACTCATACGCCATAGTGACCGTTTAAGTGTTTGAATCGAGTTGTCATAAAACTTGCCGTTAGACTTTATACTTGTATAAAATATTCATAACTATTATAGTCCCAGAAACGGTTTTTTAAGTAGCTAAAGTTTAAGTGATGGTTTCAGGGAATATCAAAGATCTATTGACAGGTCTTTTATATTGTTTCGTTAACCACTACATTATGAATATGGGCTTTAAAGGCATTAATATCAAAGGTGTGAGTTTTGACATTTCATTACATTCTATATTCATCACTAACCATTGGAAAATTTGTTTGTTTCTTCTTATAAGTAAATCCGTATAGTAATAATTGTTGTTCCTTGGCATTTAGTGGAATTTAGTAACTTTGTTTTGAAAGTCATTGAGCTTAAAAAAAAATCAATTAAACTTGAAGGTCAGTAAAATTTTGTTTTCTTTTTTCTTTGTTTATTATTGGAATTGAAATTAATAAATATATAATTAACATGTTCGTTCTAAATACATATACATTGAACCTGTTAATGGTTTCTTAGCAATTTGTTGGTGTGAATGTTGGTCGTGCGCCATTGACTTTTACCAAGCACTGGTTAGAAATTTTTTATTTGTGTCTAGAACCATATGAAGTAAATTATAAGTAATTTTCACCTTCAAGTTAACAAATACCTGCCACAAATTTAATAGATTAACTTCGCATCACATGATTGAGGTCAAGTTTTTGAGTGCTTTAATGTTTATGAAACATTGAGTGAAACCACAATACTGTTAAAAAAAAAAACTGGTGAGTTTTCTTGTTTTTGTTATTTTAATCAAAAATTCTTTCAATACCAAAATTATCAAACCATAACATCAAACATTTCCGGCGAAATTATGATATTTGGGCTATACACAAAACCATTTGGAACAATTTCTTATTTATTTTTAAATGAACGACGGATTCTTGTTACCAATTTTTCGTAATAATTTTTATTGCTATTAAAAACAAGAATATAACAAGTATTATGTGATTATAATGGCAACATTTTAAGACCATAAACTTAAAAATCTGGGGGTTACTTTTTCAGTTACAGTTTGAAATTGTTCATTTTCTTAAAAAAACATGTCGAATCACAGCTGTTATTTTTATATTTTTTAAATTATTTTTTCAATGCAAACATGTATATATTTAAAATTATACCAGTAATTACATACAAATAGCATGGAACAATTTTTTGTATCGTTTTAGAAATTATTTAAAGTTCTTAAAAGAACTTAAAACTAGTAAGTTCCAACCTAAAGTGTGTAATAAAAGAATTGAAAAATAAAAATCATACACATTATATCAAGCAGAATCTCTTCAACTAACATCTTAATTCTAAAATGAACTAAAAAAACGGCAAATCCACCATCTTTAATTAGGAAACTAAAGTATTCTTGAAAAGAAACTATTAATAAAATCTTTATTTGAACGACGAATTCGTTGTATGCTTCGTTCCACTGATTCTCATAGATTCGTGTTTCTAAAATAAAAAGTATTGAATATTCAATACAGAGAATTCTTCTTAACTTAAAAGGAGTAGACAATTTTGTTCCATTCATTCTCACCATATCAAGTATCCAAATAGGTTCAAAGAAAAATGCAGTGCTATCGAAATCGATCATTGCAAGGGCAACTGTACAGCGACCAAACGAACTCTTTTAGTAGTTTAAATCAATATTCAAACGTAACGTTATTTTTTAATATTTTTGATACTTGTACAAGAAAATTTGTTCTCATATTCCGTCATTCGCGCCCCACAAATACTGTTAGTTAAAGTAGTAATTTGCAATTTGTTCTTTGTATAACTTCCATGTTAACTGTATTATTATACTTTCAGTCAATAAGTTCAAGACGTAGTTTTGACTTTTGCTCATAAAAAGTTTGTGGCTTTACTTAAAACCATGCATTTCACCCAGGGTGTTTTATTACGATTAAACTATGGACAAAAGTGTCTAGATTTTTTTGTAACTTCCGTGTATGAAAACGATTAGTAAACTATAAATATTTGTTTTTTGTGATCAATATAATTTTTGTCATTGCCATCACGTTTCATCAGTATCATTATCAGAGATGAAAAGCTGTCATATTATTTTTTTAATCAAAAAAAATCAATTATCAATTTGTATTCGTAAAAAATGTCACAGAATTGACTTTTTTAAAAACAAATCGACTTTACAATAAAAATTTACTTATTCAAAATTACGTTCATTCGTTCATTTGTTTATAATTTAATAATTTTTACTTGAGTTTCGTGGGACGAATGACTTGAATTCAAATACAAAAAAAAAAACAATTTTAATATATTTTCTTAGATTTAAACGGATCGAAGTTAATTTTTGTCATAGTAATATGTGGAAAAGAAAATTGGATTAAAAAAAACGTTAATTGTTCAATCCCAACTTATATTTCAAAATAAACTTTGAGGATCAATCAAGTGATGCAGACTGTACCTGTACATACTCACATGGGTGTTTTTTAACTTTCAAGAATTTTTCGAACAAAATTTCATCTTCAGTGGTTGTCATAACAAGCTCAAAGATGAATTTAAATATTTAACAACAATAAAATGTCACGTGCTAAAAATATAAATATGGTGCAGTGGTTAATCATTTTGCTGACAGTTGCTCCAAAAGCGATAACGATTTGTTTCTTTTCCATACAATTACTTAGGGTTTGAAGTACTCTTAATAAGTAAGCACATAATATACATATTTTGTACCTATATCTGAAAAAGTGTGCTGCAATATTATAATTTGTATATTGTTTACTTTGAAAAAAAAAAAAAAACAAAAAAACAGAAACAGAAGTTACTGCTTGACTAATCTGACAAATCACTGGAAGACACTTGAGCTGCTAGTAAATATTTTCTAAAGAGAACTTTTGTTTACACTTTGCTGGCTTTTTATTGTTCCTTATTTCATTTCAAATATACAAAATTGTTTTTAATTAGATTATGAGACATATGAAGGTTACTTGAGTGAGTAAACAACACACGCTACAGTTTGATGAACACAGATGCGTTGCGCATCTAATATGGCTTTTTAATAAATTAATTATGTAAACGTTATGAGTCAGAATTATTGTATGAATTTATTAATTGCAGCTTTGAATGAAATGAGTTGATGACGAAATATTTATACCAATTTCGTAAGGACATTGAACGCAATTAACTAATTATACGATTTAGCTAATTTTTGTGTTATTAAATAAAAAAGAGCAAAGAATTATCTTTTCACTGTTTCGGTAGGTAGAAGGCTAGAGTATCGATGTTCAGTTACACGGCATGATCAGTTACAAGTCGCTGTTCGTATACGCCTTTTGTTCCGAGTCTTTGAGGCCTTTCCTCATACATCATCCTTAACTGAAAAACTAGTTTTTAAATTAACTGTACCTAGATTCATTATGTCCAGTGTATCTTACTCGAGTAAAACTCACCACCAAAAAAAAATGCACGACTGAGTCGCACGTACTTACTCTAAGAGTCAAAGTTGCTGTGCACGTTAAAACTTCTTTCAATGGGTTTTCCAATAAGGACTTGACAACTTTTTTTTTTTAATAAAACGCAAACCATTTGAGATATTTCAAAAAATTTATTATTGTCTTGAATTAGAATCAAAACATTTATGAATGAATCTCAACTTCGTTCATATGGCCACCGCGGGAACGTTTACAGCGGTCGAATCGTTAGACCCAACTTTCGAAAACCGGCCACACATTTCGGGCGAAACGGCCGCTATTTCGTGTTCAATGTTAGCTCTGAGCTCTTCCAACGGCATAAACCAATGACTTAATGTAGCCCCAAAGAAAGTAGTCTAGAAGCGCTAAATCGCACGAACGAGACGGCCAATCGACTGACCCATTTCTTGAAATAACACGCTCATCAAACTTACTCTTCAATAATTCGATTGTTAGGTATGCTGTGTGGTTTGTGGCACCATAATTGATATAGGCGGGGTTGTAGCTTTAAGCACAGGGCATTGGCTGATAGGCAAACATGTGGTAAAACTACCATACTTTCGTAGTTGCAAGGCAACACAAGAAAAAGAGACACTAGAGGATTTCCTCTGCTATTGTCCAGCCCTATCCCAATATAGAAACCAAGCCTTAGGTGCTCCGTTTCTAGACAACCTAAGTGACCTTTCCAATAAGAAAATTAAAGATTTATTAACTTTCCTAAACAAAACACAATAGCTCTAACATCAAGTAAATGACAAGAAGCACATAAGCGAATGACATCGGCAAAAACCCTTTTGAGTAAGAGTTCTTGTACATCGGGTTTTCTGCTAGACGAATTAGCTCCATGTACTGGGATGCTGAATAGGAACCCAATCTTAAGACAGCGGCCGGTCACGTAGACAGCTTCTGTCTTGGGCGATGGAAGAAATTCAGCATCCCAACATGTCAACGTTAGGCTTAAAGAGTTTTTAAACCAAGCAAAGACAATTAGGCTACAAGCGAGTGATGTCCAAAAATAACCTTGTGAGTAAGAGACTTACACATCGGTTATTCCCCCAGATGAACTCGCTTCAAGCTGTGTTTTGCTGTAGGATAGCTGAAGCATGGGCTAGCAGACCGTCAAGTAGATGGCGGTTATCATATGCGTGGATTCACTTTTTTGCAACTCTAATTTGTCAATGCTATCAGTTTTAGGTATAGTATTAATAAAATCAAGCAGAGGCAAAAAGGCCACAGGCGAGTCAATCTCACGGTAACCTTCATGAGGAAGAGACTTTCACATAGGGTTCTCCGTTAGACGAACTTGTTCGTTTGGGCTCTGAGTCGCTGAATGATAACTCGGCCGTCTGCGCGGCAGATCGTTACGCAACGACTACTTTGTTGGGGGATGGTTAAAAATTTTACTTTGATGCCATTTGAAAAATCATTTCATTACCAATTCAAAACATTGGTAATGAAAAATGCATTCATAACCTTTTTGACCAACAGGCTTGCACACTGGGAAATGTCGGAACCCAGTTTAGCGGCCGCCTGCGTGACAGATCGTTTTGCGGTAACTACTCTGCTGGGCGATGGTAACGTTTATCAACTTTACTGCCATTAGACCAACCAAACCTAACCATTCCATAAACAATATAGGGCACAAGAGTTATGGCATCAAAATGGCGCCAACTGGCGCTAATTGGGCTTCCTGAGCAGTTGTTCTAGAAACCGCCATTTCTAATTAATTTTATAAATAAGAAGTTTAAATACAATTTTTCTATAACTAGCTTCTTTTAAGAATTTGACTGTTTCGTCGTTAGTACGAGCTATTTAGATTTCGTTATATGATGGTCTTAAAGTTATATTTCCTAACAAAAGTCAAAATGCCCCGTACTACGCTGATCGCTGGAACAATATCCTCATTCGGGACTTAAATGTTCTCTGTTCCGGATGTCTTTGTTGAGTGGTCATCCTTCTCATCAAATTATTTTGAGTAGTTAAAGATGTTTCCGATAAGCTTCTTATTAGAAACTTGAAAATACTTGTCCAGTGTAATAATTTTGGCTTTTTCGTCTGTATAGTGTTTCTGCTGCTGTCATTTAAAAAAAAGACCATTGCAGATCCTCAAAGCTTTAGCTGATGTCTGATCTAAAAATCTGCTTGCATATTAAAAGTTTAATTGTTTGGTTCAGTCCGGTTCTTTATTTTCATTAATTGGTTGGTTCCGTCCGGTTCTTTATTTTCATCAAGAGGTGCATGCGATGGAATGCCAAGAAGCACATTCCTTGGTTGACAATCTAGTTCCATCTAGGAGTGTGCGTCTACAGCACAGCCGAAAGTCTGTTCGGCTCGTCCTTTTCATACAGCTATCGTTTTTCTTTTGTTCGAGATGGTTTGGTTTAACTCACAGAAAAATGCAACCCATAAGTCCACCTTTTCAATGCTATAAATGATCAAATACTGCAAATACGTTTATAATTGTAATTCATAAAAAAACTATGGTGGGTGGTTTTGAATCGCCATTCTTTTGACATTCCTATGGTATTTCTCATCAACGGCTTACCGGGTTGACAGCACGTAAAATTTCTCATAAGAATTCAAGCCTTGCCAATTTCTGCTAACGTTTGCAAAAGCCATTAAAAACGTCATCAGATTGCCAATGTATTCTTTCAAAACACTCAATAGCTTAGATTAAAGCTAAAAAAGAGGTTAGAATACTGTTTGACAGATTAAAAATTATTCCGGTCTAACAATTATTGCAGAGTTGCTTAATCAAACAGATATTTTTTTTTTTACAAAAGCCAATCTGCCAACAACCACCTACAAAAACAAGGCCATCTAAGTGAGTAAGTTTGACTTGCATGTCATTGTTGATGGCCATGAAGTGCAAGGGTTGTATTTTTGTATAGTAGACAATATTAATAATCTTGGTTCATGTGATCGGTGAGTGTATCTTATTCATTTTGTTTGTTTTGTCATATTGAAAGTCTCCTACAGCTTTAACGAGAATATTTTTAATTTTTTTTTTCTGATAATTACTGTTTATCATCAATGTTTCCTTTAAAATTTAAAAATGCAGTTTGTATAAATATAATCAACAATTCCAGTAAATTGTTTATTTTTTCTCAAAATGCGTGGTACAAAATATGAGTTTATTTCATTTTTTATGAAAGCTCGTTCAAAGTAAATATTTATCAATTTTAAATTTCATGGCATTTCCAAAATTTATAGAATAAACATTTAACTTTGTGGGCTGAATTTTATTTATAAAAATAATTTTTTTTGTTTTGGTAACATTTCCTGATTGCAGCGGGTGCACTTTACTTTCTTAATGTTTCGAATTCCGAATTGAATATTAAACTAATAGGTGATAAACTACCTTTCAACGCCTTCTACAAACAATCTGTTTTTAGCATTATCCCTTGCAAAATCTGCAGAATACGTAAAAGAAATATTATATTTGAAAGTTTTTTTTTTTTTATTGTTGTTGTATTTATATTCTCGAACTTGTCAAAAGTAGGACACCAACTATGCACAAGAAGACCTTCGGGCTGGGAAGAGAGTCCTTCAGATGCCTTTCGTACGTGACATAACCATTATTTGAGTTTAAATTAAGAACACGCACACACAGCTAAGAAACTATATACAAAAATCGCACGAATCTATATCAAAACAAAAACAAAAGCCCTATAAATAGAAGAGAGCTTATAGCCCTAGATGTAATTATTTATTAGTTATTAATAAATTTCATTCTGTCATGCACAACACATTATTATTTGTCTATAGTTTTGTGTCGGCTTATCATTAAACTTTTGTTGTTAATTTTTTGTCGGGGTGTTGAAGTGGTCTCGTTCGTGTCAATGATTGATTTTAAGAAAATCACACCTTAACAGTTTTTAACACTTTCATCATTGTGCAATAAATCTTTGATCAATTATTCAAATAATAAGTATGTGTCATTTTAATAGAAAAATACAAATAAATTTGTTTACCAGGACTAATTGGTCCTTTGATTATAAAAATATAAATTACATTGGTATTCCCAAACTTTTCCGCACCGTTGCAATAATTTTTTAGTATTGTTTTTTAACAAAATTTTTGAGAATAACGTATTCCCGTTTTAGTATACCTCCATTATTTTGAAAATCAGTACTTTTGTTCATTGGAACAAAAAAAAAAGCAAATTTAAAGTACTCCTTTTTGGAAAGTTCTTCTGTTAAGGTACATGAAGGTTTTATTAAAAATAGCTGAATTTCGAAATCAACCTAAGTTTAGGTAATTCCAAACTTTAAGCATTTACAGATTCCAATTATGTTGTTTCTAACAGAAGTTATCGTGGCACCGACGACGACAACGGCACACGCACATACAAATATCTCGAAAACGTGTTTTCTTTGCGTTTTATGATGTTTTATGATGAAATGGACTAATTGCTGTACCTACCTATCCTGTACACTACGTGTACGGAAAAGTAATATTAAACATAGAGAAAGAAAGAAATAGATATCGTCTTATCGTTATGTTTTTTACGAGATTTTGTTTAAAAGCTTAAGCCTACTATAATGTAGCTTTCGCTTGCTTTTTTTACGGGAAAAAAAATATTCGGCATTGCAAAAATTCTAGCTTCGTCAATTTATGTAATTTTTTCTCAACTTTGACATAGATTTTAAGCACATATATTATTTTTATTCAATATTTTTGAATTTTATTTATTTCTAAATCAAACGAAGTTTTTTTTTATACAAATCGGTTTTAAATTGCTTGAAATTAACAAAATTGTTTTCCTTTCCAATCGGATAAAAATTTTACTTGATATTAAAAATACATACAGAGCACATATTAACACAAAATCCTGAAAACGTCATTTCACAAAACGATCAAAAGTCTGGAATTTAAGGTTTGGTTATCTTTAAACGGCCAAATTGCGAATTGTTTTGTCAAAATCTAAAGATTTAAACTTCCTTCTTGGGTCCTTGGACCCCCTAACGCAGCTTTTTGCTTCATGTAAATTCATTAGGCTTCAGATACGACCATTTTTATGAGGCCTGCTCTTTTCCAAAACAGCTTAAAAAGGGAACTGCAAACTAAATATCGGTTCCTAATTTATTTGCCAGCAGAGAGTCAGGTAGAATTTAATAAATTGTCAGCTTTTTTATCCTGAAACAGACAAAAAAAAAATTCAATTTATTAAATTCTTACAACTTACATCTTTCCTATATTGATAAGAAAAGCAATAAGAATGACATATAGAACTAACGTGCTATAGGCAAGCTCTCGTCTACCCCAAAATCTTTGACTGTAAATCAATACTAAAGCGTTCGATAAAATTTCAAAATATTTAATCATCAAATATTTAATCCTTCTTTAACTTAAATCCTTTGATTTATCCTCTTCGTTTATCTGATGAGTTATATCCTACTTGGTCAAGCGCCAATAGATAGTAGTTATCCGATTTGCAAAATACAACCACTTCAGGTGCACCACAGGGTAGTCATCTTGGTCCACTGTTATTTGTCTGTTAAATGAAGCCCTGAACCCTTTCCGATTCTTTTGTTCATCGCTAATTTAGGCACTACCTGTGAGCTCAATTTCCAAGCTTACATCGATCAAATAATAAATTTGGTTTTATAAAATGATAGTCGAAGAAATTTTCAAATCCATATGCAACAAAGTCGCGCTATATTAAATTATTTGTTAGACCGATCTTAAAATCAAGCTTGGTCTGATCACTTTATTTAAGCAGCTTATTAGGATCATAATAGACCTTAATTAATAGACCTTAACGTCGTACAATCGCTAATAATAAATATGAATGAAAACAAAATGTTCGCACTGACAAGGTGCCTCACTATTAAATCAACTGATGAGTCCTAGTGAGCCCCACCTGGACGAAACGCCATCTCTCTAAACCTTCTCCTCTCCTTAAACCCATAACTCATATAGTTTTTAAGTTAGAATTAAACCTAGATTGTTTGAATCTTTGGCTTCTCAGAAAAAGTAAAAAAAGAATTAAAACATACCGATTTATTTTGAATAATAATAAAATTGCTTTATGTTGGAGACAATTGAACTATCATAGATATGAATTCCTTGCGGCTTAGTATAAACTTTATAAACAATAAAAATCTGAAATGACTTGTTTAGGTTTTTACATAAAAAAAATCTTAAACTCACTATTTGTGTTTTTTTTTTTTACAGATACGAAAGATTGCTTCGCCGTGCGCAAGTAGAAGACTTAAATGAAGTTTCTGGAATCGGATGCCTTTACCAAAGTGGTGTGGACCGATTGGGTCGGCCTGTGATTGTATTTTGCGGGAAATGGTTCCCTGCTCAAGATATTGACTTAGAAAAGGTATACCTTACAATTATTATGTTTTCTCAAAATTCTTTAATTAACATTTCTTCAATTTATTTCTAGGCACTCTTGTACCTGATAAAACTTCTGGATCCAATTGTTAAAAGCGATTATGTAATAGCGTACTTCCACACATTAACTTCAACAAACAATTATCCCTCACTGCATTGGCTACG
Organism: Meliscaeva auricollis; assembly: GCA_948107695.1. Classification (NCBI taxonomy): domain Eukaryota; kingdom Metazoa; phylum Arthropoda; class Insecta; order Diptera; family Syrphidae; genus Meliscaeva; species Meliscaeva auricollis. The sequence continues at coordinate 62,860,895 of OX403618.1, forward strand.
TGAGGTTTACAGTGTACTGCCATACAAGTAAAATGTTTTATTATATTTATGAAGATTTATTGCTCATCTTTGTTTGTTTTTTTCTTTATATTTTTAGATACAAAAAAAATTTAAAAGCATTCTATATTGTACACCCAACGTTTTGGACTAAGGTAAGTCTCACATATTTTCTTAAGATTTTTTTATGAATTTTTCGTTTACAATTTTATCATGTTCTTGATGAGACTTTTCTGTTTCGTTTAATCAGCGGCCAATGCTCCATTACCTTTTATATTTTAAATAATATTTTTGTATGTTCGTCTTAAATACGCCCACCAATTGAGTACAGTTGAAATGTTCTTGGCATTCGCATCAAGGTTTCTGACAAAAGATGGAGTAGAATAGTATCGAATAAATACCAATAAGTCTTATGTAGTAGTTCGACATGATTTGGTTTTATTCAAAATGCATTACGATAAATGCATTAGAATGTTTCTCCAAAGCCAAAATTCTAGCTTCAACTAAATTTCTATTCAAATTAATAAGCGGCTTTGTGTTGTTATCAGTGCATCATACAAAATTTTGAATTACTAATAATATAACCTGAAACATCCCTGAATAGAGTCAACATGGGCCAATTAGTTTCATTATTGCGTCAATGACAGAAACATTTGTGTAAAGCTTAAAATTATGTTTTATAAAATAAAATTTTGCGCATACACCACAGTGCTCGTTAAAATTTTAACTTTACAAATTTTCGATCAAATTTCTATGGTTGACCAATTATTAAAACCAGTTGACATTTTAATACGAGCCGTTTATTGATCTTTCAAATTATATTAGTAGTTAAAATTTCACAATTTCACAACCTATGGCTGAAAGTAACCCTATGCTGAAGAGAGACACTTTGGAAAAATCACATTCAAGACGATTTTATACAAAAACTTGTAAAGTGACCAACCGAATCGAAACTTGTATAGCGAACACAGATCCTCAAAAAAAAAACTTTCGAAAGTCCATGTGAAAATTAAACGACTCTTAAACGGTCCGCTTCGTATTCCATAATTAAGCCACTGGATTAATTAATTATACTTTCCATACATAATATTCTAAATTTAATAAAAATGAACGGTTATTAATATCCGTGATAGAGTGTTTTAAAAAAATTGTAGTAGATGTTATTTTGTGGCAATAGATGTAATTTTTCTGAAAAGTAGATATACCTACTGTAATTGCAGCAAAGTGGGAACTTTACTCACAACTAAGCCTTACTAGTCTATAAACGCTTTTCATCTAATCAAACCTTAAAACCAAATCAAAATTATAACAACTGATGACCGAGTTCAAAAAATACCAAAATCCTTTAACACCATTAAAGGAACTATCATAGCAATGACTGGTTACAAGACAATCTTAATGGGATTGACAAACTGAAGTTGAGTTGAAAGGAAATTGTTGGAAAAGAATACTAAGTACTATTTCTTTTTTTGTTATGTCAGTGACCAAAACCATGGTGTACCTACCTTCTTTTATTTATTTTTTAATAAATAATTCATGACAAGACTCTTCTTTCGCAACAAGTTCATTTGCAAAAGCACTGAAAAATTTTGATTTACAAAAATCCACTGCTTCGATTAGTAGTTCAATCATTGTTATCGAGAAATGTTCTTCTAAGCTGGACAAGCCACTACATTAAGTTTTCTTTTGAATTATTTAAGTGGTATCGTGCCGAGTGGATGAAAAATATTGTATGGTCCCCTCATGCTAGAAGTAAGAATGCTCAAAATTCACCAATCATTTCCAATATATGTATACATGTTTAGACTTTTCCTACGTCATATAGAGTTTATCAATGAAGTAACAACTTAGGAAATACCGTATTCGGTATCTTCAGTACTGCCACTTAAATAATCTAATCCTTATAATAATAATAATAATCTTTTCAACTTTATTTTTTCCGAACAAAAGTCACATTACTATATAGTTTTAACTTCAATCGTGCAGTAAAACATTTTGAAGAGGAACGATAATCAATTTACTAATGAGACTACTGTTCCCAACTGAATGCCTATTTGAAGTTATTAAAATACAAATGCTACCACCTTAAAACAGTAAGAATTCTCTATGGTTTGCATCCAAAAAGAAACCTTCTTATTTTTAGTAAGAGACCCGTATTAAACAAAAATTAAAAAAATAGTCGAACCTGGAGTTCCGACTTCCATACCACAAGGCTAGCCTATTATATAAAATAATAACATGAATTTCAGTTTAAGTGGCAAGTGCAAAAATATATGAAAATCTTATTAAAATTTTAATAAGATTTTCTTCATGAAATCAAAAAGGTTTCTTTATGAAAATATATTATTATTCACTCATTTTAAAAAGATTTCTAAGTAAAACAGCTCAATAAGAGAATTTTCTCGTTTTTATGTGGTACATTGTTCTCTGCATATGAATTTTCAAATGTGTGTTCTACGATTCATGAACTTGTTTGACGATACCGTGCTTTTAATGTAATCTAGTTTAAATTCTCATAGTCATGCGAGGAAATTTTAAATTACCCGTAAAAAGGTAAACAAAATAATCCTTAACTGACGAAAATAACTTGTAAATCTATTTATAAACGCATTTATTGACAAAAAATGTATGCTATTAACTTTACTATCCGTATATGAGCTATTCTCAAACACATAAACACTATACTGCTTTTAAGCGCCAAGTCTATAGTAAAGTCACGATACTAAAATAAATTACTTTGCCGTATACGTACGTAGTACGTCATTTCTTAGTCAATCGTCTTCTATTTAAGAACCCATTCATAAAAATAGAATACTTCCCATTAATTCAACTGAATTGTGGCAATAATTTTTTTCTATTTATATCTTTTTTCTGTTGAATAAATCTAAAAATAGAAAAATTAAATTAATTTTCCAAAACAACACTTTACCCTTATAAAGCCATCAAAGCGCAATAAATTGATGACGAGTGTCTCAAAAATAATTGAGATACAAAGCGGAAGTACCTACTTTATAAAAATAAATAAAATTGTTTTCTTTTCTTGAAGTTAAATATATCCATGTTTGTCATTTTAAAATTTAAGATGAATTATTTTGTATACAAAAACTTAATGTTCCAATGAAGTGTTCCGAAACCATCTTGTCCTATCGTTTTCATTTATTCAAAACCAACGTGATTTGGGCCGTGATTTTTCTAAATTCATAAGGTTGGGCCAGTAAATTCTCAAGTTGTTTCGTAATTACCTTTATATCGAAGGCGTTTGAGCTGCCTCATGACAGTGCAGAGGCTTAATATGCTCCACAAATAGAAACATAAACTGCAAAAACCAAGCAAATCCTTATCTTATTTCCATATTGCATCAGATTTTCCTTTTTTTGCAGCTTGGTGATTATTTATTTATTCTACTTCAGGGAAAAACTCGGAGCCCCAAGCTTTCCTTATTGATGCAGGAACTAACTCGATGTCGTTACTATGTATGCTATGTTGTTGGTCCCGATTTAGGAACCTTCCTTCTTCTTCTTCAGCTAATTATGATGTATGTACATGGTTGCTCGAATCGCTTTGCACATTTAGTTGAACTACTGTCTTCATGCGATACGTCGCTCGTTTCCTTTTACTGCCCAATGCTACCTTTAAGTTGTTTTCCTTCGTCGAACCTTGATCAAATTTGTTTTCGTGTTTTTATGCCAACCACTTATAGGCGTGCGACCAACACTTTTCCTTGAGAATTGGATATGAAAACATTTTTACAGAACAACTATGGTTTTTATGATTTTATGGCACGCCTTGCGTTCAACCATGATGCTTCCAATTACAAAACGGGTAGCGTTCCATATTTCTTCGAATACTTCAGTAACGGCCAACGCAAAGCAACTACTCTCCCTCAACCATCACTTTCTGAGGCAAGACGAGTCCTAACATTCCAAGGACCAAATTTGTCCAGATGGAATATCCAAAAAAGCTTAGCCTTTATTCAAAACGTAGTTTTGTTTTCCTTGCGGTAGAATGTTAAAATTCGTAATTTATTATTGAAAAACTAAATCCAATATTTTCGTAAAATCAATTTTATATCGATTAAGCTCTGCAACTGCTTGGTGATGCAAATGCTTTGATTCGAATATACAATCGTATAACATGTTTACACTTTTTGAGAATAAATTCTACAATGCAATTGTTGAAATAAAAGAAATAATATTTTACTCTTTAATTCTAGATGATGACGTGGTGGTTTACAACATTTATGGCTCCTGCAATCAAAGCAAAAGTTCACTCTTTACCTGGCGTTGAGCACTTGTACTCTGCTATCTCCAAAGATCAACTAGAAATTCCCGCATATATTACCGAATACGATATGGCTGTAAGTTAAATAATAAAAAAGTAATTTTAATTTTCTTTATGATAAACATTTTTTGTATTTCTCTTTTAGACAAATGGACTTCACTACTTTACCCCTGTTCAAACGCCCACATAGGCCAGACTACTTTATTAAACTAAAAAACAAACAAAACATCAACACATAAAAATTATTATTTAAATTTTAAGTCAAAAAATCTATTTCTAACTAATATTTTTTATGTTTCAATCAATGTTGTTTTCTATAATTTTATGTTTAATTTAATTTTTTTTTCATTTAATGTTAAACAAAAAAAAATAAATAATAATCTACTGTTTTGGATATAATTAAATTTATTTAAAACTAAAAAAAAACAATATGCTTCTAGGAACAGTGAATACTAATAGATTATGTAGGTGATAAATCATTCTTATGATGGTAGAGAGTACATACTTATTTAAAAAAACAAAAAAATTAAATCGTTATATAAAATTTAAACAAAAAATTATTAAAATAATGAAAAAAAAATTGTTATTGCTAAATACGGATCCATACAATCGAATTGAGATTAAAAAAAAAACACGTTATATCGTAAAAAGTTAACAAAAAAAAAAAAAAATCAATGCCGACATTGTTCGATATTATAAGCTCCCCACTCCCCCACTAAAAAAACTCACAGCTCATAATTTTTCTTTTCTTTTTTTTTTTTTTGAACGAGAACTTTGGTTCTTCCTTTCAATTGCTTGCATATAAATGTAAATATAAAACAAAAAACAAAAAAAAAATATATAACTGACATTGCAATCACAACAATCTGAACGATCAATTACCGCACTAACACTCAGGGCGATTGGTTTTTTGAAAGAATGAAATGCTAGAAAAATTAAAACAAAACAATTGTTGACCTATATATTTACAAGCGGCGGCGTATATTAATAAACAAATTAAACATAAAAGAGTTGTAATGCAATTGAAATTATAAAAAAATGATAAAATAAATAAAAAAAAAATTATATTTTATACAAAAAAAACCTTGCTACTAATAGAACATAAACAAATAACCTATACATTTATTCACACATATCGTCAGTTTGTTTTTATTTTTACTGTTACACACATTTTGTTACAAAATGAACAACCATCCTTACACCTGCATCAGTAAAAAATGCAACAATTTCCTTTCCATTGCACTCATTTTAGCACTTTAAATGTCAAAATATTATATTATTCGTACAGTTAAGTCGCATTGCTCAACTAACTGAAATCAATATTGGGGAATATTAATTAAAACGGGGGAAAAACTCACAAAGATTATAATTTTGTTGTGAATTATGAGATTTCACCTTCCTAAAAAGTTTAGTTGGCTAAATTGTTGACATTTTCTCTGAAATAGAAAATACTAAATGAACTCATTTCAAAAATGTACCTTAATTAAATGCCAACAATTGGATAAACCAACAACTTTTTATTGGCCAGAAGTAATTATGTGTACTTCGCAAGATCCAACGTAACGCACCTATTGATGCTTAAGTTGTTGATGTAATTGATGTAGCTGATGTAGTTTCCTAAGAATGTTGTTCTTGGTCAAGTTATGTGAACAAAATTTCACTGAACAAAAAATTAAACCATTAAATAAACTTCTTGTTGCCATGAAAACATTGTTTCTTAGTCGGGTCAGTGCAGTCATTTTTGGAGAAAAATTTGGTTCAAGAATTGAAAATATGAAAATTCATTTCAAATATTTTCATTAAATCAAATTTTGAAATTTTATTAGAATGCTAACCAGAGTATCGGCACTTGTCCCAAAATTGCTATTCAAAAACGCATCAACTCATTTCTTCTGCCAAGGTCTAAGCTTGATATTGGCACTAGGCTAGCTTTTTAAAAGTAGATTGTACCATAGTATGCAAATTCGTATTAAATGAATTTTGGACAAAAGTACAAAGGCGTTGTAGGAACTATAAAATTGGTACCGAATGTAGTTAAAACTTGCCATTAGCTAGGACCTCAAAATTGGTTGTCTATACTCTGTTCAACAAAGATTGTCAGTAACAGAGAAAATCGATCGTTTGAATCTCAGTTGGTAGTTCAGAATTTCCCTTTCAAGACTCTACACAAATGATCTTAGGAATATGGTAGGGAGCTTTGATGGATTAGCCCAAAAACAAAGTAAAGTATTTATTCAAGTTGGCCTCTGTAAGCAGGCAGTCTTTGAAATCATGTTCGAGATAAGTGACGTTCGAATTTTGGCAATTGGTGTGGCGGCGGTCATAAGGAGTAGGTAGGTAGGAAGAAATTGTTTCTGCTCAGAAAGTCCAATTAGCACCTGTTAGTGCTATTTTTAAACCATAACTCTTGTGACCCTAATTAATTGTTAAGTGTGGTTCTCAAATATGAAAAAAACTGTGATCACTAGGGTCGTGAAAGACTGTTGGTCTAACTAAACCTACCGTGGTAGATACCCGATTGATGTTGGAATGTTGTGTTTAGTGGCAGGAAAAATGGTAAACATTTACTATCGCCTAGTAATGTAGTCGTCCGCGTTACGAACTGTCACGCAGACAGCCGCTATTTTGAATTACGACTACCATTTAGTAACGCAGAGCCTAAAAAGGAGTTGGTCCAACAGAGGACACCTAAGGTGTGTTGTCTAAATTGGGATAGTCCTGGATAATTGCAGAGGAAATGCTCTATTGCATCTTTTCCGGTGTTGTCTTTCAAGTACGACAGTGGGCGTTGTACGGTATACCGCGTCATAACGAGGAAAATTTAGAAACTACATCGTTGCTGACATGATGCTCAAGCACACTCGCCAAACATTGATAAAACCCATCTAACGGTCAAACTTTTTGAGTCAAGTGTTCACTATCGCAAGCTTTCATCAAATCCAGCGAAAGCTTTAAAATACCAAAATCATAGTTAGATCAGTTTAAAACGCATTAAATAGCTTGGGTAGCATTGTAAGGTATAAACTTTTCGCTAGGACCAAATAACAGGGTTGGTACTTGGTCGAGCTAGACTGAGTGCATGGTGGTGATGTAGTACCTCATATGAAGAAGTTATACATTTGGCTTAATTTGTTCGTAGAAATAGAATCGGAAATAGTAAATAGAAGATTAGAATTGACCCAAAAGTGTTTTATCCTTCGAAGTTCAAAGAAAAAGCATTCCAAAATTATTTCACTTTTGCTTACTGTAGTACCCTAGCGTAAATTTATTATGCTAGTGGTCTGGGCTCAAGTCCAAGCCAATATCACCTTTTTATCTTTTCAGGAGTAGGTTATATGTACACCTTCTTGTAAGAATTGAAAAAATAGCTCTAAGAGTACTCGTTCGGACTTGGTCGACAATTATTGTAGGTCTTCTCGGTTCCTGTAGGTCTACACACACACAGGAATAGTTGAGATTGTCAGTCACTAAGCCGTGGTTGTTAGTCAAATAGTCACGATTTATTCTTTAGCATTCCGATTTGAAACATCTTTGAAGATTCAAAATGAGTACTTTTCAAGGAAAATTTAAGTCCCTTGGTTTTATTAAGACACCCAATATTGTTTAAACGTTTATTACGAAACTTTAAAATTATCTACCTTTTGACCCAATAATTTTAGCACGTATATGAAATTTTTATATATAATATGTTGTTATATTCTAAACCGAAGAAAAACTAATTTAGCGTGCCAAGTCAATAAAAAAAAAAACAAAACAAAAAAAAAGAGAAAATAAAAAACCTAAAACTTTCAAATTTTCTTTGAATTCCTAATATTTCTATAAAATTTCGGTTTAAAAAAATACTATTTAGAGAAAAAAAGTAACATTTTTGAACTAAGTATTCGATTCAGCCAATTTATCTATTAAAACAACATAAAAAAAACCAAAACAATGCAAATAAAAAAAAGAATATGATTATTACGAAATTGGCCTTAAATAGAAATATTATGAAAGCATAAAATAGAAATAAATACAAATCCCAACGTTAATAGACAAAAAAAATAATAATAAAATAAAATAATAGTAAAACGCAAAAAAAAAAAAAACATAGAATAACCTTAATTTATCGATAATGAATTTATTGTTGCATACTATTAAATGGTAGTAATGAATCGTTCCACCAAGTATTAAATTAAAACAATAAATAAATAAATGAAAAACAAAAGAAATCGTGAATAAAAAAATAAAGTTACTATATTTGCATTGAACATAAACAAAATTCTACTATTATAGTTCTCTCATTCAAACAAAATCTTATATTGTAAAATATTTTCTATCATTTAAAAGAATAAAAAAAAAATAAACTTTTTAAATGAAAAATTTTTAATCGTCCTACAAAAACAAAAATCATAAAAAAGTAGCTGTCGATGATAATTTTGTTATAATTAAGTTTTTGTTATTTCGAAAAAAAAATGTAAAGAAAAACACCAAAAACAATACCTCAAAGGAATTTTTTTGGGAAAAGAAACTAAAAAAAATAACATAATAATAAATTTTCGAAAGTAAGAAATATATTTTATTTTTATTTTCTCTAGAAAACTTTTAAGCAGTGTTTTTTAATTAAAATGTATTCCATTTTGCACATTTTCATTCTTATTATGCGTACCTAGATAAAATGTGTTTAAACAAAATTAATTCAAAGTAAAATTTAAACAAAAAACGAAAAATATTATGATAAAATGCTGAAAGAACTAGCAAAAAGTCTATAAGAAATTGTTATGTTTTTCCCCCTTTTACTCTAGCGTAGGTTGTCGATATTATATTAATAATGAGATAAATATAATATTAAAAAAAAATCATTGTTTTTGTATATATATATACAATTTAATAATAAAAATAAACAATTTATAATTCGGTTGCGGAAGTTATGTATTTTGTGTTTTATTTCTAAAGGAAAGTAAATCGTTTGTTTGTGTTATGTCAACATGAGCTCCGTTGTGGCTCATTTTTATTGGAAATAGTTATGTAGATATGCATGAAGCCGAATCTGAAGTCAAAACTACCTTAGCACGTCATGTTTTCGAGATATGGTAATATGAACACGTCAAAAACATGTTGTTTTTTTTTGGTTCATTTAATGTCGCATTTCTTTAATGGTAAATAGAGTTTATTACAAAACTATTAATGGGGTGTGAATGAAGTGCATTTCATCTGTCTTAATAATTTTAAAGAATTTAAAAATGTAGGCGATAGAATTTTTCTGAAACCCAATTTAGATTCAGAACAGTCCAATCTTACATAATTTAAAAAAATTATATGAAGGAAAAAAAAAAACTTAATTTTTGCAGACCACTGTTACTAATTATTAACTGCAAAACGTTAACTTTTATGCTACTGAGACTGAGAAGCTATAAAATTATTAATTTATTTAAACAAAACAGGTTTGGATTGCTAGTTGTAAAAAGTTAAATACATCAAACCACATACTGGGACAGATAGCCAAGTCAGTTAAATTTTTTTTTCTATTTATGAACTCACTTGCATACAAAATTAACTTATTATGAAGCTTTTATTTATTTATTTTTCAATAATGTATTTTATAAATCCATAAATTACCACTTTCATTGGTTTAAATATCAGTGAAACGTCAGCAAAGAACATTGGTGCCTTATTCTACAATTCACCAGTGGTAAGTCTTTTTTGTGTTTGCCCTTTCACCAATCATTCACCCCAATTATGAATTTCGGAATCAATCGTATCTTCATTTTCGACTCTCTCTGGTTTGTTTAATTGACCATTTACAATCAAACTATACGGCTAATGAGTAAAACGTTATTAATGTTCCAAATAGGCACATCAAAATAATCCCCGTCTTATAGCAAACGCATAAATTCAAACATACGAAATGAAACTAGTTTCACTTAAGCGGAGTTTTATAAAAACAAAGTTCGAGAATGAAGAAATAAGAAACATTTTGACATTTTAAATTGAAAATTCGGTGACAGCGTTCAGTGATATATCCATTTATGCGGAGCTCATTTGAGTCAAGATTGTCCAATTTAAAAGAGGTTTCACTTAAGCGAAGCTCAATTATCTGTATTAAAAAAAATCCTTTTTTTAGTTAACCGATTTTTTTTAGTAAAGCGGACTCGACTGTATCCGTAATATGGTTTAGTATTCTAATATTCTCGCTACAGGGACGTCCAAAAAGGAGTGATGTAAAGTAGTGCAAATACTGAATTAAGGAATTCAGCCATAAGTTTCTAGAGAATAAATCACAGAATTGCAAAATGATACAAATTTATGAAGGGAGCAATGGCATGGCTTTGTGAGGAAACCGAAATCATATTTAACTAAATGCTGATTTATTGTCATTAGTGACTCGCTACTTGAAATGAAAACCGACTGGGTACATGTAATAGAACGTGGAAACCAATTGAATAACTAAGAATTTTTAGTGAGCATTTTAAATTTTTGAATATTCAAAGTTGCATAGATAGATGCAAGGGGGACATAAAAAACTTTCGGAAAGGTTCTGGTGGGGCACTGAAAAAAAAGGTTCGGAAACACTGGCTTAAACGGATGAACCGATTCAATTTCCAGACGTTTTTGGAATAATTTTTTTTTAACAAAAATAACAGTGGGGCCTGCCATATAACTGTTTTAGAAAAACTAATTTTTTTTTGCTAAAGACGAAAATTATTAAAATATATATATAAAGTGTTACTTTATATAAATATTGGTATAAAGTTCCAATTGTCATAAAAATTCAATATCAGAAGAGTTTATTGAAATATATTGGGTGAAACGGTGTTTTTTTAGTGCAAAAGAATGTTGCACAACAAGCAATAATAATAATAATATTTCGATGATCATAAGAATCAAGAATGCAAAAGTTCACATGCATGCATATTAACGGTTAGAGTGTGTTTTTTTCTTGTATTCAATTTAGTTTTGGGTCTTGGTCATATCGTGGGAGTTTTTGGTAATTGGCATAAGTTGATAGTTGAAATTGAATCTGTCCCTTATTTGCAGAGTAATGGACTCTGCAAATACCTGTGTGAAAATGTAATAAAAAATCGTAATCAAGCCGTTCACTGTTCGTTAGAAAACAGTTTTCTTTAATTTTATTTTCATTATTTTTGTTATTTAATCTTTTCATATCATTCTGGAAAAATGCTTGCAACAAAACTGAACGATGTAAACATTTGTCTTACATCTGCAGAGCAGCATGAGAGCAGTTTAAATTCTTTGGATTAAACAAGATTGGATTAAAACAATTGGATTTAAGAAGTGAATAATATGGACTTGGATTAATTTTTTGGACTTAAAACTACTTACATATATTATCCAAATGTATTCCTAAATCCAACTTAAACGAGTGAATGGCCGAAAGTGTCAAATTAAGGAGTCTTGACTAAGATATCAAGGAAGTACTAAGTAAAAATCCGCAAATTTGTTTGATCATAGATTCTATATTTTCTGGTCTAATAGCGTCTCGGGCATCTATTCTGTAACTCCAGATAGCCTTGGAATCTTTTTTTTTTTTCAGTGAACTGGGCGAAATTAACATTTTGCGCCTTGAAATCTACGACTATAATTTTGACAACAACTTTTTTATTATCTTACAAATTGGGAGCCTCACACACCTTCTTCAACTCATCTTTAAATTTTAATCTTAATTATTCTTTTTTTATTTCAAAAAATAATTGTTTAAAAACTATGTTCTTGCAAATTGGACATTAATCACTGTCAAACATATCTATAGTGTTATCAACTAACTGACCTTTTTATACGCGACATTGTTGAAAATTGTCTTAGCATTGTGAAATATTTGTATATACTTGGACCATTAATGTTTTGATGTTTAACAATTACATTCTTATTGAAAGCTATTTCTAATGGTTAGGGTAAAATGGGGTTTGTTATATTTTCGAGGCTTAAATAGAACAAATATTTACCAATTTCAAATAATATAGATTAGGCAAGTTTTTTTTTTGTATTTTGAAACTTTTGTATAATTTGTTTAGGTGGAAAAAATAACATAGTTTTTGTCTGAACAATGTCATCGAGCCCTTCCCATAGAAAGTAAACTGATATTTTAAGCGTTTACACTAGTTATAGGTTGTTTCAACAGCCGTCATTTTATTGCATGGCTATACAAACTAAAACTTTTATCAATTTAATGATGTCCATTAGATGATTCCGAAATGACCGATCATAGACAAAAAATGTTCTTACACAATTTTTATTGCTGATAATGTGTGTAGATGTTAATAATCCGGCGCGGCGGCGGTAAATGGACTTTGTAAAAAAAAATGTACATGTTTATTTTTTAATTGAAAATATTTGTACTTGTTGGTATCATTATCGTATCGATAGCGATACGAAGCAGTGGGGTCAACAAGACCAAACGATTTTCAATGAATGGACAGAGAATAAAAAAATGTTGCAGCGTTCTGGCCAATGATTTGAAAATATTACTCCATCAGTGTCAGACATAAAGTGTTCGGTATTCAAATCACTTCGAATCGAAGTCAGAACAATCTGGTTATTAAAGTTGCAATTATTCATCAAGTTGCAATATATTAGTAGATCAATTATTTCTAGTGACATGGTGAAAATAGAATGGGCTCCACTTAATATCCCGCTGCGAAGGCGACTGCAAACGTTAACTGTCGGAATTTATACATTCAGTTTGTTTGCTCTAGGACTGTATTCATATCTTGTTTGTGGCCTCATCTTTGTGAGTTTAAATAAGTGTTAAGTTTTTTGGTAATGCAGATTTGTTTTTTTAATATTTTTAAATTTTGAATCAAAAGACTTATATGAAACATGCCAGAACTATTGTGTTCCACAGAATGTGTTTCGGTGCTGTTAATATCTACGATCCTTAAGTCAATGGCCATGGGCTAGGGAGTGTACTTTAACAGTGGAGTACTCGCGCTCATTTTTTTAAGAGAGTTCTTTTTTCGATTTATGTCAAGGTGCTTTAATATTTCGCGTTTTTAATATTGAAAAACTTTATAGCTTTTATTATAAATTAGCATGTCTCAAGACACAGCCAGCCTTGAATGAAAAACCAATATTTTGAATATTAAAAAAAAAAAAATGGCTACAGATTTGGTGATGCAGGATAATCTCAACAGGGCAATTCCACTGTTAAGTTACCCAAAATTGAAAAAAAATGAATTATTGTTTAGGAAACATTTCTGAACATGCATCATATGTTCAAAAATGTTACTTAATTAATAATTATAAAATTGTTGTAGTGTAACTCACGAAAAAGAGCCAGTTACCAAAACATATTCTATCAGGGCCTGTAGAGGTTTTTTTGTTCTATTTTTCTTGGGTACCAGTAAAATAGTAAAAATTTAGCCGTCCTCTCTAAATTATGGGTTCCTGTGAAAAGTCAAACATACATACCAAATATGATCACTGTGGAGTTATTTAAAATGGGTTTTCAGTAAAAATGTACCTGTTGCACTGAAACACAAATTATATTTCGTACCATCTTGATTTTGGTCTCATTCAATTCACTACATAACATTGCTTGCATACTTATAGTATGACCTCTCTGAGATAATTAAGTGTAAAAATATAGCCAAATCACAAAAATCCAAGATGGCTGCAGTTTTTTCCAAGCTAAAGTAGGGAATGCTATGCACAATTTCCAACAATTTTTAGCCTGTTTAATATTTATCTCTATTTGCTGTAGACAAAATCAAGTTTAACAATTTATTCGAGTTTAATCGCTTTATCCTTAACAGGTATTTAACTATATATATGCCCGTAAGACCTTGGGTCTTTTAAATGCGACTTGCACAGCGGCGTGGCGCACACTCGAGGTCGAAAAATTACTGTTTTAAAAAGGGGCTACACCCCTACGACATGCTAAGAAAAAGTTCTAGGTGCATGACCTTTTGTAGGGCAAAATACCCCATTGGCTGGACTAGGGTCTCAATTAAACGAAATTCATTGTTTACTCCAGTTTCTTAAGAACTATATTGTTTATTTTTATTTATTTTTAGTTTCTTGGAAACCTTTTTGTGAAAGTGCTGGTCTTAACGTACATTGTATGGATTTTCTATGACAAAGAACGAGCACAAAACTGTCTTCGAGGTCCAGGGTAAAAACACACAAAAAAAAAACAGGCCCGACAATATTTGTTTTTTTAATTTTAGTGTAAGATGGATGAGAGATAATTTTTTCTGGAAGATTTTTCGGGAATACTTTCCCGTTGAATTAGTAAAAACAGCTGACTTACCACCAAACAGAAACTATCTTTTAGCATGTTTCCCACACGGAGTCATAAGGTGATTTATACGAACATTTTCAAGAAACATAAATTAATGTGGACGTAATAATATTTTATTTGAATTTATATTTTATGTATTACAGTTTTGGTGGTTTTACAAACATGTGTTCCGATATATCCAAATGGAACGAATTATTCCCAAAAGTTCGAGTTCATCTGGCAACTCTAGCTATGCATTTCAATTCACCAATTTGGCGTGAAATTATTCAATCATGGGGAATGATTTCTGTTTCACGAAATTCTCTTTTAACAAATCTCACAACTTCAAATGACCCAGACGATCCAGTGAATAAAGATGGCTATTCTGCCACTGCTGTGGGTATTTTAATTGGTGGCGCAGAAGAAGCTTTGGATGCTAGACCTGGTAGCTATTTGTTGACTCTTAAGAATCGCAAGGGTTTCATTAGGGTTGCCATGCAGTCGGGGTAGGTAAAACTTTACCAAAAATACCTATCACTTCATTATAAATTCTATTTACATTTTATTATAGGGCTGCCATTGTACCAGTATTTTCATTTGGAGAAAACGACATATTCAATCAACTTGATAATCCTCCAGAATCAAATTTGAGAAAATTTCAAAATTTTGTGAAACAAAAAACAGGCGTACCACCATTAGTGACAATAGGACGGGGTTTCTTTCAATACAGTTTTGGACTTTTGCCACAACGCAAACGTATAGTTCAAGTTGGTAAGTTAGCTTTCTGCCAAAAAAAATTTTCAATCTCACTAAAAAAAAAAAAATATTTTTAGTTGGTGCTCCTATTGATCTACCACAATGTAGTAATCCAACGGAAGAAGATGTTGAAAAGTTTCACAGGATCTTTACGGAAAATTTGATTGATCTTTTCGAGACACACAAGTCGAAGTACATACAAAATGCAGACGATGTCGTTTTAGTTTTTAAATAATTGAAGTTGAATGTTGCAGTATTGGCGTTGTAATTAATAAAAAGAATAGAGTAATTTAAATTAAAGTTGGGCTCATCGGTATAAGATTCTTCTCTTCTTTTCGTTATGCATCACGCTGCTACTCTGCAAAATCAGTTCTATAAGTGGATAATTGTAAAAGATTTCTTACTAAAATTTTTACAACTTTCAACACTTTTTCGTTCCCAATTTTTTTATATTAATTGCTTGCGAAATTTTGACAACTATCTAGGGCAATTCTATTGTAACGTCTTATGGTGGGTCGACCGCACCTAAAGCATCGAAATTGAAAAAAAAAATGAATAAATAAAATTTACATCCCACAGGATTCAAAAACACCCATTCAGTTGTAAATCCAGCGGTGGAATCGTCAGCTGGGGCGTTAAAGTTCTGACAATTCAAATCAATGTCTAAATGACGTTCATTTAATTTAATTTTCTACAGTACATACTGCAAGCTACTAGTGGACACAAAAATATGTGGGCTTAAATCATTTTTGCCTGATATACTTACTCAGTGT
Organism: Meliscaeva auricollis; assembly: GCA_948107695.1. Taxonomy (NCBI): domain Eukaryota; kingdom Metazoa; phylum Arthropoda; class Insecta; order Diptera; family Syrphidae; genus Meliscaeva; species Meliscaeva auricollis. The sequence continues at coordinate 62,876,918 of OX403618.1, forward strand.
TGGTATTTTTGCAACTTTCGTATATAAATTCTAAAAATATGCAACTTTATTAACAACACTTTATTTAAGCTCGTAAAATTTCAGTAATTTTATGTACAATTTTAATTATAAAGCATGGAAATGAAACAAATTGTATTCTTTCAGGATACATTATGATATTTTGAAGTGCTGTAACTTCTAAACAGTAAGTGATATCAGCAAATTTTTAATGATTAATTTATTTAAAACTAGCTGACCCAGCACACGTTGTCCTGCCCTACACATTGATTTTTATTTTGTAATTACATTTATGGTCTTTTTATACGATCGTTTATAAAATTGGCTATCCACTGGCCCGCAAGATTTTTCATTGGCTTTAAAGTTTTAGTATTTTAAATCTTTTTATAGAAATGCTCATGAATACACTATATTTTAGGTTTTTCCACTTGGACCATAGACAAATTAATTTGAAATTTTTCCGACGCGTTAGCAGGCTAAATAATACAGTTTTCAATGTCCATGTGAGAAATATGGAACAATGCGGGATACCTACTAAAAAAACCTGCAAAGAAGTGTTAAAAATCAAGGAACATAATAAGTGAAAAGTTGCGAAAAAAGTTCGGAAAACCTGAGAAAGAAACATGTCGATCGTGGAAAGAGCTTGGTGCTTATTAGTTCATTCACCAGTATATCATGCTTTTTACTCTTGTTTCATAACTTCCCATGCGGTATTTCGCGATCATTGACGTGGGGTTTGGAAGTTCTTTCACCACTTCACCAGTTTTATACGCTCTTATCCACGTGATTCCGCTTCAACAACTTCAGTTTCTTTTAAAACCTATGCACATTTCTGTATTTTGATAACAAAGGACAACATTTCGAATCTATGTACATTAGGGTGTTTTGTTTTTTTGTGACAACAATCAAAAAAAAAAAACACCCTAATGTACCTCTCTAGTTTTGGTGTGCGGTCGACTTAAAACTGCAACTTTGCAAAGTTTTATATTTTCAAAAATGAATTGATAATGGTAGAGGATATCACGGTCCGTTATTGGATTTTTTTTTTTTTCAAAACCAGAGCCTACGTTCTCATTTTCTTCAATTTTTAATGATTTCGGTGAGATTTGTGTGTAATTTTTGCTCACTGAAGTCAATTTTCATAGAAATATAGTTTTCCTTTATTATATTTTTTATAAGTGCCACCTTTTTTTCTCGAGTGAAATATTTTTTACCACCTTTCAAAAATATCTTACTGTTCGGATTCAGCATGGTTTTTCGCCATTTTATCTCGATGCAACAGTTACAAAATGTGGGCACAGAAAACCTACCATTGTGCAAAATTTCAAGGTTCTTTTGGTCTGCAATCATCTAACCTTGAACCCAAATATCGTTTGGATATTATAGGTACTGTTTGTTATCTTCGGCTATTGACTTTTTTTGCGTCGTTTTTCATACTTATAGCCTATAAGTGAGTTTTCTTTTGTTTTTGTTTTTCAAGAATTGAATGAGAAAGAGTACATCTACCTGTCTAGACCAATTATTTGGTTTTGTACTTTCCGGATTGAATTTATTATTATCTTCCCTTTTTTGCTTTCTTGAAATATAAATTGATTTGTTGATAAAGTTTCTAAAGAAGCTTGCGAAAAAGTTTCTAAAATTAGAAGGAAACCATTTTATTCTTGCCATTGCTCTTTTATTCAAAAAAAAAATATTAATTTTTCACATAAAAATATCAATACATGTTCCTATACATTTTATAATATGTACATACCTTATGTAGATACATATATTAACCACAAAGACTAATGAGCTGCATAAATTGTTGTATTTACAATGTAGGTACATAGGCAAAGTTTTATCAGAACCTTGGCAGTCGTTTTGAAGATATTGATAAGTCTAACCGTAAGATATAATCGCAACAAAAAACCATAATTGATTTGCTGTATCACTTAAATACTTCATTTGAAAGTCCTAAAAAAATCAAATATGTTGTTTTTTTTTCTTCGATGATTTTTTACCATTTATTTTTGTTGTTTTTGTTTTATATTTGAAAACAAAACAAAAAAATTACCGCAACAATACAATAATTTTCTAGGTAATATCATGCGATTTGCTTTGAATAGCTTTAAGTTCACATGATTCATTCTACACGCAAGTTTGTTATTCGTCACATCGATGATGATGATGCCATTCAACACAAGTTCTCCTTAAACATACATTTCCAATCCCACCAGTAGCCAATTCAAGTAAGTACTCGCCGAACGTAATAGTTAATTCACTAAACTTGCATAATTCCAACAGCGCTTAGAACCAAGAGTGTGAACATTATAAAATTAAAGTCGTCACAATATGCCTAGAGTTGAAATTCTATTTGCTAGATTCCTAACAACAAGTAAACAAGTAGTGTACACAATTATACGAACAAAATAATACAAAACAGTCTATACTCAATTCCAATAATTAAACTTGCTAAACAATGACCTAGATTTTATTCTTTACGAGCAATTACAATCTTTTTTTTTTTTAATTCGCGGAAGTTCTCCCAAGGGTTGTGCTGTGATCGTGCTGATACGGGTAAAACGCTCGAAAAGATTATTATTTTTATTTGCCAAAAAAGTATTTACTTAGGGTTTGAGATGTCTTGAATCAGAAAAATAGAAACAATTTAAAACAATTTCTATCAGTGAAGTGAGTGCATTAATAAATTTAATACAAACAAAATAAATAAATTAACTATGGTTAACATTGAACCGGCTTATTATCGACCGAAGAGAAAAATTCAAACAATTATCGTGGGAGTGTACGTTTATGGGGGACCTATTATTGGAATTTTACTATCACTGTTGTGCACCAAGATCTTGGTAAGTTTTTATTGAATTTTTTTTTTTTTTTTTAAGCTCAACGTTTTGAAGTAATTGTTTGTTATTAAACGACTTAAGATCTTATTGTTTTGTAAAGTAATCTAATAATAGATACAATTGTGAAAAGATAATAATGAGGTAGACTTTAATGACCTCTTAGAACTGTCAAGCAATCATTTTTGTGAATTTTTGTGTGGGTTAGGTACATGCATTCATTGAACATTAGTCAGTTGTTAGTATCTAAATCTTAAATGACACAATTAAATTCTTATGAATAAATTATACATTTACGATTTTAAGAGTGCGCTTCTGATGTACACTGATTGTACACTGAAAAAAAAACGATGATCATTTCAATTGTAGTACAGCACATGTATGAAAATTTCATTTGAGTAATCCAGCAGCTTCCTCTCGCGAGGAATTGAAAAAAACTTCAAAAGTGCTAGTTGTTAGGAAAAATGCATCTAAGCCTACCATTCGGAAGCAGAAGAAAATTGGAAGTCCCCCAAATTCCTACTAACTACACGCATACAGGAAATGTAAGAGAGAGTTTCAGTCACTAGGCCTCGATTCGTCGTGAACTAGTCATAGCACATTATTTATTTATTTATGTTTAGCAGTTTGATCACCTCCAAACTCTCTAAATTAGCACGTTTAGTTTGGTTTATTTTAACAGTGCTGAAACCCATTCCAAAACGATTTTCATATTCGAAATTAGGCTAGGAAGTCCTAGGATTTCTTAAAATAAGAGAGAAAGTGTCTAATTTTGTTTTTTATTTTGCAAAAATGCTTTCTAATCCTACAGCTACTAAAGAGTTTTCAAAAAGAGACTTGACAACTTTGGATTTAATTTGTGAACGCATCCTTTCACAAATCATCGAACTGTCATTGTCAATTTATTCAGTAAACACAACATATTCATCATGACAAACTACACGGTTGAGCAACGTATATATATTATAAAAAAATTCTACCGAAATTAGGAGTCGGTGACCGCGACTTTAAGAGCGTTTACTCCAATTTTCGGTCGTAATTCTCGTCCTAGTAGACAGGCAATAACAAGTTAAGGGCAAAAATTTGAGTCTACATATTCATTGTGTGATGTTGGCGACGGCCGGCGTGCCAGTGAAACAACGGGTTGATCAAAGTGTCGAAAATATCGCTGCCGTTCAGGCGTCCGTAGTAAATGACCCAAAATAGTCAATTCCAATGCGTTCTCAAGTATTGGGCATCGCTCAGACCACATTATGGAGTATTTTGCGTAAGGATCTTGGTTAACAGCCATACAAGAACAAGGTGACTCAAGAATTGAAGCCGATGGACCATTTGAAGTGACGTACGTTCTCCGATTGGGCTCTGAAGAAGATGCTGCAAGATAATGAATTTTATCGCAAGTTCATCTTCAGTGGCGGAGCTCATTTTTGGTTCAATGGGTTCGACAATAAACAAAATATGCGTTATTGGTCTTGTGAAAATCTACATTTGCTTCAAGAAACAGGACTTCATCCACAAAAATAACTGTTTGGTGCGGTTTGCATGCCAGCGGCATTATTGGGTCATATTTTTTCGCCGACTATAACGATAGTCACGTTACTGTGAATGGCCAGCGTTATCGCGCCATGATAACCGTTTATTTTTTGAACGAATTTGAAGATATGGACTTGGGCTACATGTGGTTTCAACAGGATGGTGCTACAAGCCACAATAGTTGCAAAAATCAAGCGATTTTTTCTACTATTCTGTTATTCGCTGATGATTTTCGAAACAAGCCTCACATTGACTAGCTAATAACAGAATAGTTGTCAAAAATCGCGCGATTTTTTCAACTATTCTGTTATTCGTTGATGATTTTCAAAACAAGCCTCACATACGGCAAGTCAATGTCCCTTAATAATTATTGTGTGAATTCAAATCTCTTTAATAACAAAATAAAATTCTAAAAAGAACAAATTATTTGAAAATCTTAAAAGTCCAACCTCATTCGACGAAATCTGAAACGAAACTATAGAAAATTCAAACAATTTAAAAGTTTATATTATACATATTTAAATTGAACTACGAATTCTGTTCATACAAACAAAAAATTACGAAATCGACTTACTCTAAGGAAATCCAAATCAATTCTGAAGAAATTTCAAAAAATTCAAAAGCTTATATACTTTTATTTGAACGACGAAAGTTTTTGCTTCGTTCTTGTTGATTCTCATCGATTCGAGTCACTGAAATCAGAGTTACAATCCAACGCTGTCTCCATAAAACAAAAAAGTAGGAAACTTCGTTCTTGTTGATTCTCATGAAATCGAGTCACCTATTTCATATGAAATACAGCGCTAACGAAAGGTAGTATTTGGCGGGATTTCGTTACACGGGATTCTGATCCGCGGGATTTCGTTACACGGGATATTGTTCGGCGGGCAAACGTAACCAACCCACAAAAATAATATCGACTTCGGGCTAAATTTATTTTTAACATTATGACTTTTCCAGGGTATAGACTCATTGCTCGTTTTATAAAATAGTATGATAGGTATTTTCTTTCAATTTGAAAATTCTTAAAATTTGTTTACATAGATTACCTAGCAACGTTTAAATTTGAAATCATTTTGACTTCAAATGAAAAAAAAAGAAAAAAATTCAAATTATATAAAAACAAAAAATATTTAATTAGACCGGTATTACACGGCCGCATGTTTAGTTGCGCATGTATGAAGGGCAAAAGAGAAAGGAAATAAAATAGTATGAATGTTTTATTACCTTTCTATTTTGCACTTCATACCTGAGCAGCTAAACATGCGCCGTGTAATACCAGTCTTAGTCTAAAAGAGAAAACAATCGAAAACTATAAATTACTAAAAAGCTTGCTAGTAATGCTGCTAGTAGGATATTTTGTGTTCTACTCGCCTGTCCAAACCTTGGGTTAATAAAAATCTTATAAGAAAAATTAACCAATCAAAATCAAGGGCCAGTTTTTATTTCTAATAAATAAAAACTACGAAAAATTCTTAAAAATTATATTGTTTTATCGGGAGCGTAACGAAATCCCGCCAGCAGAATCTCGAGTAACGAAATACTCACGACCAAAATTGAGCTGGCGGGAATCTGCTGGGATTTTAAGTACGGTACTAGATAGTACTAGATTTTTTTTTTTTATATATTTTTTTGAATCTATTATAATAATTTTAGATTACGCACTCGCTTAAGTACTTTTTTTGAACGACAAGTTTAGTTTTCATACAAACTCTGTTTTTGTTGATTCTCATGAATCAGTATGACTAAAATTATAAATAATAAATTTAAATCTTTTAATTATAGTTAGTTAACCACTTATGTTAAGTTTTTCATACTATTTTTGGAAGTTAAGACACAAACTGCTTCAAATGAGAAATAACTTTATAATATTATTTTTTTGGAAAAGAAAATAAATTTTCATTTCGACAGACTCAAATATTATATTATAAGGCAATATTTTAAGACCTTATACTTGAACATCTATGCAAAGAATTGTGAGTTATAAACATTTCAATGGTACAATCTTGAATTCTTTTTGTACTTTTTTAGTTGATAGAAATTCTTGTTTAGTTATTTGAATATTCTCCTATATTTTTGCAATTTATAAGTAAGAACATTAGAGTAAAATTATTTTTTTTTTTAACAAAAATTAATAATCCAGCCCTACAGGTTAAGGGCCCTCCACCAATGAGTATACTTGAGGCAAATCGCTTGATTTGAAAACTATTCTGTTATTAGCTAGGCAATGTAAGGATTGCTTTTAAAATCGTCAGGGAATTGCAGAACAGTTGTAAAAATCGCGCGAATTTTGTCAACTATTCTGTTATTAGCTATGCAATGTGAGGCTTGTTTTGAAAATCATCAGCGAATAACAGAATACTTGATTTTTGCAACTATTCTGTTATTCACTGATGATTTTCAAAACAAGCCTCACTTTGCAAAGAAAACACCATAGCGTTACAGAATCCGTGAGTGATTCATAAAAGTAAATATGCAAATTTACTGTTAAAATCACACGCAACATAAATATTATCATAAATCAAAGATTGCATTTATAATAGCCAAGAAAACGCCATAGCGTTACAGAATCCGTGAGTGAATGATAAGAGGAAATATGCAAATTTACTACTTAAAATACCAATAACACGAAAATAATCATAAATTAACACTAACCAATCTCCTAAAGAAGAAATCGCTACAGTCACTTTAGACGGCGAGTCAATGTCCCTTAATAATTATTGTGTGAATTCAAGCCAAATCTCTTTAAGAACAAAATAAAATTCTAAGAAGAACAACAAAAAGTCCGACCTCATTCGACAAAATCTTAAACGAAACTAAAAAAAAAATCCAACAATTCAAAGGTTTATATTTTAATTGAACGACGAGTTCTGTTCATACAAAAAAAAAATTAAGAAATCGACCTACTCTAAGGAAATCCAAATCAATTCTGAAGAAATTTCAAAAAATTCAAAAGCTTATGTACTTTTATTTGAACGAAGAATTTTATTACTTCGTTCCAACTGATTCTCACCGATTCGAGTCACTGAAACAGAGTTCCAATCCAGCGCTGTCTCCAAAAAAACAAATTAGTAGGAAACTTCGTTTTTGTTGATTCTCTGAAATCGAGTCACTGATTATATATGAAATACAGCGCTAACGAAAAGTAGTATTTGGTGGGATTTCGTTACACGGGATTTTGTTGCAGTCTTTTTAATGAAAAAAAAAAAAAAACTGCAAATAACAACAAAAATTCAAAAAATATTCTAAAAAAAATTATTTGAAATTTTGTCATTTTCATGACGGTTCTTTTTTGCGATTAGAACCTTATAATTATAACTAATACTAATGATGCTTTCGAGAAAAACGGTTAAAAGAAGTTATGTCTATCAAACCTATTCATATGCGATTTTTGAGTTTTGCAGGCTTTAATTTATGAATACAAAAAAATATAACGGCACTTAGGGTGCAAATCCTATGGTTTTTTTGTAAACTTGTGTTATCTTTCGTTTCTAAGATAAGCCAATACTATGTCAAGTTTATAAAGATTATACAGCAATATTTTTGCAATCAACTTTGCTTTCACTTTCTACAATATCTGGTAGTTGAATTAATATTGAATCATAAGGTTAAGAAGTAAGGGGTGATTTGTAATTTTTCAGTCTAGACATGATTGAAATCTCGTCGGAAAAAAGGAAAACATACAAAATGTTTACCGAGTCAAAGTTCACATTTTATAGAGTTCATGCATTTCTCTCCCAAAATGATTATTATTTCTACAAACATAATTGTAATTTGTTATCAATATTATGATATGAAATGCAAGCTTATCAGTTTATTTTGATAATTTTCATTGAATTTATCAAAATATAAATATACCCAAAATTGCGATAGCCATAATTGAGGGTTATGAAATTTAAAGTAATAACCGACAATTTATTCGGAAGTAGTTCTTCATACAAATCAAATCGGCTTGATATTTGATTGTTAATTTAATTTGTTTTAATTTATTTGTGAAAAAGAAGTAACAATCGAAAATGGTTGAATGGGCACCAATGGGTATTCCAGTTCGAAGACGGATACAAACATTTACTGTTGGCGTTTATGCATTTCTAATGTTTGGCCTGGGAATGTGGTCAAACTTTATGTTTGCTGGTTTATTGTTTGTAAGAAAAAATATCCCTATTGTAATTATTTATTAAGTTAAATATTAGGTATAAAAATATTTGTTGACGTGTTCTGAGTGAATGAATGCTTTACACTATCCACAGTAAAATAAAAAAAAAAGTTATCGAAGATAGTTGGGTTAGTGAATTTAGTGGAAAAGTGAGATAATGAGGTTGGGGATTCTTAAAAAGTTAGTATCCCTTGTATTATCGCATTCATTTGGTACACAATATTGTTTATCGAAACAGGGTCTATAATATTTTTATTGATAATGATTTATCAAATAATTTTCTTTAAATATTGACAGTTTCTATTGGTACACTAATAATATTAATCTAGGTATATCAATGAAACTGAGATGACGTTCGTTGCCAACCGCATTATTGTGAAGATAAAAAGAAGATCTTGATCTATTATTCTAATTTTTTGTTTTAAATGTGTTATTTAATCCATTTATTTCCGAATCCATTTATTGAATTACAACATAATTATCGAAAATAGTTAAGAACCTAGGTTATTTCATAAACGACTGAAATAGTATTATCAAATATTAGATTATAGAATTGAAAAATACAGTTTATAAAGTTCATAATTCTTCTTTTCATATTTCTTAAAACCTTATCTATCATTTAATAAATATGTATTAGGTGCCTAGCTACAAAATCTTTAAGATAAGTCAACAAAAATGTTATAAATTACTATAAGGTAAATGGAGTAACCATCTGAATATAATGCATTGCAAGAAACAAATGCTTACTTAGACCAGTGTTTTGTTTAACAACGTGGGGCCCACGTCCCGCAGGAGCTCTGGAAGCTAGATGTTAAAACGAAAATATATGATGTGTGTATGTCAGACTTGTATTGCCTAGATAGGCAACAGAAATGCGAAATGAGTGTTACCTATGTAGATGTAATTATCGATCATACGTAATATATATCGGCTGATTTAAAAGAAATACATATATTCTGACTTGAAGAATATTGAATTATTCCAACTGAAATGCGATTTCAAATATAAGCAGGATTTCTAAATTCAGTGCTGCATTTGGTGCATAGAGCTGTTGATTCCAATCTGAAGAGCAGTGAAAGCAGAGAATTAGGAATTGAGCCATAAATTCTTAAGAGGAAATCACAGAAGTTGAAAATAATTTGAGGGTTTTGGGGAATTTTTGGAAGGGAACTCAATAAAAAAGGTTGGGAAACACTGTATTAAACAATTTGATCATTTTACTATGCATCACATGTTTTTCTCCATTAAAAATTGTATAATTAAAAATTTGTACTAAGAATGTTGAAGGCTTTTATATTCAAATATATTCAAAATATATAATTTTATAAAAAATGTAAAAAACAAAATTCATTCCATAAATTACTGCTTAAACTACTTCTTTCATGATTTCATTGTGCTGTACAATTCAATCTATTACACTAGTCAATAAGGTTTTTGTTGTCCAAACTTTGATAATGGTTTCTAAAGGTTTTCAACGTGCTGAACTCGAATCCGAATTTCAAATTGGCTCTAGTTTTTGAAATATTCCTGTTGCAAAATTACAAGAAAATCATTTTTCAATATTTCTGAAGCAATGTTTTAATGTGAACAAAAATTGTAATGGATTATGTAACAACTTGTTTTCTTCCTTTTTATTCAGTTTAAATCATTTCGATACCTCTTTTCTACTCCGAGAAATCTTAAGCCGAATTTAATGTATTTTTTTTTAATGGTTAACAAAGTTTCTTGTTACCAAAACAAAACAATACTTTCCTGAAGGTTTTCGATGTGCTTAGCTCAAATTCAATACCAGAATGTTCCTATCAGCTCTCATTTTTCAAATATTCCCGTTCGAAAATTCCAAAGAAACCTCAAGTCAAAAAATTGCTTCCAAAACTGCGAAAAGGGTTTTTTTGTGATTATCTAACGGAAATGTTTTAAAATAAGAATGGAAGCAATGCCTCTACTCATACCCCAAAAGTTTCAATGAATCCCATTTGGGGTTAGGCCACCACCTTGAAAAAACTGCATCAACGTTGCAATATTTAGTTATCCTACTGAACTTATTGTCCTTAAGCATTTAAATGCCAAAACAAGCTGGTTTGTATGCTGAATCTAAAAAACTTTCAAGAAATTTTCATAGGCGGTTTTTTCTAGTGTCAAATTGCCTCATTTTAACTTTATTTGCATTACCTAAATATGTTACTCAAAATGAAGAATGTAAAATCAGTATAGTTGACAAAATACCCGGTTTATTTTTGCAATTTTACCAATGTTGCGTTCGGCATTCACGGTCAATAAATTGGATTTAACATCTGCTTAACATCATAAACCACTCAGCAAAAAATCAGAACTACCGGATTTGACGCAAGGTCTCTTTCCTATGAAACGACAAAGTTACTGGACTTATTAGTCACACGATTTTATAATTTTTGTGTCAGAGATATAAACTCTTTAAGTCAATTAGTTTTCGTGTACATAAATAGTCGAGTAGGGAGTTTATTATGTCTCGGCTCTTATTGTTATATAATTTATAATACAAAAGCCCTTTATTCTATTCGCAGCTTTGTGGAAACATTTACTTAAAAGCCCTTCTTGTTGCCTATGCAGTTTGGATATATTATGATCGAAAAAGGGCACAAGATGCTGTTAGAGGCGCCGGGTAATAAAATAACCATTTTATAACCTATCTTATTATCTTATTTAAATGAATTAAAAATTCTTTTTCGTTAAAGTATAAAATGTATGAGAGACAATTTCTTCTGGAAACACTTTCGAGATTATTTCCCCATCGAACTAGTTAAAACAGCAGAACTGCCTCCAAATAGGAACTATCTTTTAGCATGCTATCCTCATGGTGTTTTAGGGTAAATATTTTCCTCAAAATTAAAATAGATTTTCTTAAAAATTTACAATTTTTCTTACGTATAGAATTGGGGTCTTCACAAATATGGGAGTTGACATTTCCAAATGGAAAGAATTGTTCCCAAAAGTTCGTCCAAATGTTGGAACTCTTGCTTTACATTTTAACACTCCTTTTTTCCGTCATCTTATTGAATCATGGGGCTTGATCTCAGTGACTCGTACTGCACTCATCAATAATCTAACAACTTCACACGATCCACAAGATCCTTTAAATAAAGCCGATGATTGTACTGCCACTGCTGTAGCTATAGTTGTTGGTGGTGCTCGGGAAGCACTGGATTCGAAACCAGGAAAATATATTTTGACAATCAAAAGTCGAAAAGGATTCATCAAATTAGCTATGAAAACTGGGTAAGTTTTATAGAACAAAAAAAAAAAACGGTTCGATTGATTCTTACATAAATTGTTGTTTTCAGTGCTGCCATTGTTCCAGTATTTTCATTTGGTGAAGTTGATGTATTCGATCAAGTTGACAGCCCACCAAATTCCTTTGCTAGAAAAATGCAAGTTCTTTTTAAGAAAATAACTGGGATTGCCCCTTTACTTATTTTGGGAAGGGGATTCTTTCAATATAATGTAGGAATGCTGCCACAGCGCAAACGTATTGTTCAAGTTGGTAAGTTTTAATCAGTACTCTGCGAAATCATAGTATCTTGATCCGAAACTCTTTATGTGGAAGTTATAAGCTTTTGTATAAGAATGAGTTCTATTCTAAACCTGTCACTTACATAATGTCTTCGAAAAATTAAACTGAATGTTTTTATTTTTCTTTTAAGTTGGCGCACCAATTGACGTACCACAATGTGATGAACCAAATGAAGAAGAAGTCGATAAGCTACACCAAAGATTTATGGATGATTTAAAAATCATCTTCGATACTTACAAAACTAAATATATTGAAAATCCTGAAGAAGCTGTCCTGGTTATGAAATAGTTTTAGACTAAATTAATTTTTGAAAAACTGTAGATAGTATTTAGTGACAACAACTATAGACTAATGATATAAATATTTTTTTAATAGAATGCGTTATTTGTTATCATTTTTTTTCATTCAACGATCTCGTTCATCAAGAAATTTAAATAGTAGCTTAAAGTTGCAATTGAACTGGAAACAAACAAGTCTCAAATTGATTGCAAACTAATTAGTATTGCATCGTCAACAAGTTCTGAGCTAATTAGGAATTTGAAATGTTCAGCTTAAACTCGTTGAACTAAAACCATCATAACGAAGAAGGCTATTTTTGTCTTTGGCTTTTCTTTTATCCCGAAATTTTCCAAAATATGCTTGGCTTTCAAAGGCAGCTTTAACTGAAATCCAAAAATGTCCTTTAAAGGCTAAACAACAATAAGTTTCAATGCAAAATTTAAAAATGACATTACAAAAATCTACGTGTAACCTGAATCGGGAAACAAATTACAAGTTTACACAGGAATGTATTTAAGCTTGTCTGGAGCTGAAAACTGCTTAAGAATCGCTGAATGAGCAGGAACTTCTAGGAAAATTATCTGCATCCTCAAATGTGTAACCTGACTTCGTGAGAGACATATTGCTAGATAAAAGATATGTAAGTATTCTAGAATTAAGTTGCCGTGCTATGATGATGAACAAGAAAAAAGTGACTGAAGTTGTAACTTGGAAGTTGTTACAAAGCAAAACATTCTGATAGCAAATATTGCCATGAGATCTTTATAGTGCTGGCTGAACTCGGGAATAAAAATTGATATAGATGTGTCGCGTGACATTAAAAACACACTCAGTGTAATGTGCAACTAAGAGAAAATAACGAGATTTCTGCAAGCATCAGATACGCTATTAACTCTTCCATCTCATTCTTTAGCCTTTTAGCCTATCTGCTACAGAGAAGATGTTTTAGAGTAAGCAGTGGCGTAAATAGCGGAAGAGGGTTCACGGGGCCATGACCCTTTTTTAGAAAGGTCGTTTTTGATTGTATGTATGAGAAGTCGAGTTCTTTCAGTCCGTAGCTGGGGCGTTTGGATGACACAGTGAAGTTTTCTTAAATAACTATGAAATAATTAAAATAATAATTATGATAAGAGTCATCTATCTCTTTTGTAAGACAAAGGTATAGATCGATTTATTTTACAAAATAATATTTATGCAAAGTTCAGAAGCTCGCCCAGAAAATATGAATGAATTTTGATTTATTTCAAACCTTTTAAATTTAAGCGTTCCTACCTAAGAACCTAATATCTTTTCTCATATTATATATTCTTTATCTAATAATTAATTATTTTGGGGCTAAGTTTAATACTCAGAGAAGCTATCGTATGCACGCTGTGCGTAATAAACTCAGCCCCAGAATAGTTATCACTTAGGTACACGTGCGCCATTCATTATTTCTAAAGGAAAATGTACCTATGCTCATAGGTCATGGCCATAGGTCTAAAAAATATAATCAAACAAGTTCACAAAATGGAGTCTCATGTAAATAAATAGATTTCAAAAGTTTATCAGCAAAGATATGAAAATTGAGGTATTAACAAAAACAAATTGCGATAGTCCATTAATTTCTGCTAAGTAATACATTAGTTTTATTTACGCATTCATAAAGTGAAAAAGTGCCATTTTGAGCTTAAATTGAAAAAAAAAAAAAAAAAAATGAAAATCGATTGGGCGCCAAGTAAAGTTCCGCCTCGAAGGAGATTGCAAACCTTCACAACTGCGGTGTATATGTTTATAATTTTTGGTGTTATACTCAGTTGTCATTTGTATTTTATGCTGTTAGTGGTAAGAAATATAATAATTAAGACTAAACCTTTCAAACTTAATGTGTACTAAGTATTATAAATAATATAAGCATTAAAATTGAATAGAGAAAACCTTCAAGTAGACCTATTTTGCCCTTTGAATATGTAGGATTGTAGGTACTTGTTCAGTAATTTGGAAGGCCTCAATTTAAATACCACAGTCATTCTCTAAATATAGCGTATAAATCTAATCATATACCTATTTTCTGCTTCTTAAAGTCAGATACATTTTGTAGGTCAGAAGGCAACTTTTTTCGTCATGTAAGTACTGGTTGTGTTTATGCAAAATGTTTATAAGTAATCACTCATTGCACTAACAGATTCTTTTAACTTATTTCCTGAATTTTGTTTACATTAATTCCTTAAGCGTAAGAACATGTAAAACTAGCAATAATTTGACTAATTATTGTCTAAGTTCAAGAAACAGTTAAGTCATTATTTACAAAACTGTATCAGAAAACAAATTGTTAAGGTGCAACAGAAGGTTAACTACTCAGGACCTTACTTTTTTTTACTGAAGATGACCTTTTTTGTACCGAGAACATTTCCACCACATTGATCTAAATGACCCACAGCACGGTGTTGGCAACGAAATATCCCGGCATATAAAACAAATATAACTGATAAAGTAAAATTCAGGCGTTTTGCATTTTCCTGCCACGTGAATGTTCATAATAATCATCACACTCACACCATTTGTTGAACATTTCATCACAAACAAAAACCTATAATATTCATATTTCCACTTATCAGCTTCGCAGAGGAAATTTGTCTCAATAATGAATGCAGATTGCGGACACCATCACCGGACCGGACACATTTTAGCGATAGCTCTCTTTCCTCTGCGTGATGGAAAAATAATGAAAATCCAAAATATCAGAAATCGAATGAGAAATGAGATGTTTTGTGTGTCTGTCTTAATTGAGCATTCGCAAGGAGAGGAAGTTCTTACGTGGTGTTTACCTATAATTATTATTTAATAAATTCATTTTGTGTTTTTGTCTTTTTAATATAAAAACTATGTTGAAAATCGCGTGGGCACCAATAAAAGTACCCCTTGGCAGGAGAATACAAACTTTTACAACAGCAGTTTATATGTTCCTCGCGTTTGGTGTTTGTTTAGCTTCACATTCCTACTACATTATATTGCTGGTGAGAGAACTAAACTGTCATCTATTCTATTCAGTTGATTAATAAATCCTCCATCCGGATTCCGGAAGAACAGTGAGTCAACCAGTATTGGATAAATCAGTTATCTACACGCGGTTTTTTATATTTTTTTTTTTTTGCTTCACAATTTACATAAAGCTGATTTGACTTGCCTATCTTTTGTGACTAAACATAAATAGAAAATGTGTTGTGATCTATAAATAAAAGATAAGCTATAGTTTTGTTCCCAAGGAAATACAAACAACAAAAAAAAAAAAAAACCTCAATATTATGTATGAGCCAATGTTTCTACATAATTGTCCAAACAAAAAAAAATAACTTTAATAAAAGATGTTCGAAGGGCAGAAGTGATTTAGTACACATATCTAGTGCCTCAATAAAATTGTGTCTTAATTTGTTTAACTTAGCACCATTTGCATTCAATTATTTTCCATAAAAAAATCATTAAAAAATAATTAAATTTGGCTTAAAAATAATTATATCAGTGAACTGAATAAAGGACCAGTACACTCAGAAAAAAAAAATTGTAAAGTTACGAATTTTATACTTTGGGCCAACAACTTTTGTTGGTTGAAATAAACCTAAGAATTTAAACCAAGGTTCGAATTATTTATTATCGATTTAACCTCAAGAACTCTCAAATTTTCTAAGGTTATGGTTCATCTTCAGGTCGCAAAAAACTGCACATCACTTATTTTTTTGAAATGTTATTAGGATAGATACCAGACCAGAAGTGTGAAACCAATTTGGCAGCTTCAAAAAACCTGTGCTAAATGCATGGTGTATCAAAAACCGTGAAATGTTCGTACATTTTCAGTATTTATCTTATAATTTCTAAAATGTACATTTTACTTCCCGAATTCAATTTCAATTCAATTTTCTTTCAGAATTGATTTATGTGTTTCATCGTGGAACACCATGAAATGTATGGAAAACTCGTTTTCGAGACATTTTTGTAAGCATTCGCCGCACAGTGTGGAATTTCGCTCATGTAGCGGAATTAAATTAATACCACTTTTACTTTTGACTTTTTTGTACTTTTTTTTGCAGGATTAATAAATATTGAAATTTGCAGCTATTATCATAAATCACCATTTTTTATTTTAATCGATCTCTAAAGGTACCCGTTTTTTCACTAATGTGACCCACTTTCAAAACCTTTCAACTCTTACCACAACATAACTTTTTGATAATTTTGTTTTGTTCTTTTCATTTTTGATTATTAACAAATGTAATGTTACTACAGTTACTTTTTATAGATTGACATTTTTTTAAACCCGAGCTTTGAAAATTATAGTTTTTCGCACTTCAGTATGACCATCGTTAAAAATGAAGAGAACAAAAAAAATTCTCAAAAAAATAATTTTTTGCAAGAGTTGTAAGGTTTTGAATGTGGGTCTACATTAGTGAAAAAATGGGTAGAGGTACTTTCAGAGAGTACTTTCGGTGTGGGCGTCGTTGGCGTTGGAGATTTGTAAACACGATAACTTTTGGTTAGAATCAAGACAATTGCAATCTGTAAACGCCAACAGTTGAGGATTAGGTAAACTAAGGTTAAGTTCGAAATTCCTCCATTTTGAATAATACTTTCTTATACTTTACATACAAAAACCTTCAAAAACTGTCACTTTTGTATAGTGGGTACCACAAATTTGCATTTTTTTAATTGTTGCAATAAAAATGTTTCTGATTTTCAAAATAAACAGTTTTGGTAAAAATCAATATTTTACTTTTACTTTTTTGTTGAAAAAATCTTACAACGGTACGGAAAAGCTTGGTAGCAGGATAACGAAGAAAAAAATTTCTATGATTCTCTTCAAAAATTGAAATAGTTTTACAAATTTTTCAAAATTACATATAAGCACTTTGTTAAACACTTATATTCGTCATATCTTTTTTATATTAATTTTTTTTTCGAAAATACATTACAAGTAAAAGTTTTAGATCTTGAAGTTATCTTTAACTTTTCACCAAACGGGTTCTTTATTTGTACTGCTGTTTTCGATACGAGTCAGAAAAGTCATTTTTTTAATTTGTTCGTAGTGAAATATCACCATTTTACTTTTAGAGTTATTTGGATGACTTACATATCAACGGATTTATCGTAGACGGGCTGAATAAAAGGTACTTTTTTTTAATAATAGGAGAGAGGTTTCCCTCCATTTTAACGGGAGTGGCAGTTTACAAAAAAAAAACGACTTAAAATGAAAAAAAAATATTATTTTAACACAACGGCAACACCTTAATATTTTTTTTAAAGCCAAAAATGTGTGTGTTCTTTTTTTTTGGGTTCCAATATATAAATATTACACCATATTAAATTAATACCTTTAAAATTTACAAAATACATGGTTATGATTTTTTTTTGATAACTTTTGCCAACTAACCTATCATCCGTTTTCGTTTCGACGTTGATTTTTGGGACACCCGTCAAAGCTCGGTTTTATTTTTCGCAGAATTTTGAAAGTCAAAATTTAGAAAAGCTGAGTTTTGAAAGACAGAATCTTGGAAGCAGAATTTTGGCAAAAGAATTTTGACCCTGGCTGACTTTGACCTTGACTTTACTTTGAGGACACCATATATGGTACAGGTTATGTGAAGTATGACTCTGTAGAAAGATTGGCTGTTATACATAGTAAAGGGGCGTTGCTATTCTTTCGCATGAAGATAAAATGTTATCGTGACCGAAGAAATTGATTCAAAAAAGGTAAATTGAATGTAGGTACTTTTGATAAAAATAGAGCTACTGTCAAGTTTGTATCGTACGATTTGTGTATGCTCAAAAATTTGTGTATTTTTGCAATAATGAAAATTGACATAAAAATCGTGTTTGTATGTCATTTATGGTCATCCAATTTGTGTCTTAGATGGTTTTGTTCAGGTTTATGACCAAAATACACAATCTTTTGCATATTTCTTTGTGTTAACTTTTCTTAGAACAGCCTTCTACTATCACAGCAAAATTTAAAAACACCAAAAAACAAACGTGGCTTTGTCATAGATTTTGAAATAAAGAAATCAAATTGCTATATCTTCAGATCAATTTAATATCAAAAAATAATAAATTGTGTAAGTTCGTTAACAACAACTGAAGGGACATTGCCCAAGTGAATATGACTGATAAGATCGTCGGTTGTCGACGTCGCCGAAGTATGTATCATGATAGTTCATCTTCCTAAGAAGTCAGACAAAATAATTTGTCTAGTGGATTTATGGCCTATAGTTTTCTATAACATGAATCTCCGCCGGCACTTTTATCTACGTAATAGAACAGAAATTCATTCGGTAATCATATCTACAAACCTATAGCTACTCGTATCACCGACTGATATAATTATTTTTTCTTGATTAAACTTTACATTTGAGTAAAAGTGGTTATAAAAAATTGGTTGAAAATTAACCTTCATTATAAATAACGTAGTGTTATTTCGAAATTGAAGGAATTTAAACGTTTCGCCGAAGAAAAATCGTACATATGTATCATTGAAAAAAAAGAACTTAATTTAAAATGGTTGAAATCGAATGGGCACCAGTGAATATTCCACCTAAAAGGCGAATACAAACCTTTACAGCTGGCTTTTACATATTTCTAATGTTAGGTATTGGTCTGTGTTCACATATAGCGTTTATTCTTTTACTGGTGAGACAAAAAAAAAACTAATATTTTGCAATGTTTATTGATTGGTCTACTCATCAAGACTTTTTAATTGCTTATTTTTTCAGGACAAGCAAAAGTTTTTTAGAAACTAGCTATGAGTTTTAGCCTTGCCCAGCTTTTTTGCATTCGAATTTATAAGTTGGCTTCTGAAATGATTTTTTAAGAAAAAATTAAAAAGTTTTTTGTTGAGCATTTTCACTTATATTTCAAATTTATTTAAATTTTCATTAGAATCAGCAGTGGTAGAATATTGATTTTGGGACAATATATCGGTTTTAGATAAAATTCTGCCTCTGGCCATAAGCCTGATTGTGATATTTTTATTTAGTCGAGAGAATTTATAAAATTTATTTATAAATAAAATAAATGTGATAAGATACTCCCTGAAAAGGCAATTTAAATAGAGTGAAAGCTGATTAGCAACAAAACCGCATTTTTTATTTTTTTTTCTAACAGCAAGCATTTGCGTGTCATAACGCTCATTTTTAAGCGTCATGTCGCTCAGTTTTACTTTTATGCGTCATGCCATGACGCTCATTGTGCGGCTCATGTTTTCTCCTCATGGTGCTCATTTTTGCACATTTTTGTGCGTCATGCCGCTCATTTTTGCGCATCATGCAGCTCATTTTCGAGTAGCATTCCGCTTATTTTTGCTCATCATGTCGCTAATTTTTGTGCGTTATTCTGCCCATTTTTGCTCATCCTGCCGATCATTTTTGCGCGTCATGCCACTCATTTCTGAGAGTCATGTCGTTCATTTTTTGAACGTCATGCCGCTTATTTTCGATTTTCATGCTACTCATTTCTTCGCGTCATGGCGCTCACTTTTGCGCGTCATGCCGCTCATTTTTGTGCGCCTAGCCACTCATTTTTGAGCGTTATGCCGCTCATTTATGCACTTCATTCCGCTATATTTTTGAGCACCATGCCACTCATTTTTGTGCGTCATGACGTTCATTTCGATGCGTCATACCACTCATTTTTGCGCGTTATGTGGCTCATTTTTGCGCGTCATTCAGCTCATTTAAGCTCGTAATGAAGCTAATTTTTGTTAGTCATCAAGAACGTAAAGTCCATTTGCGTTAAGCCCCGCAGAGCGTTGATAAATCATATTTTAAGGATTCTTGATATGTATCTTGGTATATTTTATTTAAAACAATTTATTTAATAAAATATTTGTATTAAATTATAATACATAATAATTTGCTGTTGTTATTTGTTCAATTCTAGATATTTGGAAATTATTATTTGAAAGCTTTGTTAATTGCCTACGGAATTTGGATTTATTTCGACAAAGAAAAATCTGAAAATGAAGTCAGAGGCTCAGGGTAAGAACTTTATTCATAGAATTTTCTATCGCTAAAAAATAATTAACATTTTCTTCAGATGGAGATGGATGCGAGATAATTTCTTTTGGAAACACTTTCGGGACTTCTTTCCAGTGGAACTTGTGAAAACAGAAGAATTACCACCAAATAAGAACTACCTTCTAGCATGCTATCCCCATGGAGTAGCTGGGTAAGTAAATCACTTCCTAAAAATACAAATTTAAACTTTCTTATGGAATAGAGTTGATTTTGTTGTTGTTGTTGTTGTTGTAGAATTGGTATCTTCACAAACATGGCAGTAGACATTTCAAAATGGAATGAACTGTTTCCAAAAATTCGTCCAAAAGCAGGAACTTTGGCATTTCAATTTAGCACACCATTTTGGAAGCATATTGTCAAGCGATGGGGCCTAATATCTGTCACAAGTAAATCTCTTTATAATAATCTAACAACTTCGCATGATCCTAAAGATCCAATAAATGCTTCTGATGGATACACTGCATCGGCTGTTGCAGTAGTTGTGGGTGGTGCAAGAGAGGCCCTCGATTCAAAACCCGGAAAATACATTATTACCATAAAAGATCGAAAGGGTTTCATTAAATTAGCCATGAGATCGGGGTAAGATCATTTACATTAGTTCCCAACTCAAATTAGCAAACATTTTATTTATGATAATTTTAGTGCTGCCATTGTGCCAGTATTTTCATTTGGTGAAGTTGATGTTTTCGACCAACTCGATAATCCACCAAATTCATTTGTGAGAAATATGCAATTGTTGGTGAAAAAAATCACTGGGATTGCACCGTTAATTATCCTGGGAAGAGGATTTTTCCAATATAATATTGGTATGTTGCCTCAGCGCAGGCGCATAGTACAAGTTGGTGAGTTGTTTTTGTTTTGTTTTTAGTTTTGTGATCTTGAAACTAAGGCAATTTGAATGTTTTTTTTAATAGTTGGCTCCCCAATTGATGTGCCACACTCTGATGATCCAAGTCAAGAAGTTATTGACAAAATTCATCAGCAATTTATGGACGATTTGAACAAATTGTTCGAAACATACAAGGCTAAATATATTCAGGATTCAGAAAAAATTGTTTTAGTGATGAAGTAGTTTAAGGATTTAAAAGAAAAGTTTAAAGTAGACTTGGTTTTTTTTTATACTCCAATGGATTTTGTAAATAAAAATATTTTAACTAAAAAAAGTAAAATTGTTTTTTATTAAGAAAAAAAAAAAGTTAAGAAACAGCACTGGGCAAAATATCACGAAATTATTCAATTCAAACAACTCCGAGTTCAATAATTTTCTTTAAATATCAAATGTTGGTATTTGTATTCAAAATAAGGTACTTAAACTTAAGATATTGATTCATATTTTCTGATCTTGTCAAATATTTTCTTCTAGTACCTAATAAATGTAAGCAAAATTAAAAAAATTCAATATTTAATGAAATAATGATTTTTTCTGCTATTGCATGGTTAACTTTTGAAAAAATTTACTATCCCACCTAAACAGGGAAAAGTAGACCATATACCCATAAGATTGTTTTACAAATTGAACATTATACATGACAAAACTAAAAAAAAAGTGCTTTTTGGTATTAAAAATCTAATTTTATTAATTTATTATACAAAAAAATACATTAGTAGTGAAAAAAACCACATACAAAATGGACATTTTAATACTAAATTAATAAATAATAATTATCGACGTAATAACGCAATAACAAAACATCTCTCTTCAATCACTCTTATTCCGCAAGGCGTTTATAATAAAACGCCACGCTCTAGAAACGACAATGGGATTCTGTGGAACGTCCACACTGTTATGGGTAGTGCGATGCGAAACGAAGAGATCTGTAAAGTTTTATTTTTAATTGGACGCGAATTATAGCTTCTAGAGCGTGGTGTTTTTGAACAAATGCCTTGAGGAATAAGGGTGCATATTGCGTTTTCATCATAGAAAAATAAAAACTTAAAAAAACACACACAAATAAACTGCTACATCACCGTTCACACAATTAGGACACAAAACATACGATCACAAATTGTATGCTCAGGCAATGACATTACTTGGTGACACTATTTGGATTTTTAGTTATTATTTTGTTGCTTTTTGCCCCAAATAAGAGCTCCAACAACAAATGCTCCAGCTGCGATACCAGCAACCCATGGAAGATAGGGTGTTACAGCTTCCACTGCTTCCTTTGCAATTTCCCAGAAATGTCTTTCAATTTCTTCCTCAAGACGTTGTGGCATAAAGTACTGTTCATCTCGAGTTACTTTAAAAAGAAAAAAAAGCAAATGTTAATTTTAAAATATCAAAAACAAAGCCTAGAATTTTCAAATACTTACAGAAAAGATTTTTTATATTTTGTAGGTCTTCTTTTTCTGAGCGTTTTGATAAAACCTTTCTGGCATTTCTGACTTCATGGTACATAACATCGATTTGATTGTTTGATAGGAATCTTAAGAGATTTACTTTGTCATCCCAAAAAAATGGTATCTTCCTCTCTTTTAAGGCCTTTTCAAGAGCTTCGAACATCTGTAGAAGTAGAAATTTTTTAGAAGAAGCTCTTAGGAATATAAATTTTTAAGAGAAGACAACAAACTACAATTTTTGTATTAGATGACTTTTTCAAAAAAAAAAAAAAAAATAATACGTACATCATCCATGATCGCATTATTGGAATGGTTCCAGTAGCTTTGCTCTGCATATAATTGGCTATGCCTCAAAAACAATGTTTTTATATAATAACTTTTAAGATTAACCAATGCGGGATTCATGTCGCGAAATTTCTTCATCATACGTAGAGCATTCTTAAATTGATTTCTACCTGTTAAAAGTCTTCTTTCAGATTCTATATACGAACATTGAAATGATGGATTGCTTGATTTTCCAATTGCTGGCTTGGGAATAGCTTCCCAAGTGTCTCTATCCTCAATAAGATCGCTCTCTGGAGAAATTGATTGAGATTTAGAGAATCGAAATCCAGGAACAAAATCAATTGATATTTCAGTATAGCTACTGCTTCTAACAGTAATTGTATGTGCTGGTCCTTGTTTTCTATATCGCAAAATTACTTTTTCATTTTCATAAATCAATGTATTATTAATTTTGGTCAGGTACTTCGTTAAAGTTCCTTCAAACCAACTTTGGAATTTGTCAAGCAATAAGTATCCACCGTCGGTTGTTATGCCGTTTAAGAATTTGTACAAAAATGCCCTTCTGGGATTTTGTTTGTCTACACTATCAATGACATTGGCTAAGTTTAACCAGACATTTCCGCCATTTAATGGATCTTCTTCTATATACACCTGGTCATGAAAAGGGAATTCAAGTCTCACTACGAGATCAAACTCATCGGGCTTGGTAACTTTTAGATTGTCAGCATAGCTTCCTGTAAAAAAAAATATAGAATTAAATAAAAAATAACTGTTTCATGAAAAAGTTTAGAAAATTATGATCAATTATCTATTTTAGAGATCAGTGTTTTCAGAAATATGAACAGAATTATTGCAAAAAAACCATCAATTCCGGAAAATATCAAAAACATAAACTTTTCTAAGATCTAGAAATTCGAAACGAAGTCGAGGGATCTATTTGGCAAACCAAAAACCCAAAAAATTGAGCCGTTTGCATAAACAGTAGTGAATGTTTTTACAAAATTAAAATTATATAATTTTTATAAAATTTGTTACTCGAGCACAACTATAACCAATAACTTTTGACACGCGAGATTTTTTATTCTTTAATTTTTATTAATTGGCCAATTTTTGGTTTCCCTTCTTCCTTATTTCGTGTTTATATGGCATTTTCTGTCATTCTAATTATGTGGTTCAGATGGTTTTGTGCAAGTCAAAAATAAACAAATTTCTACACAAATTCTGTAAGGGGCCGGTTATAGCGATCAGGAAAACGAATAAATTTTTTTTAAATAAATTGATTGCTTAAAAATAAGACCAAAACAAACGGCTTCGCTTGACTCAATTCTGATAATTTACTGAAGATCTTGAATGTGACGTGTCTATAGTTACTAAAGTACGTTACTATTAAGTGCAAAAGAACGTTAGCAGCAATGTGGTTGACAACAACGGGCCAATGATAAGAACGAGTGAGCGGGTCTTCTGAGTTTTTTTTTGCTTCGAGTTGATTATTTTACTCCGTCACTTGGAGACGTAAGGTTAATTTGTGAAGAAAAATAAATTTAATATGCCTATAAGTAGTGTCGCTTTTTATTTAATAACTCAGAATATTGATAAAGTTTCAGGAACCATTAACTGTTGTCTTCGATTAAGAATTGTGGAACGTACATAATTAAATAATTTTTTTTATACATACCGCATAAGCTTAAATCAGCAAAAAGTGCTTTGAAAATTTCATTTTCCTTGAGACCGTTAATTAAAGACTCTCTAACGAAATCATATAGTTGTGTGTAACTCTGCCGGTCTTCGTCAATATTGATGGCTTTACTTATTGAATGGTAGAATTCTTCCATCTGCAAAATGAATTTTGTTGTAATTTTAATTATACATAATTATTTATGTTTTGAAAACTTGGTTATGTTATGCAATAATTATAAACCTTCTTTAATAAAAATCTATTAAAATCCCTATTTTTGACTTCTCGACTCTCGGGACTATACCTACTTTCATAATTTATGTAACAATCAAACTAAAATTTAATTTTTATTGATACCTACCTACCTCAACTTTAAAGATCGATTTAGTAAAACTAAATCGATCTTTGAAGTTAGAGGCAATTTTGTTCACGTGAAAAGTAAATTTTGAGTTTTTTTCACGGATTTACCGAAGAAATCAAATTTATGATATTTTTGATATTAATTATAAATGATATTTAAAAGCTTGTGATAGTCGTAATTGTGTACCAATATAATATGTGACATTCTGGATGTAGTATCTTAGAAGTTTAAAATTATGTGAGTAGACTGTAGTAAAAAGTTTTGATGGTACAATTCGTCAAAGATGCATAAATAGAGCAGTTTTTCTATTACAGTTTCTTTTTTTGTTTTTAAATTTAATCAATATATTTTGTACTGCATTAATTTCGAAAATATAATTCATCTTGAAATTAAATTAAAAAATTGTTCAAAATATGTAATTTTTTTATTAAATTTTGCATTCATTAAAAAAAAGTAAAAGATATTCTCACTAAAAGACAATAAATAAGCCAATATACTTTATGTAAAAGAATCTATATCAATCATAAAAATGCTGAAATTAAATTAAAGTAATAGATTTTAATATCAATGCAATCAATTTTTTTTTTAATTTTCCCTTTCTGAAAATGTTTGTTAAAGGACACTTGTACCAACAAAATTGTAGTAGTACCTACATGGTTTAAGAAAAATTCAAAAATAAAATTCATACCATTTTGTAAATTAAGAAAATCCAAAATAGAAATATTTTTTCCTTTCAATGCTTTTATTCATTTCTTTTACATGCTCAAAAATACTGTTATTGAGCATTAAAAAAAAGTCTGTAATAGGTATTTATTATTTATGGAAGAGAAAAGTAAGGTTTTCTATAAAAAAAAATTATGATAAGAACACTAACATCGTTTTCGACGGTCTTTGAATAAAATTGATTTCATGGATATACATTTATACAAAATTTCATCATTTCGATTATGAAGGGTTCAAGTTTTTTATCTATTATTTATAATGGTATGTATAAGCTTCGCGATGATTATAAATGAATCATACAAGGCATGTTTCGACGGTTTCATTTTGTTTTTTCGAGCCCCTATCAACTAATAGGTACCTAAACATTTAAGCATGTGGTTTTTAATAGAACAATAAAAAATGATGAATTTTTACCAAATTAAATACCACAAATTTATTTTGGATTTTAAAAATTAGGAAAAATTACCATACATTGGTTTGGATCACAATAAAAACCACAAATGTTGTGTCCAATATCTTAGATTAAAAACCATACAAAAAAACCTTGACACATCGGCGTTAAAATTACCAAGTTCACATTTTAGATGTCTCAAAAAACTCAGTAAGCGCAAAAACCTGACTAGAATTCCCCATTAAATTGCATGCCATAAACTGAGTAGAAATAATTTTGGGTCTGCTTTCCGAAAATTATTGTAATTGCAACAAAACTTTTGTAACTTTAAATAATTATTAAATAATTCCCAACAATTTATTTACTCAAATAAAAATATGTTCTTTTTTTGGGATTAATAATGTAGTTACCCTGACAATATTTTCTACTCTTTTTTGTATTTTTAAAAGCGACAGCCCTGTTGCACAACATAAAAAATAAATAAAAACATCAAACAAAACAACACCAAATATGTTTCTCTTAATTTCTTCAATGCAGAGCAGACTGAAAGTAAGCAAATATACTTTATATATTATGTAGATCCAAAAACTTTTTACTTTCCTTCCAAAAAACTATTTGTTTAAATAATTGGGTATTTCTAATTATATTCCAAATCTGTACTTACAATTTGTCACTATGTACACCAAATAAAGTTCATAAAAATAAGAACATCGTACTCAGTTTAGTGACCATGTGTTCGTGTTTTGTATACCTCGAATGCGTACGCACCCACTTAAAAACAAATTATGTATGTACATATACAAAATCATCTGTTTCAGTTCAGCTGACTTTCCACTATTAGAGTAAACCGGTATGAACGGGCACAATAGCTTCGATTCATTTTCATTATAATACAGTCAGAACTGCCATATGTGCTTATTTTTTTGTATAAAGGCTTGTCCAAACCAAAGTGCGACAGTGCGACACGACAGTGTGGCAAAATTTATTTACAAAGCTTCATATGGAAGTACCCACACCAAATGCGACGAAGCACAAAGCGTTTTTCATATAAAAAATCGTGTCGCACTGTCGCACTTTGGTTTGGGCAAGCCTTAAAGGTTTTCTTCCCAGCTACAAAATCATAAATATATTTTTGCATTTCATTTATTAACTTTTCATTGGAACATTGATGTTATTAGTGCAATTTTCGATTTAAAAATATAGTAAGAAATAATCTCAACGTTTTGAGGTCTCTAGAATCCAAATCTAAATGGTTTGATCTAATGCCGTCTACCTACCAGACTGAAATGAAAGTTTGAAGAGTATATTGTAATATTTTCTGCGTACAATTAAAACTTATTCTACTTTTACTAATTTACTTATTTTACTTTCAAATTAACAAACACTTTTATTAAAAACAAATCGAAGTTTGGATGATAACGTTCAGAGCTTCAGTCATTAATCATAACCAAAGACCTACAAGTGTCATTTCGTCTGGGTGTGTTCGCTTCTGCATTCGTAACAATATAATATGTAATCTCGTAAAATAGCAAAACGGGGTCTCAATAAATACAAACAATGATACTAATTTCGATTCTAAGTCTTCTTAAACTATATTTATATTTTCCACGAAAACGACTTTAACATTTATGGACATAAAGTCATATTTATAACTTTATTAATTCTATTAAAACTTTTAAATGGCAACACTAATCGTTTTCTCTTAATACTTCACAGTTCACACATGTTCTCTCACTCTCATGATAAACAGAAAACAAGGTATGCTCATTAGATTTTTGGCAGGTTTTATGTGACGTCATAGTCATCTTTCTCATGGGCACTTCGCCCGAACGTCAGTTATGGGTTTAGAGAAAACATTTTTTTTAATTGAAAACAACAACAATGAAACTGAAAAAAACTCAATTGTCAGCATCGGAGATGACTACTGCGTCATCAATTTTCCAAAATGGCGACATGGCGTTCATAATAAGCATACCTTGTTTTCTGTTTATCATGTCTCACTCTCATATGTCAAACGTCAAATAATTACTTTTGTATCTAAGAAAATAATAACTTCCCTTTTTCATAATAATAATACATGCAAATTAATAATAAATTGTAATAAAATAAATACATTTTCACTATTAGGGAACAGGCACGTTGTACCTTAATAGATCCTCTACATACCCAAATATCTACTTTTGAAATTAAAAGTTTCTCAGACAAAATATCTGCATAATGGAGATGCAGGTAGGTACCTTCTTCTAAATACTCCTACTGAATGGTTTAAAACTAGAAATAGGGATGAATTTTCTTTACCTATGTACATAATCTGAACTGCACTTATATGGTACCTAAATAGCAACAGGAAAATTAACACGCACGCAGTTTAAATTACAGAAAAAAAAAATAAAAGTGGTTTGTTGTTTTTTCTTTCATTATAATTCACTTACCGTTGAGATTTGATTTGATATTAATAAGTGTTTATAGTTGAATGAAACAAAATGAATTCAGAACGAAAAAATAAACAATAGCTATGTCAAAGCATTAATTTGTAGAAATCTTGAAATGAAAGCAAAAAATCGTGCTGCTGCTGAGAGCAGTTGAACTTAACTTGTTCTCGGTTATACGATTGAAAGTTGACTAATTTTAATTATTCGTTGGTAAATGTGAGACCTGCTGAAGTGCTGACGATGAGCAGAAACTTAAAATTAAGAGCATATGTACTCCATTTGGAGTGGAAGTTCCGTATTATGGGAAATAGTACTAGCCTAGCACTAAAAGTAAAGTACTCGATATCCTTGTTTTAAATGAAACTGAAATGCCGGTTTTTGTTATGCAAGAGTAATATCACACAGAGAAACATCAGTAATTGCTCTTTATTTTAGGGAATGTTGGACGGTGTTTTTTTTTAAAGGACCATTGATTTTGTTAACTACAGAATAACAATACTTCAAAGCAGATGTACAATTAATACAATACAATAATTGTACAATACAATGTTATAATAAATTATACATTATACCTACAGTATTGGACAAAACTTAAGACACTATTTCCTTTTGTAAGCATTATCCAAAATAAATTGATCCATTTTAGGTTTGGAGAACATTTTTTCATAATATTTATGTATATTTTACTTTTGACAACAGATCAGTAAAATAATTATTATATGCATATGATTTTACTATTTACTTAAATTTACATAAAAAATACGTTCTAGTAAACGTGTGGAAAGATGCGTGTAAATATTTAATTTGCACCCGTTCTTACGTGGGACACAGAAGACTTTACTTACGTCAGTTCAGTTAAGTTGAGAGGCTCTGATTGGTCAAATGTCACAAAAAGTAAGAAGACTTTCAAAGCAGAAACACAATCACGCTTCGCCGTCGATTTTGACAACTGCGAAAAGTTCAACTATAGGAAATCTGTGTAACCTCACACAATGACGCTTTTCTTACGTATGCTTTTTTGACAAACGTAAGGAAACGTAAGAAAACGTAATGAAGCCACCATCTGTCAAAAAAAAGTTCAACTTGGTTGAACTTTTGCGCGCTTTCTGACGTTTCTCATTCATAATTTCATTTGAATTTCAATTTTCAAAAAGTCTTTTTCTGTGTTTCTGTGTTTCTAATTTGTGTTTTAATTTGTAAAATGGAAAATTTAAATGTGGTAAGAAAAATATATTAATTGGTCACAAATTATAATAAATAAGCGGCACAGCTTAATTTGGCTATCTTAATAATTTTTTCCGCTTTTTCAATACTATTTTCCATTTTATTTATTTTTTTTATTTTCCTCTTTTTAATTCTTTGAAATTTATTGAATGTTTTTTTTTGACAACAGATAGAATATTTCAATCAGCTGTTTGTCATTCTGACAGAAGCGCGCTTTGAGGATTTCTCAACGTAACGCAACGAAGCGGCTCCCTAAAGCGTGATTGTGTTTCAGCTTTCAATTACGTTTAGTGACATTTAGTTACGATTTTCAGATGGGAATTTCTTATCTGAAAATTCAGTTGAGTATGTATGTGTTACTGCAAATGAATAAAACAGCAAATCTGCTGTACGTTCGAACTGAACATTGTTTTTAATAATTTTGTGTGTGAAATTGTTTTGGTTCAGATTACAAAATGTAATGCATAATTAAAAATTATTTAAGCAAGAAGGGAATATTCTATTGCAAAAGTTCGTTTTTTCTTTTTTTTATTTTCCCTGTGTGTAGGTTTATAAATGGATAAACAAAATAAACAAGACATGTGACGAAAATAAAATTTCAAAGAAAAACAATTATGTAAATTTAAAAACCAAAAATTTCAATAAATAATTTCGTTTTTAAAATCAATAGATTCATTCTGTATAGCTTTGAACAATAAAAGTTCTATTTCAAAAACAGTAAGTACCTACAATGTAAATGCAAAGAAGTAGATGCTTTAAAATATTGTTACGAATGTAGGAGCGAACACACCCAGACGGAAAGACACATGTAGGTCTTTCGTTATGATTAATAACTAAAGCTCTGAACGCTTTCATCCGAACTTCGAACTTTCGAACTTCGAACGGAACAAAATCTGTCTATATCTGTGTGTATTTGTCTCTTTCTTGTAACGAAACTGGAGATCTCCGGAATCTTCGAGAAGAAATGAGAGGAGTATAAATACGAGCGCGGAGAAGGAGAACGGGACAGTTTAATTTTGACAGTGATAAAGATAAGTGACTGTAACAGTGTTAATTCTTGTAAATTGTAAAGAGTAAAAATGAAACAGTTGTTTGTTTATAAATTTGGAAAGTAAATAAAAGTGTATAGTAAAAAGTGAAAATAAGTTTTATGCAGAACCCACCGTTCAACAACAGGACGCTTTTACCTATAGAACTGCATACTCAGATGTTGGTTATACCTACACTCCCAAAATTTGCTGTCGGCTCTTGGTCTAAAATTATAAAATATCTCATAATTTATATTTTTTTAAAAAAGCATTAAAATAAATTAAAACAATTCATAATGTTCTCAAAATTACAAAATTTATTTTAATTTTACATTAGTATTTTTTGATGAAAACTAGTAACACGTTTGTATAACAACTGTTAAACTTTACACAAACAATTGCAAATAAAGAAAACAGGAATCAATTGTGTTTCACATTCCTTTTTAACAAAATAATTATCATAATTTTTTGCAGCGATTCGAATTTTGAATGGATTTCGTAACAAAATTTTAATTCTCAATTATTGCCATTAAGAATTGCTCCAAGAATAAGTGCTCCAGCTGCAATACTTGCTATCCATGTAAGATATGGTGTTGCAGCTTGTACTGTTTTCTCTGCAATTTTCCAAAAATTACTTTTAATTTCTTCCTCAAGTGGTTTTGAAATAACGTTCTGCTCCTTTCGAGTTACTAAAAAAAAATTTAAAAACAAACAAACAAATAACATTTACTTCATGTCTCATTGGATGTTTCATTCACAACATCGCGTCACAACAAGACGAGAGCGTTACGACAGTAAATTTCCGTATTCAAAAAAATTAAAAATTATGAAATTCTTCAGTTTAAAAAATTTTGGTCAAACTTTTTTTTTCGAATTTTGTCAAATTAATTGCAAAAACTACAAATTTTGTTTTTTTTTTTGGTTTCAATTTAAATCTTTTCATACATTTAGAATGTTAAAATTGTTCACACGCAGACACGGATGAACCTAAACTTAACCTAAACGCCACCGTTAACTTAACCAATTTTCGGAAAGGTATCGCTGTGTCTCAGTAAATACTCGGTACATAATTTTGTTTTTTTTTTTTTGTATTTACCGTCATAAAGAAATTAAGGCCAAAAGAGCCGGAAAAGTGCTTTTAAAAACTTTCATATGACCGTATTACTTTTCGAAAATTGCTTTGTTTTTGATGAGTTGGACCATTTTGAGGCCGAATAACATTTAAAAAAAAACATTTGACAACAGGAAGCTTGTGTTTTATTTAATTTTTTTAGAAATTGACATAATTTTAGTCAAGCGTAAAGCTTGTCTAGAGTTGTTTTTAGAACGTAAAGGTGGTAGAAGTTGCAAAGTAAATTAATTACGCCATTCTCCTGGCACATCTTCATTGTTAACTAATCGGTCATCGTAATTGTGTGGGGAATACCTTCATTTTGACAGAATAGGGAAGTTGTGTAGCGATAGTTTCCACATTTGATGCTGTATCACGGATATTTTTTTGGAGTATTTTCCACCGTGCACTCAAAATTCCAAATGTGTTTTCAATTGTAACTCGCGTTAGAAATACGTTCATCAAAGTTTTGCTATCATCAATTGTACATTTTCCTTTTAATTGTAAGTAAAGTACTCATTAAAATGATGAAATTCAATGTTTTTTCCTGTAAAAGGTCGAACTAAAGTTCTTTTTAATGGAAAAGCATTGTTTACAACCAAGAAAAATGGAAATTTTTCATTGGTCTCTGGTAAGGTGGCCGATTCAATAATAATACCCTCTATTTTTCCAATTCAATTAAATGCAAAGCAACAAAAAAACGGTGTCAGAAAAATGTTTGCCACAAAAAAACTAGCACAATTATGAATTGTTTTGCGATTTTTAATATTAGAAAAATACCGCAACTCTCTTATCTTGCAGGGACGCGATGTGAATTAGTCTTCAAAAACAGTTTTTTTTTTTTATTTTTCAAATACTTACAGAAAAGGTTTTTAATATTTTTAAGATCTTTTTCGGTTGAGCGTTTAGATAAAACTTTTCGGGCATTTCGAACTTCACGATACATAACATCGACTTGATTATTTGATAGGGACTCTAAGAGGTTTACACTGCGATCCCAAAAAAATAGTATCTCTCTCTTTTGTAATGCTGATTCAAGAATTTCGAACATCTGTAAAATAGAATTTTTATATGTTATCTTTGCTTTATTTTATTGGATAGATTAAAAAAAAACGCAAACAAGGGATGTACCAAGTAATAAGAGATGAAAAATCAACGTCACATCACAATGTACAAAGAAAATTACCACAGAAAATTTGTATCGGCATTTAAAAGAAATTCATTGGCAGATGTCAAACATACTACTTACATTTTGTTTAAGGTACAGAATTATCAAAAGATGGCCGAAGTATAATTCTCCCCAATTATGCTTCGGCCAACCACTGCTAGAGTTCATCAAACTTGAAACCTGGAAGCGTCCGACAGTTAGACGTTGGACTCCTACTTATCAATACTTAGGGGCTTGACTCAATGGAAAATGTCAGATGAGTTTGAACAAGCCCAATGTGGAGACAGACAGGGCTGCATACTATAGCTAGTATTATTTTTGTTGCTGATAACTGATAAGCGACTTGCTGCGCACAGCCCTGATAAACACAAAAACCTCGTAAGTATAAAATACTGATTTTTAAATTGACATTTAAATGCCGGTAGACTTAGGAGATTTAAGAACTGGAATGAAATATAATATTTATACTCAAAACGAAAACATAGGGTTGCAACTTTTCGAATGCGTGCATCAAGGTATCAACCCTGTTTGAACGAAAAAAAGCTAAATCACTTCTTATTAGTTTAATAAAAAACGAAAATTATAAATACACCAAACAAAAGTCAAAAAAATTTAAAAATTTATAAATTTCTCAAGCTGAGAATGTGGTCACTCTGTTCAAATAACAAACAAGCCCTAATAATTCCTATATAAACAAAATGGTATACTTTTTGGTATAGTTAAAAGCTTAAATACACATCATGTATTATCTAAAAAAATGACAGAATGCCATCTCTGATATAAAAAAAAAATAGTTTCTCATTCAAAATTTAGCGTACTGTTAAAAGCTAAAAACACACCAAATTTTAGCTAAAGCTATCTTCTATCTAAAGTGTGATTGTTTCATCTTTAAAATGGAAATTAGTATACGGCAACCCCATTTGAATGCTGCAAAACACTAAAAACACTTGTTTTTCAGTCAAAATGTAACATATTTAGAGTAGTTAGAAGCTAAAAACACACAAATTTTTATACTGAGCATTTTTCTTTGTAAAAAAATGACGGGTTCCATCTCTCCAATGGGAACAAGTATACGGCACCCCTATCTGAATTAAAAAAAAAACTTGAAACTAAAGGGTTTTCCAATAAGAGGTGTTATTTTGATATTTTTGGAGATAAATGATCGGATGTTTATTTCATTATAAAGAGGAAGGTATGCCGTTAATAATGGAACACAACATCAGCCAAATGGCCGCCAAGACCACTCGTACAGGACCATATCCTTTTCATGAAATTTTCCATAACCAAATCGCAAAGTGGCTGCCCTATGTCCTCGATAACCTCACGAATTTCATCTTTGAGGTCTTGAATCGACGCTGGGCTGTTGGCATAGACCTTATCTTTCACGTGGCCCCAAAGGAAGAAGTCACAAGGTGTTAAATCACAAGATCTCGGTGGCCAATTGTGATCACCTCTTGGAGAGATAACACGGTCCGGAAACTTTTCCCGTAAAAGATCGATGGTTTCATTGCTTGTGTGGCACGTAGCGCCGTCTTGTTGAAAGTAAACGTTGTCCAGATCAATACCATCCAATTCAGGCCATAAAAAATCATTAATCATCTCTCGATAGCGCAATCCATTGACCGTTACTGTTGCTCCAGCCTCATTTTCGAAAAAGTAAGGTCCAATGACCCCGCGGGACCATAAACCGCACCAAACAGTCACGCGTTGAGGATGGAGAGGCTTTTCAACAATAACTCTTGGGTTTTCCGAGCCCCAGATGCGACAGTTTTGCTTGTTGACGTAGCCTCCGAGGTGGAAATGGGCCTCATCAGTCAAGATGATTTTTCGATGAAATTCCGGTTCATTTTCATGCATTTCAAGGACCCAATCAGCAAAGACACGACGTTGTTGATGATCAGCCGGCTTGAGTTCTTGTGTTAACTGAACTTTATAAGCCTTAAGACCCAAGTTTTTATGCAAAATACGGTGTAATGACGTTTGTGGAATGCCTAATTCCAAAGAACGACGAGGAATGGACAAACCTGGGTTTTCTTCAACACTTTGGGCTACAACAGCAATATTCTCAGTTGTTCTTGAGCGACGTGCACGGGTTTTATTCTTCACATCACTAACTTGTCCCAACAGCTCGAATTTGTCCACCAATTTCTGTATTGCGGTCCGACAAGGTGCTTCACGACGACCCAAAAATGTTTTAGTTTTACGAACCGTCTCTGCCAAATTTTCAACATTTTTATAGTGAATTTTAATAATTTCAATGCGTTGTTGAAGCGTGTATCGTTCCATTTTTATTAATAGCGTAGTTTCTACTTGTCAAATGTCAAAAAAAATATTCAAAATAACACCTCTTATTGGAGAACCCTTTAATATGTTTAGTGTTTTTCTGCATTCAATTAGGGTTGCCATATTTTTCTTTCTATTTTATAGATGGTACCCGATATTTTAAGATAGATGAGAACTTAAGTTAAGATTTGATGTAGCTTTTAGGTCTACCAAAATGTATACTATTTTGAAAAAAGTAGAATATCACCCTTTGTTTTCAACATAAATGCTTAAAGCTTTGATCAAACGACTTGTGTATACACAAAAATTTGTGTATTTTTGTTATCAAAATACACAATACCGTCTGAACTATAATTCGAAAAACACCAAATGATACACAAATCGTGTTTGTATGTCATTTGCTGTCATCCAATTTGACGTTCAGATGGTTTTATGAATTTTTTTGACACAAATTTTTACAAAAATCTTGGTGTTAACACAAATCGTGTGATACTAGCCTAAGAGTGTGTTTTTCATTTTAGCTTAATTTTTTTTTATTTTTGACATATTTCTGTCATAATTAATGTTTCCCTTTTTTAACAAACTAAAAAGTTATGATGTAGCTTTTTTTCGTTCACACAGGGTTGCATCTTCATGCCTGAATTTTAAAATTTGGCAACCCTAGGTTTTCTTTCAGAATCATCCGATTTTTCATTTGACAACAATTTAAATTTCTAAAATTATGAGCTAAGTAGTAGAATAGAAAGGTTGCTAGAAATCAATATAAACTTTAAATAGGTATTAAAAAAAAACATAACAGACCTTGTAAACATATTAATGACGTGGAGCTGTAAAATTGCATCAGTCACCAAATACAATTCGAAATTAAGGGTTAATAGGGTTACCAACTTTCGCGATATTTATCCTTGTACCGTACGACCGACGCTAATTTTTCATAGTTGGCTCTCCGTCTACACAGAAAACAAATTAGAAACACACTAAAAGTGAAAATATCACCTTTTTGTCTTCTTCTGTATGCATACCCTTTTAAATATAATGTAAATACAAAAATAAATACGTACATCATCCATAATCGCATTATTGGTATAATTCCACAAATATTGCTCGAAATCATGTGATTGGCTGTGCCACAAAAACAATGTTTTTATAAAATAACTTTTAAGATTAACCAGCCCAGGTTTCATATCACGAAATTTCTTCATCATACGCAAAGCATTCTTTAATTGATTTCTGCCCCTAATAAGTCTTCTTTCAGATTCCGAATACGAACATTGAAATGATGGATTGCTAGATTTTCCAATAGCTGGCTTGGGTATGGCTTCCCAAGTGTCACCATCCTCAATAAGATCGCTCTTTGGAGATATTGATTGTGATTTCAAGAATCGAAATCCAGGAACAAAATCTATTGAAATCTCACTACACCAACTGCTTTTAACAGTAATTGTATGCGCTGGTCCTTGTTTTTTATATTTCAATATTACTTTTTCACTATTGTAGTAAATTAAGGTATAATTGATTTTGGTCAGGTATCTAGTTAGAGTTCCTTCGAACCAGCTTTGGAATTTGTCAAGTAATACATATCCGTTTTGACTTGTAATGTAGGATAGGAATGGCATCATTATTGGATTTATTGAATATTGACTGTTTACTTTATTAAGGACATTAAATAAGTTTATGTAGACATTTCCAGAGTTAAGTGGATCTCTTTCTAAGAACACATGGTCATGAAAAGGAAATTCAAGTCTCACTACGACATCAAACTCATTAGGTTTTGTTACTTTTACATTGTCCGCATAGCTTCCTGTTAAGAAAATATGAATAAATAAAAAAAAAATGTATTCAAGGAGTTTAAAAATTACTTAATATGAAAAATTTAAAGCTTTTAAAGCCAATATAACTTGATGGTATTAATGCTAAGATGATATTCAACATAATAAGTATAATGTCTGTAAATTATTTTCTAGCTTGAAAAAAAACCTTTTCACATTTTTCATATTGTATTATTTTAAAAGGGGGTTCGACACCCACAAACAGCCGGCGAGACGCCCCAAAAGCTTCCGCGTTTAAGAAAAAGTAGATGTACCTATATTGATAGTGGTGGTCATATTCTTAAGGACAGTAGACACTTTCTATTCTAGTTGATTTTCCAAGAAAAACCTTTGCCAAAGATTTTTCGATGATTGGTTTAATTTGATAAATAATCTATTATGGAACTTAACATACAATACAAAAAAAAAAGCCAAAATAATTCACACTTTTCAAGAAAAATTAAACCGTTAAGAAGTTTAGCCTTTTTTACTTGGTCATAATTATGAAAAAAAATAAAAATGAAACAATTTGAGTTCTAATTTTTCCTTAAACCGAGTTTTAAGAGCTAGAACTTTGTCAAGAAATTGACCGTTAGTGTTTATTTTGTATATTCTATTCTTATATCTTGGATTCAAAATGTAGGCCCCCACATAATGCCAAAAAAAAAAACAAAATCACACTTTAATATTACCGCCACCATGTTTCACGGTTTAAATAGTGTATTTGGGGTCAAATTGTTTTTTTTTTGGTCTCCTGACATTGCGCGCACCATTGAATTCAAATAAATTAAACTTGGATTCGTCGCTTCACAAAATATTATTTCATTTTTTAGTTCCATCTCCCTCTTGGAAGAGCCAAGAAATTAAAAAAAGAATTTCTGTCCTTAATATTATGGCCACCACTTTAGGTACATATCAAAAAGTCAGGAATTTTTTTTTTAAATTACGAATATATGGGCCCTAGATGATTTAAGTGTCGGCACACCCAAACACACATACCCAAAGTTCTAAGAGTGCAAAAAAATAGTTGTTGGTAACAGAGGAAGAGCCACAAAAAAATTCCTTGTTTCAAAAATGTGAGCCCCAAAGCATTTAAATTGTCACCACATCCAAACAGTCCTATCCAAAAACTTTATTTTTGCATTTTTTCTACTTTAATGTGTTTGGTTGTTCAGTTCAGGACATATGGATGACTGTAACACAAAACACCCAAAATTCTTTGTGAGAAAAATTACTATTTTCAACAAAAATTATCATTTTCTTATTACCTACTACTTACTCGAACTCATACTAACGGAGTTCCTATTTTTTGAGCATCTGGTTCTATTAAAAAGACTATAGGTTAGTTGCATTTTCTGGAATTAATTTTAGAGAACTTAAAGGGGCTTGAGGGGATAAATAAAGGTGTATTAGTGCCAAGTTGGTATAAAGATTTTGGTCGGGCAATACTGGGTTCCTTGATTTCTATACATACCGCATAAGGCTATATCAGCAAAAAGATTTTTAAAAATTTCATTTTCCTTAAGACCGTTAATTATAGATTGTCTAACGAAATCATATAGTTTGGTGTAGTTTTCTCGGTCTTCATCAATGTTGATGGCTCTACTTATTGAATGGTAGAATTCTTCCATCTGAAAAATAAATTTTGGTGTAATTAGGTAATTTTAAACTTATAAATAGCTTATTAAAAATTAAAAAGAGTAACACTACCGTTTTGAACATTTTGTTATATTTTCCACAAAACTAGGGGTTTAAAAAAGGTTAGTTAAATAAGACTTATGTAAATAGAAGAAAAAAAAACATGGACAAAATTTCGAAATACCTAGGCCTATAAATTTTTAGAAAAATCAGGGATTTGGTCAAAAAAAATTTAATTTATATGATAATTGATTTTATAAATTTTGGTGTCAAAATAATTGTAAGCAAAAAAATAAAAAAAAGCTGTATTTTTTAATAAATTCTAAAAAAATCGGTTCTTTTTTTCTCGGAAAGAATTTTAAGAGTCGTTACCAACAATTTTAATTTTTTTTTTCGGGTGTACTGAGCTTAAGATATAACTCTGAAACTTACAAAAATTTCACGTATTTTACATTTAAGAAGCTATAAGCCCCTAAAAGGGGTATCAGGGTTCTATTCTAAATACAAATCTGAAAAATTGCAGATTTTTGTTTGAAACAGTTTTTCCAACTTAAAGCTTGATTTTCCAAAAACAAAACTCGAATAACGAACAGTCTAGTACGCACACCTATTTTTTGTATTCTTAAGGCTAGTTTACAGTTCAGCGTGCAAAAACAAAAAAAAACAAAAATTCAAAGCAAATTTTAGTCTGTTTTGGGCATAATTTTGTACATATTTTAATGTCTACATATATGTAAATATTCAAATCACCGTAATCAATACATAAATTACCTTTTTTTACTATATCAATTGGTACACGAGGCTTAAAATGCATTCATAGCTCTTTGTTTTGATTGGTTACAAAAAAAGTATCCTTCGTGTTATTTGAGGCATGAAAAACAAGTTTGCTTTTTTATATACTAAAAACGATGAACAGAAAAGACAAAACACAGATTTGTAAATTTATTTTTTTGTTTTTGCGCTAAACTGTAAATTAGGCTTTAAGCAAAACTTAACCGATTTCACACAGAAGTCATGAAATTGTCTTAATTATGGCAAATTTTCAAAAATTATTTTGAATTACAAAAAAAAAATATATTTTTTTATTCAAAATGGGTTAGTATTTTTTTTTAATATTGTTTTTCATGTCTTTTATTAATTGCTAGAAAATGCTAATCGTATTATTTTTTTGAAAAAGTGTTTAAATTTTTTTTGTATTTACCCACCTACCTATTATAACTAATAAATTTTTTTTTTACGGTTCGGGCGTTTTCAACTTTATTTTTCTGTTTTATAATTCGATTTCATTTTATTCAATCCAAATATTCAATTTCGAGAAAAACTAAAACTTTTATATAAAAAAACACAACGAAATTTGCTTTTCATATACTTGGTTCCAGCAGAAACGAGACGATTTATAGAAGGACGTAGAGCAGGTAAAAACTATAAATATTTCACAACGAAGTACACAAGTTGTGTTTTTTCTGGATTTTCTAAACGACAGCCCTGCTGCATAACATGAAAATAAAGAAAAAAACACTAAACAAAACGACATACGACATACAAGATACAAGATACAGCGCTGATGATGCGTGATGACGAGACGATAAGAGTATGATTGGAAGAGTGTTTCTCTTTATTTCTTCAGAGAGAGCACACTGAAAATAAACAAATACACTCAAAATCCAAATATAGAAAAGAAATCTTCGTAATTTCTTCCCTTTATTTTTGTTTTCATTCAGTATCCATTGCATACATGCATAATATACATTACAAAAGATGTCATTTCAGGTTTCGGCTGAGTTTTCATTCTGCAAGAAAACCGGCTACCAGCATGACAGCAAGCCAGTGTTGCCGGAGACCTTCTTTGACAAGTAGTACAGAAGACAAAAGTTATGCCCTTTTAGCCACTTCGGATTAAAATTTGAGATACATAGTTTGGCATACTACAACCCAAATTAAAAAATCGAGATTTTTATGCAAAATTTACACGCACTTTCAGGCACACTAGTTAATTTAATATTTATTTGAATGGTTGTTGTGGTTTATTTTTGATAAGTTTTTTTTTAAGGAAAATACTTGGCACACCATCAAACCAACAATTTTATCATTTGCCAAAAAGAATTTGACACTGGAAAAATGAAAACCACAATATGACAGC
The DNA here is from genome assembly GCA_948107695.1 of Meliscaeva auricollis. Taxonomy (NCBI): domain Eukaryota; kingdom Metazoa; phylum Arthropoda; class Insecta; order Diptera; family Syrphidae; genus Meliscaeva; species Meliscaeva auricollis. The sequence continues at coordinate 62,917,916 of OX403618.1, forward strand.
AGATCGTATTGAAATACTAAACTTATCACAAATTCCTTAAAAGAAATTACAAAGGATTCACTTTGCTAAAGTTAACTCTGTTAAATTTGAAACAAAATATATATCAAGGATGTTGTTGTGACGCTAAAATGTTTTGATTAACTTCCGTAAAAATATAGTAGTACGAATGTGAAAGGAGGATTACGGTATTACAGAGCAGCCGAGCATAGTACAAATACTACTATAGTAATACTTTCGGCAACACTAACAGCAGCTATAGCTTCGTATAATTATCAGAGTTGCCATTAGTCAGTTTTTATTAAATTCTCGAGTTTTTCGACACAGGTACCTACAATTTTTATTATTAATTAAAGTTAAACATTCAACATTTCTTTTGAAATAAAAATTTCAACATTTTATGCATCTGTCATCTTCAGAAAAACAGTGAAAAATTTGTAGTAGGTAGGTTTAGAAAATGTTTCAAATCTTCATTTTAAAAGTTTTACAATAAAAAAGAAAGAAAAGTTTTTTCCGAATTATTTGATATTTCCTGATCCATACAAATTTGCTTTCTAGCCTACAATTTCCAGAATTTACGCTAGACAAACGAACAGTCATTCGGCCGATTACTTGGCATAACTGATTCTTGACGGGAAAGTGAACTATTAAAAAAGATTTTATACAAATTTGATTCCATCAATATTTTAAATTGCGATTTTCGAACTTTGTCAAGAAATTGGCCGTTAGAGTTTTAATTTTATAATACTTTTGGTGTAAGATCAATTTCGAAAATTTATGCAAAATTAGCACGTAAAATAACTTAGTTCTTGCATTAGGCAAGACTATATACATAACTTCGTAAAATTTTTTTAACTGTAGCTAGGTACTTTATATGCATAATGCATTTGAATAATACAATTTTTCCGCATTAAGTTCATCTTTTTCGGTAAATTAAATACATTCTTTTGCAAATGGATTTCATACTTTTTTAAATTCACAATTTTATGAAAAACTAAAAACAACACATTTTAAGATGTGTTTAGAACTTTTTGATGTGTTGAATGAATTTAATTTGCAAAAGGGTTGATTTGATTTGCAAAATGATTTATTTAATTTTAATAAATTAATGTGAAAACATGAAAACCTAACAAAATCTCGCATACTCTTATTTTTCTTATTGTAATTCATTTTTTTTTTCAAATGTGAATAAAAAAAGATTATGACTTTGTTGTATATCTAATAAAAATAAAAAAATACTTTTTTTTATTAATATTTTAGTGGCAACACTGGTTTAAAAAGAATTATCAATTTTATTCATACTCATTCTCTCTCTCATACGGCAAACTTCGTTTTCATCAAGAATTGAAAATGATGCCCTTTTTTGTATTAATCGCATGCACAAACACATGCACATAATTATAAATAATAAAATGTAAGACAATACAATCTTTAGCAATAGACACGTACAAATGTATACTTTGTAGGTAGCTAAATAAATGTTTTTATTTTTTCAACATTTTCTAGTTAACAGTAATAAGGGAACAATTTCTATGCAATGACATGTGTATGAACTTTTACCTACCATCATTTACACACATGTCTGCATTGCACTGCAGTTTAGAAAGGCAAAATATAACATTCGTTCATTAAAATTAACTCACCTTTAATGAATTTATTTTAAAATAGGTAATTAATATTTAATTGAATGAATTGTAAAGAACACAATAAAACAAACAATCTGTCACAGCATTTGCAGAATTTTGAAACGAGAGCAGAAAACACTGTTGCTGCTAATTTAATTTGATCTTACTTTGTATGTAATTAAAAGTTGACTGATTTCAAATTGAAATTTTGCGATGATAATAATTTGAGAAGTGCTGAGCAGAAACTTAAAATTAAGAGCACGGATACTGAAATACTTACTCTAAATGAAGTAAAATGAGTAGTATGGTATAGTGGTACCACTTTACTAAAATTATAGTAGGTCTATCCCATTTTTTAAAAAAATTTTAAATCTACTTCCACCATTACAAAAATATTGAAATATCTATTACATTTTTAAAGTTCTTTGTTTCAACCCACCTACTTCAATAAAAAAACAACTTAAAATACGTTAGTACATATTTCTCTTTTCTTTATTCCACAAAAATACTAGAAAAAAAAAAAAAAAACTAAATTTCTGAAAATTCTTTGTTTTCTTTGAAAATGGATTGAGACATGGATTTACCATGTCTTAATTACTCAATCAAAAAATAAAAACTGTCAGTAGGGGAAAGTTAGGCATATTGGGCCATCGGGGTATAATAGGCCCCCCAGTGTTTTTTGTTTCAATAAAGTGGCAACTCCGAAATTGTATCTGTCCTTTTCAAATTATCTGTGAAAATGACATCTGTGGTTCGTAGTGAATAAAGTAAGCTTTTCTACTGTGTTGATGTAATTATAAATCAAAGTAATATGCGTGTTTTTGTGCGAGGAGTGCGAGGTGTGATGCAGAGCCTGCGGAAAGTGGGCCCATTGCTCTTCTACCGGAGAGGAGAATGGAGGCGATGAATCGAGCCACATTTATCACACGTTGGACTTTAACACTCAATGCCCACCGTTCCTTACCTGTGTCCATTATTCCCCAGACACGGGGCAAAATTGGTTTATCAAGCAATTTTTTTTTTTAATACAAATATTTTTTAATTTGTTTAATTTATGTATCTTTAATTGATGTAACTAATGTTCCTTTAATGAATTAAATTGTTTTGAACATGATAAACATGTTTTTGGTATTATTTTATGTAAAAAACCTTAAGTGGCCCATTATGCCCAGCTTTCCCTAACCTATTTATGAGAATTCTGCCAATTTCATACAGATTCTGCGGAAGAATAAAATTTGCCTGTGTCATTTTATTTCAGGTAAATAGTTTAGATAGATTCTTAAAAAAAAGTTCTTAGAGTGAATAAAAAATATTGTCGATAAATAAATAATTCAAGAGTTTTCTGATTTTATACTAGACTTGACAGTATTGTCCCCAGCTTCGCTGCAGTAAGTGCGAGTTCTCTGAAACAAACTTTCGAAATTATGGAAATCATTATGCTGTACAAAAAAAAACTCTTTAAACAAGAAAATGTTGAAAAAACAAAAATACTTGACACACCGAAAAAAATCGTTGGCGTATTTTAAAAATTTAAAATTGTAGGGAAAAATCTTTTTTTTTTTTCCTTCAGGACTTATTCTAATTTTTTTAGTACCTAAGAATAACGAAGTATTAACTGTTAATGTTTTTTTTTTTTAAATACGAATTAAATAAGTACTTTATAACAAATTTTTCGGTGCCATTGCTAGAATTTTTTTGTACAAAAAAGTGTAAAACATTGATTTTTACCAAAACTCTTGAAAATTAAGTATTTCGGTTCTTTGGATAACTTTGTTATTTTGAAAATCAGTACCATTGTGCATTGGAACAATTAAAAAAACATGCAAATTTGTAGTACTACCCACACAAAAGTGACATTTTTTTGGGTTTTTGTATGAAAAGTACAAGAAGGTTTTATTCAAAATTACTGTATTTCCACTTTTTGCAATTACAGATTTCAATTATCTTGATTATTACAAAAGTACTCGTGTTTTGAAAATATTCGGTTCAGCTAAAAATTGATATATTTTTAGACTCATCTCAATAGAATTTTTGTAAAGAAGATGATTGATGAAAAATGAACCCTAAAATAAGTACACATGGTAGGTACCTACATTATGGTATAAAAAAAAAGAAATTATTTCATTACTTAGCAATTGAACAATAGATCTTAGATGTCACTCTATTGCATGTCTCTCCCACACAACTTCAAAAAACTTTTACACCAACTTTAAACTCCTTACAAAATCATCTATCAAATTGACTATAAAAAGAACTTGAATACAATGATAACAACTTGCATATGAAAAAAGAAAAAAAAATAATCTCTTTATTCGCCCACTCTCTTTCAATTCCATTATGCAAAAGTTTTGGTTGCTCGAAAAAGAACTTCTGCTACAATTACTTCTACTATATCCGGTCGATAACAATCTAGCGGAATTGCTTACCATTGTATACAATCTACAATTGAGTGACAGCTTGATTCATGATTGTTCGGTGTTCACCGAGCAAATATCGTGAAGTTAAAAAAGTGACAGTGCCAACTATGTACTTCCGTTGTTAGAATAATAACGTAAGAAATCCTTATATGAATACAGCAACAGGACATATTAAAGGCGTATCCAAAATTCAGGAGCAAAATAGGGTTAAGGTTAGTTGTTGAAAACAATATTGGATAGAATACATAAATAGAAGAATTGTGACACATTGTCTCATACCCAAAAATTATTGCAATTTTCTGTATAATTAGAAATAGTTTTTGGGTGTTGGTTGGTATTGGGAGTCAACCCATCAGACACATTGATTTTCGATTTTGTTAATGTTTCTATATGAGTAGGTACATAATCCTTAAACTAACAACATGTCAAAAGAAACATAGCAATCTTAATTCTTAAACCTCAGAGCCACAGACAAGTAAATCCTTAAAAAGTAAAATCATATGCAGTAATTTAACAGCAAATTAAACTCACTTTAGATATGTTTATAAATATGAACTTTTTACCTTTTAAAACAGATTGGTATTGGTATAATGTAAGCTCGCACACAAATTACTTTTATTGTGCAACATGTTATTTGGTTTTAAATACATTGAGCTAGTTAGCCATATGTGTTTAATCTTTGTTCCTAATATTTAACTTATAGAAAACAGAAATGTCAATAACACAAAGCAACAAGTTTTGTACAATTTCTGTTCCTCGGTCATTGAGCATTATCGGAAGTGTCGGTAGATTAAGTGTCGAAAAGGCCTGGCATTTTTGGTAGCAACAGGGTAGAAATAAAAAAGTGGAAACAGAAACACGTCCTATGAGAAATTATTGCCCTGTACTTTTATGTAGAGGAAGAAATCATAATTTTTATTATTCATAAAATGTTCGAGAAATATGAATTAGAGTACAACTTTGACCTTTTATGCATAAACACATAAAATCTGTGCTAACCTTAACGATGTTTAAATTACCAAAATGCTGTTTTAGCCATTTCGTGTCTAAATTTTCACATTTTTACATTTATTTGATGAAAAATATGATTTTAAGTTGAAATTTTAGAATGGGGAATTTTAAAAGAGTGGGCATTAATATTAAATTTTAGGCAAAACAGTGTTTTGTTTCAAAGGGAGGGAAATACTTAAAACAACCAGCTCCTCAATCTAAATTTAAGTTTAATCAAAATTTGGATTGAAAAAATGGTCGTTTTTGGACGGCAAGTTTATAATTGATTAAAGGCTCCTGGGATGTAACATTTTCCAAAAAGTTAATTTTTTTCTTAAAAACGGCTCCTATAATTTCAATACCTATCAGCAACGCTGCTCACGCGCCCATCTACCGTGTGGTTCCCGCCCGACTCCAATGCGGAAGCCTTGGGCCACACGGTAGTCGGTTGGGAGCCGAACGAAAACTGAGTGAGAGCTGCGCGGGTGGGGCGTAGTGCAGATAGCCGGATGGGAGTCGGGTGGGAGCCGTGCAGAAGTAGACGAGAGGGTGCAGCACAACAGTTAGGCGACAGCCGTGCGGTAACCATCTGGAAGTCACGCGGTAGCTGTGTTCAAGTCGCGTGGTAGCCGTTTAGGAGCTGGCGGTTGAGCGTGCAGCCAGCTTCATTTTTTCAAGCAGCGAACAAGAAATATCATATTTTTTTTTTTTCAAATTGCTTTAAACTAAAAACAAAATTAAAAAAAAATTAAGTTAATTCAAAGTGTTTTCTATTTGAATATGTTCACAATTTCCTGGCGCAAATTGAAGTTGTTAGGGCAGCCATTGTGATCTTTGCACCTACGAAAAAATAAATCATACTAACTTATTTTATCCTCCATAACTATAATACTATTCTTCTTAGTTTCTTCTTAATTTTAAAAAATAATTCATTCGCATTCCCACAACTTTGGTTTATCTATGTACGAGTACGTATCTCGCATAGAAAAAAACGCTGAATGTGAAATAAAAACAAATAAAATTAAAAGTTTTTCTCTCGACTTTAATTGAAAAAAAAACCCAAAAGATGAATGTTTATCTTTCTTATACGTGTTGAAAGAAATGTGATTTAGATATCCTTTTTATGGGTCTTTGGTTCATTGCTTTGGAAAAGTCTAACTTTCAATGGTCCTTCCGAGAAAGTTTACTTTTCCTTCTATTTATACTAGAGTATTCTCATTATATTTCTTGGAATGGTAAAGGGAGATATTTTCACCAGACTTGATATTATATTTTAGCAGAATTTAATAGTCATTTAGATACATTATATGATAGGTTTATATGTATAGCATAGGTTAGTAATTTAATTTTTAGTATCTATTTTTATTTCATCTCCTGCATAGTTCAACTCTATGTATCATTAAATTGTATTTTGTGTTTGTATTTAAACAAAATAGATAAAAAGATTTTTTTTTCATGATTTTGTATATTTCCCTAAGTATGAAACATGTAGTGTGGAGTACGCAGACATGGAAGCAGAGTCATTAAACTAATTATCCTTGTTTGATTTCCATTACTAAAAAAGACCCAAAAATGTACACAAATGTTTGAACACAAATATTTTATTTAAATTGGATTAATGGGCCACAAGGGAGCTATATTTTTGTTGTGTGAGTTAATTATACATTAATTAATTGCTTCGACATTGAATCTAAAGACATTTTGTCCATTAATTTATTAAAAGTGTTTCTGGAAGAGCGAGCACCTTTTTATGTAGGTACCTTTAGTAAAACTGAAGAAAGGAGGTATACTAATTCAAATGCATTAGACTATAGACATCGCATTGACTAAGTGTCTTTCAGAATTTTGAGAAATTCAATTTTTGTAGGTAGGTAGAGGTACCTTCATACCAAACAAAGTTTAAGTTTCGTTTACTTGACATGATTAAAAGTCAATTTTTGAATGCTAAATTCCCAGAAAATAATAAGTATAGACATCTTCTTCATGTTCGTATTTATCAATCAGTAAAACTTATCAAAAAAAAAAAAAATATGTGTGAAAAATAACTTAAAAAAGTTATATATTTGGTAGGTATTCTGGAATAGTAGAAATATGGAGATAAAGAATATATCCATGAAGAACTGAAATGAAGTAATATCTGATAAATAAAGTTACATAATAATATATAATTCAAATTGACATAGTTTTTAGAACACCACAGTAGGTTTGGAAACATCCATCATTTTCTGATGGATATGGTGCAATATTTTTGAAAGTAAAATCTGAATTTCTTATAAAGGAATTTAACATTTTATCAATGTGCCAAAGCTACCTGTATGAAATAAATAATATAAAAATTCAAAATTTTACAAGAAATTTACATATTTTTTTATTTTAATATACACTCAAATTTTAATATTTTACGATAAATTGAAAAATTAATAATTTTCAGCTTTGCTGGTTCATGAACTGATAAATGATAACTATACTCAACACAATAAGCGTAGAAAAGCATATGTAGTTATTAAACAAAGTTGATTTTTTAATGATGATCCATGATTTTGGCCGATAAGAACAATTTTGGTATCAAATAATGAAAGATTGGGTTGAAATATTTATTTTAGAATGACCAACTTCAAGCTCAAATACATTGACTTTCCCATTAAAAATTTTGAAAATATATAACTCATAATGACAAGCTTAATGTCATCTTTCATTTGATACCAATTGAGTAAGAATTTGCTAAATTAATGCTTTGTACACAAACTAGCATTAATTTAGCAAATTCTTACTCAATTATCTTTTTTGAATTACACAAGTACTTGCGACCCACAGACGATTCATAATATTTTGATTACACTCAAAGAAATTTATTTTTTTTTATTCTGCAATTTAGTATTAAAATCATTCATTCTTATCACCAAAACAAATAAAAACGAACAAAATACATAATAATAATTTTTGTTTGAACATAAACAAAAAAAAAAAAAAAAAATCGTCACTCAAAAAAATGCGAAATTTATATTCCAGAAAGCGTATTAGCTTCTGTTGCTCTTTATGTCTTTATTAGAGCACTTTGATGTAAATGTTGTCTGAAGTTGTAAATTCAAATTTTATTTCATGGGTGGGAATGGCATACCAAAACGACACTTTATGTCTTTATTTTTTCTCTGGGTGGTGTACCTAATGGAAAGGAAATATATTCCTTGATGGTTGTCTTCCTCGTCAGTCTTTACACCTTCTAGGTTAGGTAAAAGTACGGGTATTAGGTAAGCAGGGTTTGTTGTTAGTCCTGCCGAAAGGCAATGGAGCATAATTGATTTTAGAATACCGTTTTGTGGAACCTTCTTAGACCTAAGTAATTCATAATTCTTAATGCTGACTTAAGCCTATTTATTATTCCAAAAATTTGAATTTAATATCCCCCGCAGTAAATTTCTTATTCAGTTGACGGAATTAAATTTGAATAAAATTGTATGCAGTGCACTTTTGGTATTTTTCTTATTCTCTTTGTATCTACGACAAAATTACATAATATTTCTTTTTGCATGAATAATAATTATTGTTTAGATTATTAATTTAATAATAATCTTCCTGCCATGATGTGTTGTTTCAATTATTTATTATTAGGTCTTATAACCTCACAACTGGTACCTTCATATATCGTCTACTTACTTTTTCATAGAAAAATTCATTAAAATCGATAAAATAGGTATGTCAGGAAGTTTATGTGCTCAAAAAACAGAATAAACTTTGTTTTTGAATACATCATCAGAGGTGGATAAACTACTTTAACGTCTGGTCTGAAAAGTTTCTTAAGTTATATTGAGTTTTCCAAATATAGTAAGTAAGTTTTTATGGTTTGGGGGAAACTTTTTATGATGTGGTGTCCTTTGGTTCTCCCCTTCCTCAAATATACCTACAAGCAAACCAAAATAAGGAAAAACTTTCTGATTGTAAAACATCAGTTTAATGGGACAAGTTGATGTTTGTATAGGTTATATCAATTGCCATTCCTCTTAACATCGAATAGAAGACATTTTTTCATTTTTATTCCTGTAAAGTAAAAATTCACATACGTCAAAGTCATGAAATGTACTTATCAAAATTGACTAATTTAAACTTTTGCTTTTAGGACTTTTTGGTAGATTTAAAATTTCCAAAGACTCTTTGTAAACGCGGGAAGATACACTTGTAAAGTTTATTTAATTGTTTTTTTTTGTAAATCTTGGTATTATAACTTTTACGGTTGGTAAGAATTCAAAACGAATCAATATCTGAAAAATTTACACTGGATCGCACTTACTTATTGTTGTGGATGAAAACTATTTAATACGTTTGTTATCTTCTTAATAGTATCTGATAGTATCTAATATATATAACAAAATCTTTTCGTACAAGTTAAAGAAAATGCTGAGGAGATTGGTAAAATATATATATGAATATGAAAAAAAGAGATTTGAAGCAATGGGAAAACTGGAGAAGGATTTGCGTTCTGCCTGCGGTTGTCAAGATAGCAGCAAAAATTGTGAAAGAGCAAATAACGGTACATCTAGAAGACACACTCGATGCCGAACAAGCAGGTTTCCGCACTCGGTCATCCTGTGTTGACCACATAATACCTTGCGCATCGAATATTGATGACTACTGAACCTGCTGTTCATTGATTTTGAAAAAGCGTTTGACAGTGACAATAGAGAATTTATTTGGATTGCCTTATGTAGGAGGAGCATTCCATTATTAAAGTAACTTACAATGGATGCAAATATCACGTTTTTTATAAAGGAAGGTTTTAAGATGAATTTGAAGTCCAAAAATGAGTCAGGCAGGGCTGCATACTATCGCCTATAATGTTCTTGTTAGTAATAAGAAGCGATGTGTTAATCATTTGAGGAATTCAATGGACTCTAGCATCCCAACTTAAACTTCGTGACTACGTGGACGATGTACGCTTACTATATCATAGGATCCATGGATCTTCATCAAATGAAAACAACAGGTTGGAGGGAGAAGCAGAAATCGTGGGGTTGAAAATTAACACGCCAAAACAAAAATGATCAGCCTCGGAAGTAAACTATCAATTCAGGTCAATATTTCTGGAAAACCGGTAGAGAAAGGGGAGACTTTCAATTTCTTGGGAGTTTTGTTTCAACCAAAGGCGGAACCGAACAAGACGTAAATAGCCGTATTAAAGAGACTTAATTAGGAATTTTCTTTCCTAACTGTAATTTTTTTTAATGAAGAAATTCATAGGAGAACGGGTCAGGAAGCCATAGACATTACTATACGCAGACGAAAGTGGTAGTGGATTGATCATACGCTTCGAAAAGGCAACGATTGCATTGCTTGCCAAGTGGATCGGGTTGGCCGAGAAGCACATAGCGCAGGACAGTCACAAGGGAAATCTGCAAAGCTGGGGACTAGAACTGTGACAAATTTGCAAAAACCATACACGATGGTGCGTAGAAATAACGGAGGCCCTTTACCCCTCAAGTGGATCACAACGGACTTATCAAGGTCTAATGACCTACGTAAGTAAGTAAGTAAGTAGGTAATATGACACATGGATTCAAAGTTTGTTTTAATGCTGCATCCAAAAAAAAACTGTAATCAATCAGATTCGATGACCTTTAAAACTGATATTATAACATTGATCAAATTTGGTAGAAATATTTCACTGGTAAAAAACCTGTACCAGAACAAAATGCACATTTCGGTAGATATGCTCCATTTACCTTCAGTATCAAGAATTAAAAGAATACATACAAATAATAAGTAATGATTCACTGCAACATTAATCTTTTGTATCATAATGAAAAAGTGGTCCTTACGTTTTTCTTATAATTAGAATTACCCACCAAACATCTTGAAAAACCGTTTCCGTTAAGCCAGTTAAAAGGGATGAACAGAATTTGTGTTTACGTATACAAATATTTTTAGGGACCATTTTCATTGAAACATTCATCCCAAATTTTGTCAATGTGATAAGTTAGCTGTGACAGTATCAGGTTGCTATATCACTAAAGTTTTCCGTCGAAAACTTTGCGTTAGTACCGTTCAGGGGTGGATGTGTAATGCTTACGCTCACCATATAACTTGGATTAGTTCCAATATAAATCATTATCGAATATAGTAGAGAATACCATTTTTTTAACTAGAACAAGAAAAGAGATGCAAGGCTTAACATTGAGAACATTGAAGTTAAGCGGTTTAATAAAGGAATGAAAAGTGTCTAATGAACCCTCACTGTCTGTCACAGAATTAAGACCTCTTCTAACATAGAACACTTCTTGAAGAAATTCTAAGAAAAGACTGCTCTCATAAATAATCTTAAACGAAATGGTCCAGTGAATACGACAAATAGTTAACATGAACTAGAACATAAGTTTATACAATTTAAAAGGGGCTATAAATGAGGCGCTTGAGCTCAGTTGTCCAATTTAGTCCATGAACAGACAAAGAGATTCTCCATAGTGGAACAAAAATCATTCAAAACTAACGTCCAGGGTTAGAAAATTCTTCAATGAGGCAAAGATAACTACGAGTGGAATAACTGCTGTTGATGAATAACAGTGTAAGTAAATAGGTGGGTGGGAGACACCAAACAAAGTTCACAGTTATAATTTCGACTATATTTATGAAAAATAGATTTTTAAATATAAGGACAAAAATCTAACAAGTTCGCAAAAACAAGACCGTTTTCGACCTCAATATACAAACACTGTAGCGTACACCCCTAAAGTTTTTTGTCATAAGCAATTTCTAGATCTTACTAATAAATTTTTAAATTATAGTGTTGCCAACTAACTTTAATGGCAACAACTAAAAAAAGTGAAATAATATTAAACAAGTATGTTGAATAAAACTGAGTATGTAATAAAGGTTTTAATGAAAGAACAACAACCTGTGTTTGTTACCACCAAAGGTTGTTGTTGTTTTATTCAAATCTTTTTTGAGTCGTTGCTATTAAAATTAGTTGGCAACACTATAATTTCAACATTGTCAATTTTTTTGATAAGGATCAATTAGTAAGATCTTGAAATTGCTTATGACAAACAAAAAAACAAAATAATAGACCAAAAAAATAGCTCTGCTGCTAAAAAGTGTGTGCAGGCTGAAATTGTCTTATTTTTATAAAATCGTTAAATTTTTGTCTCTGATATAACTGAAATAATTAAGTCAAAAATGAATATTAGAGAATGATTTGATTATTGTTTTTATTGCTTGTCCCGGATACCATATTGGAGCCCTCATTTTGTCAATTAGACAGACTTTTTGTTTTCTCTATAATTAAATCTATAAGTGTACCAAATTTCATCGATTTTCGTCAAGAATTGGACACGGAAATGAAAACTAATAAAAAGCACAACTGTTCAGCCCCGGCACAGAAAGAGTTTAAAGGAGTAGGATGATTGAATCTAAGAATTATACTTTCCATGTTAACGCCATCAAGTAGAGGAGACTGATTGATCGAGAACGGGACTGGTGCAGGAATATTTGGGCCCAGAACTAGATTCCGCTGGGACAGTTTTCTTGTCTTTTTCAATAGCGTATTGGCAAATATGCAAAACGGAACGTGTACTAATAGAACTCAAAACGCAATTGTATTTTGAAAATATCTTTCCAATTTGAAAAAAAATATTTAAATTTTAAAATCAAATAAAATGAACCAAATTCAATAAGTTAGTATACGTTACGTTACAATTACAATGGCAATTCTGAAATCTCCACAGCTGATTTGCATTCCCCTTTGAAAAAGCTTTTACCGAAAACATGCGCATTACCATGTAAACAATTTATTATTTTCAAAATCATAAACAAATGTGGTGAACCTAACCAAAAATTTCATTCCGTTTTCCATTTCTCCATCCACAAAATATCCATGATGGTAAGTTTACTTCGAGAGGTAATTTTCGCTTTCGCAAAAGTTTTCCACCTCGTCCACCGGAAGGTTCAATATTTAAAGCGTCTAATGAGGAAGAGCTGATTAAAGCTCGTACTCATCCAGTGGTTTTCAGAGTGTCCCTCAGTCTGTTTGGCTCTGGCGCCGGGACAAGTCATTTTTCGTTCTCCTAACGGAATACAATAATAATTTCGTTCAGTTCTTCTTGTTTTGTTGTGAGTTTATTTTCTCGAAAGTTATTGTCACGGAAACGGATCTCTCTCGCATCCATCCGAATCTCAAATAGTGATAGTAATCATTGTCAATTCAACTCAGTGCATATACATATACGGGAAGAGTGTGCGAGAACACTTTGTCAAAACCAATTCAATTGTTCTGTTTCACAAAACGTTTTTTTTTTTGTTCTGTAGCGCATTGAACGTCGAATTCATCTCGCCATTGATATTATTGAGTCTTCTGTTTCTGTCACCTGAAGTGAGTGCCTCTAAAATAATTGTTTTATCCACATCAATGTGTCAAAAACGGTTTCCGTCTCAGTCTCAGACAAAGCAAAATCAGTAGACTGATAACAACCAATTCAAAAAATAATAAAAGAAATTTTTAAGAGAAAGAAGAGCTAAAAGCTATTTTCAAAATAGCTAATAAATAATTTCGATTTTTTATTCGATAGTGCTTGATGGGAAGAAAAAAAGAATGAGTGTGATGTCGAAAACGGTCTCACGTTATTGAGATATTCTCGGAAAGCGTCTCATGATTGTGTTGTCTGAAGAAAAATTAAAGCAAATTTATAAAATTTTATGTGAATTTTGAAAAGAAGAAAAAAAAAAAAATTAAATATAAATATAATATTAATATATACTCAAAAATATACGTACAAGTATATTATATTCGCATTTGTAGTGTGTGTGGTGGGGGGAATTTATAATTTATGTGTCAAGCAAAAATTTTGAATCTTGTTCAAGGCATATAAATAGAAATTTGAGGCTGGGAAAGCAAAAATTATTGTCGCCGCACAACACCGTCACCATCACTTATCGCAACTTACCCAAGGATTATTTCAGCTGTTGGCCGCGGCGAGCGACTTCGTGCAACGGTATGTGAACTTTAAATTGTGGATTGTTGTGTTGAGTTGGAAATGGGAATGGGATCAATCAACCTGTTGACGTTGTTTGGGTGCATGATGGAAATGCTGTGTGTGTCTCTTCTTGTCTCACCCATTTTTGAAAATTGGAATTATTGTGTTTTTTATTTTGCTCTGGAAAACATAATTATGAATGATTTAATAGTTTTTTTTTTTTTTTTTATTATTTTTTATGAAATGAAGAAATTTTTAGATATTTAGTTTTTTTTTTAATATATTATTATTTTATTTGTCTGGGATTTTTATTTTGAAAGTCGTCTCTTATTGGTTTTTCATTTTACAAATGAAGAAATTTCAGCAAATTATAATTTTGAGTGTTAATTGATTTATTCAAGGAGATATCATCAAAAAGGTTTTTAAAATTTTTTTTTGATTGAATGGTGTAATGTGAGGATTGATAAAATGTTGGAGGTGTTGTTCATATTAATTGCTTACACTTGACATTCGTTTGATGATAAGTTCCTTGAAGTTTTCGAATAGGTAAAAAAAACCTCGATGTTTTTTGTTACGAAAATTACTATACCAACAGTTAGTTACCTACTTTAATTTTGTTTGTTATTTAAATGATGAAATAGACTAATTTCCATAAATATTTTTGGAAGAAATACAAATTGCGTGATTAATGGGTTTTCGGAAATGATTTATTATCAAAAGAATAAGCCTGATGTCTGTCTACTTTATCAACATGGCTACTCATTAATTTGGTGTTATTATCTTGTTTGTGATAAGAATGTAGATTGACATGCAACACGCAAAAAAAAAAGAAAAAAACTTGGTAGATAGAAGATTTATGTATTTGTTTAAAAATAATATATTACTTTATTTTTTATACTTAAGTTAATCATGATTAGATATTTGTTTTAAAATCATGTTTAGCATGAAATGATAAGGACGTCCTTAACGTCATTAAGGACATTTAAATGACACAGGTCTTAGGGGAACGTGGCATGAAAAATGCATGAAAGTATGAAGTATTTCTTATTCATTTACTGAAATTAGTTGTTATTAAACTATTTCAGTTTTTTTTGGTATTAAAAATTAGATAAAAATACAGTATAATGGCAAAATGGCCTCCTTAGCACTCGGGTAAATGACCTAGGGCCATTTTGTACTTACTCTTATATTTCTAGTTTCATTGAAGAGATATTTATTGGAAAATATAAACAGTTTACTGACAGGAAGAAAGCTTTCAAAATATTTTGAGTTTCACGAACCACCCTACCAAACAAAAATAAAATTTTAAATAAATTACAGAAGGGTCTTTGGCGTTTAAGGAACACCCTTTCCAAAAAAAATTAAAAAAAGGAACTCGTCCATCGGAATGCGGAAACTTTCTTATCAGGTGGCTGACTAAAAACCCACTAGCATATCAGTATGCCATTTTACCCTCACAATTTTGATCAGTCAAATTTTGATGACGTTTTGAAAATTAAAAATTTTAAATACTTTTTCGAACTTCTTAAATTTTTAGAGCTAAAAAGTGTAGACGGTATTTATTAAACTTTGAAGAGAATATAAAATTTAATTTAAATTGTTATTTTTTAATGAGTTATGTTACATTTTCTTTAGGGGGGGGGGGGGGGCGTTTTAGGCCACTCTCCCCTAACATATTATAAATATTCAACTCATAAGGAATAAAATTCTTTTACTTAAAAGTGGGTCAAAAATAAATAGTGAACTTTCAATTGAAACATGCTTTACTCATTCAAACATAACCATTTTTTTTAGTTTTTTGCAGATCTTGCTGTAGGCCTGTGTTTTTATTCCAATTTACTGGTACTATATGGCAAGTTTTCTATTCTTGAAATAATTTGAAGATGAGATTTTGATCAAAGGAAAAACTTAGATGGTAGGTTAGTCCGTTTTTGATTAATAAAAAAAAAACATTTAAAAAGTGCTCAAAGTGCTCAACGACAGCAATAAAAAATGCGAGTTTTTTTTTTTAATTTTTCAGTACTGGATACACAATTGTATAGGAAATTTTGACCTATATATTTTGCACTGAGTGGGAAGCGAGTGAATCACAATTGAACTGGAAATTTTTTGAAGTGTTTCATTTTGACGAAAGTTAATAAACTCTTGAATATAACTCACAACAAAGCAAATACATAAAAAAAAATTAAAAGTTTCATTAGAGAGGATTAAATGAATAATATTGATCCCGTACATTAAAATATCCTTTAAAAACTTTTTGGTTATTTTTATTATATTAATGGAAGCTGTAATAGCATAAGAAAATGGTGTAAAT
Source organism: Meliscaeva auricollis (assembly GCA_948107695.1). Lineage (NCBI taxonomy): Eukaryota > Metazoa > Arthropoda > Insecta > Diptera > Syrphidae > Meliscaeva > Meliscaeva auricollis. Next base: position 62,934,216 of record OX403618.1, read on the forward strand.
ATTTAGTCCGAAATAATAGAAAAAAGCATTTTTACAAACATTATTCTAACATAAAAAAGTTTTTACTGCAAAAATCCATTATTGGAGTATATTATACTTTTTTCTCAAGAATATGTATATGCGAGTAATGTTTGGAATGAATTAATGTTTATTCGATAATCTGTGTTAATGTATTTTCTGTGTCAAAAAACTTTTAACCAAACCCATTTAATACTTTGCTAGAAATTTAAGAAAACATAGAATCAAAGGAAATAATATGAAGGCAGCTTTCAAACTAAAATAAAATTATAAGCAAACAATATTTTGAAAGAAAAATTTGGGTGGAGTATGGACGTTCTACGGCCAAGAATAATTTTACTGCACATTTTTATATTGATGTGATGGTTATTCTTTTTGAATCCCCACATACTTCTACTTCGTTTACAAACAAACTCAAGAGTACACAAAAGTATTAATAAGTACTTAAGGAATCGAGTAGGAACTTCAAAATAATTAAGCACAGATTTTAAGTACCGAAGTAATTAATTCCTCATGTTTAAGTACTTTTTTGGAAGTTATCAGCCCTATTCTAAACAAAAATTCCCGGGGAAATGTTTTCGGGGGAAGGGCTCCAAATCGAAATATTCCCGGAATTTCATTATGTTTTCGCTTGTTATTTGTTCCCCTTGTGTTCAGAATAACGTAAAAGTGAAAAAAGAACGAAATTGGTTGCAACTTTTCGATTGTGAGCTCTTCTCCCAAAAACATTTCCCCGGGAGTTTTCATTCAGAATAGGGCTGTATAACTACAAGTTCTAGTAACGGTACAAAAATCAATTTTTGTTCTTGTGCTTAAAAAGTTTCAAGTTCCCAGTGAAAGGACTTGTATTTGTATCTATGGTTTAAGTGAACAGTATCGCTCGTATGTATAAGCGTAAGTGGTAATATATATGTATAACCATATGTACAAATTTATTATTCTGGCAACCCTAACGCTAGTGTTGTATATAATAAATACTAGCTGACCCAAAAGACGTTGTCCTGCCCTGCACAATGATTTTGTAACTGCCAAATAATACAACTGTGCATGTCCATGTGGGAAACATGGAACAAGGCGGTATACCGAGGAAAAATCGTGTAAAAAAGTGTTGAAAATCAAGTTCAATAGTTCATTCACCAGTATTCTGCACTTTTCTACTGTATTTCGCGATTTTTACCGTGCCAGTCTTCGGTATTCCGCATATTATTATATGATGTTTTATGCAGTATTCCGCGCTTTTTCCACTTTATTCCGCGATGTTTAAGATGGTATGTTTCATATTTTTCCGCGAATCTTTACACTCTCTTCAACGACTTCACGCTTTTCTCTGTGACTTTGTTTGTTTTTTCCGCAGTATTTATCGCTTTTTCTCGTGGTAGTAAGTGCTTTTTTCACGACTTCGCATGCGGTATTTCGCGATTATTCTCGTGGTTTTCAAAAGTTCTTCCAACACTTCATCAGTATTCCATGATTTTATCCACGAGCTCGTTTCCGCGACTTTTCTGACTACTTTGTGTTTTTCTTCGCTATATTTTACGTTTTTCCTCGTGGTACCTATTAAACACCTTTTTCGTGACCTATCTTGATATTCTCCGAGGTTTTCAACGAAATTCTACCAGTATTCCGCGTTTTTTTTCTATAGTATACCACGCTTTGTATCGGTATAGGCCGTAGTACTTCACATATTTTTCCACAACTTTTCAAACTTTTTTCCACGACTTTCATCATCATCATCGGCTCGACAACCGGGGTCCGGTCCTGGCCTCTTTCAACAAGTCTCTCCACCTATCCCGGTCTCGAGCCAACGCCATCCAGTTGCGCACCCCAAGGCTATGGGCGTCCTGGTCTACGCCATCTCTCCAGCGCAAGCATGGTCTACCACGCTGCCGTCTACCATAGAATGTACCGCAAAAGACTTTCCGAGCAGGTTCCTCTTCGCTCATACGAGCTAGGTGCCCTCCCTACCGGAGTCTACCGAGCTTAATTTTTGTCACTATGTCTGCTTCAAGGTAGATTGCGTACAACTCATGATTGTACCGTCTCCGGAATCGTCCTTCCTCACATATGGGGCCAACAATTCTCCGTAAGACTTTTCTCTCGAACGCGGCTAAGAGGTCACAGTGCCTTTTGCTAAGTCTTGGATCCATACATGAGTACTGGCAGGACCATGGTCCTGTACAGCAGCAGTTTTGAAGTTATGGTTAGATTTCTGGATTTGAATAGCTTTGACAGACTGTACCCCTTTTTTATATGACTTTCTTTGTTTTTTCGTTGTTCTTATGAGTTAATGGTGTGCAATTAATGGACTTTGCAACTGAATTGACTCTCAAAGTATAATGGACACTACGCCATCTGCTGGCATTTTCCACCCAGAATTTCATGTCTTGTTTTAATCTTGTATAAGAAATGGTGTTGTATAGTGATTTTTTGTGGTTTTCTTCCTTTTCTTCTTCTTTGGAAAACTTGTCGCGACTATGAATTTCCAAAGTTTTAAAAGTTATTCTGTTATTCCTACGGAAGACGAATTCAACTAATCAGAGATCATTAAAATCGTTCTAGCAGTTCTTGTTTTATATATTTAAGAAGATTAAATACTTGAATGAAATACTCACTCTGGGTTGATTTTCTTGATATTAAAAAATCTCATTTTGTTTGAAAAAAATTGCATTCTTCGGTGGCCTCCCCGTTTTTCCCCTCAAATTTACTCAAAATAAATTATCAGATTTTTTTAGATGACCCTTAAGTACAAATAAAGAGTCGGAGGAGTGAATTGAAAAGAATTTATACAGTTTAAATGGGTTTTTCCGAGCTCGAAAAATGTCAGGATCCGTGAAAAACCGGCTTTCTTCGGCCTCTCCCCGATTTTTTGTTTCCACAGGCTAATACAAAAAAATGTTAAAAAAATTTGTTCAACCATTGCGTATAAAGCATAATGTTAAACGCAGTGATTTGAAAAAAAAAAACGCCAAAAACGTTCCACCCCAATGCACAGCACATGCAACTCAATCAATTGTTAAGCTTAAGTTTTATTTGAATGAAAAATTAGTTCCCTTTTCAAAAATACATTTTTTCTGGTATTGATCTAAGAAGAAATAATTTAGATAACTTAATTCATTAAATTTAATTAACAAAATTTGAAAATTAATTATAAATGGTTTTCCAATGGGGACTTGACAAATTTGGGTTTAATTTGTGAACGCACTCTTTCACAAATCATCAAACTGTCATGGTCAATTTATTCAGTAAACTCAACATTTTCTTCATGGTTAAGCAACGTCTGCCAATTTTAAAAATTTTCTACCGATATTCGGAGTCGAAATTCGGATCGCGACTTTAAGAGCGTTAACTCCAATTTTCAGTCGTAATTCTCGCTCTAGTAGACAGGCAATAACAAGTTTAGTGCAAAAATTTGAGTCTTCATATTCGCTGTGTGATGTTGCCGTGCCAGTGAGACAACGGGTTGGTCGAAGTGTAGAAAATATTGCTGCTGTTCAGGCGTCGCCGTCGGTTGAACACGACCCAAAATATTCAATTCCAAGGGGTTTTCAAGAATTGGGCATCGCTCGGACTACTTTATGGCGTGTTTTGGGTATGGATCTTGGCTTACACCCATACAAGATCAAGCTGACTCAAGAATCGAAGACGTTATGTGATTGGGCTCTGGAGAAAATGCGCCAAGATGATGAATTTCATCGCAAAATCATTTTCAGTGTCGAAGCCTATTTTTGGCTCAATGGGTTCGTCAATAAACAAAATATGCATTGTTGGTGTGGTGAAAACCCACATTTGCTTCAAGAAACACCACTTCATCCACAAAAAATAACTGTTTGGTGCGGTTTGCATGCCGGCGGCGTTATTGGGCCAAATTGTTTCGTCGACGATAACGATCGTCACGTTCCTGTGAATGGCCAGCATTATCGCGCCATGATAACCGATTATTTTTGGCAAGGATTTGAAGATATGGACTTGGACGACATATGGTTTCAACAGGATGGTGCCACAAGCCACACAGCACACCATACATCGAATTATTAAAGAGTAAGTTTGATGAGCGTGTTATTTCAAGAAATGGGTAAGTCGATTGGCCGCCTCGTTCGTGCGATTTTACGCCTCTAGACTTTTTTCTTTGGGACTACGTTAGGTCATTGGTTTATGCCAACAAGCCGACGACGTGACATTGGAAGAGCTCAAAGCCAACATTGAGCGCAAAATAGCGGCCGTTTCGCCGAAATTGTGTGGTCGAGCTGCAAACGTGACCGCCATATGAACAAAGTCGAGTTCCATTCATAAATGTTTTGATTGTACTTCAAGCCAATAATAAAATTTTTGAAATATCTCAAATGGTTTGCGTTTTATTTCAAAAAAAGTTGTCAAGTCTTTATTGGAAACCCCTTTTCAATGATTGTAATATTTTCATGTAAAGATGTACATACCATGTACCTACTACTCAGAGAATGTACGTGGAAGAAAGCACTGGGAATAAATTCAGAAAAAAATAATTCCTAAATCTTAAAGGAGTTATTCCTGAAAACACGCTAACAAATGTTTTTAAATTGAAAACCCTTTTATTAAAATAATTTTTTGACGTTATAGGTATTATTTTTATAAAAAAAACTTATTTTCACTAAATTACATAGTTATAATAAATAATAGACCACCTTCCCATATCATTTTTTTGTTGTTTCAACATATTTTAAACACTCTTTAACATTTTGTGTCATCTTATGCAACTCACCCTGTAAATTAAACCTTAATTCTAAGTCACTCGTATGGAAAAGACGCTCAATTTTTTGTTCATCTCACCCATTCTACAATATCCAATTTTTATCTACAAATGTTTTATTATTCCATCTTCGTTGGAACATTCCTTGTTCTTTATAAACAGGATTTACACAATAATTTGCAATGTGTCCCATATTAAAATTTTGTCATGCATAAAGATTGAAGAACATTGAGTATTCCTAATGTGAGAAAAAGCACATCTGTGTGTGTATGAAGATTACAAGTAAACTCTTATCTGGCCTTAAACTTTTATAATATATCCTAAATGGTTTATAAATATTTTCCTAAGACCTTGCAATGTTAAACAAATTTAATGTGTTTATTATTGGTAGATTCGAAAGTACCTACGAACTTCAAAACGAAAACTCCACTTGAGGAACATTTACGCAAAAAAAAAAAATGAATTTTAAAACGAAGATCACAAATAAACCCCAAACACATCAAGTAAAGTTTTGGACTGTTTTCATAAGTAGTCCTAGTCCAAGTTTTACGTCCAATTTGTTCACAGAATAGAATAAGTACCTACCAGAGAGTGTATTCCCTGGAGCTTGGGAAATTTCAATTTGCCTCTCCATACCATACTCGTACATACATATATGAAGCAATCAAAGTTGATTCAGTGCAGCAATCAGCTGTTCGCCTGGAGTGTTGTATTACAAATGAAATTAGGTCAAAAGTGCATGGTTCGCATATTCGAAAGAGCAAAGGTGAATGCGTTCTTTGTGCACATCAATATTATAGAGGAACACCACCATTGCCATCTTCAACGTCAGCATCATCCAGCCCCAACACTACTGGATAGATGCGGTGTATTGTATTTGCAAGTTTTAAAACTTTTATCCAAAAGCACGTAATACACACTGTGCCTTGCATAAAATATGAACACAATATGCATACCATTGGAGGGAAGCTTCATTTAATTATTCAATACACCAGCGGATTCTCGAGGAATTGTTGCTCTCCATTTGCCCTGACAAATACGTGTTTACTGCTAAATAAGGATAATGTTTTCTAGTATAGCAAACGTAGTATACGTTTTGCGAAACAGGGGCGATAATCTATCCAACTTTAGACAATACATTATCGCATGTTATTGATTTCGGAATGCATAATGTGGTTTATAGTTCAAGTGGTTTTGGTAAAGTTGAGGACCTATTATATTTATTTGCACTTAAATCATTTATAAATTAAAATGAATTCATGTTTCAGTTTTATCTCAAATGAAAAAAGCAATTTCGTAAATAGCAATTAGGTTTTTGAACTTACAATGTATATTTTGACGTGTTTTTGGCTCTAGGGAAGTCGTTTTTTGGAGATATGAGTGATTCTTAGCGAATAGAAAAAAAATAATAAGAAAGTAATTCTACTGGCACGACTGGCTCAAGCTTCACGCAAAACCAAGGCCTAGTGACTGACTCTCTCAAACATTACATGCGTGCGTGTATTAAGCTCTAATGGAGGGGACCTAAAATTTTCTGACGGTTCCGAACGGCTTCTTGGGGTACGATTTTCCTGGCAAGGTGTACTATTGAAAGTTTTGTTGATGCCGTGCAAGAGGCAGTACCCCTGAAACAAAATAAAGGTGGCATATAGGCTGGGGAATTGAACCCAAACTTCAGCCTCCGGTGTGATAGTCCATTGCACTTACCATTACGCCAAGGCGAAGAGCTATCAGTTATTTGGTTATCCGTTTTTTAAGACAATACGAATTTGAAAGCTTCATCACTTACCTCGCTTACCAGATTTTGTAGAATTGACCCCTGTGAAACATTTGATTTATATTTAGAAACAAATATAATACCAGGCGCTGGCTTGACGAATTTAAGACCAAGACTTCTTGCCCCAATCATTTCTCACGGTTTCATCCTTCGTATTCCCTCTTTATTTGATCGCACCTTCTGATGGATGACTGTTACATCAGTCATTAGCCTATCTAGGTTCTCCACTATTTGTTCGGCTGCACCGTAAAAGGACAGATCCGAATATTATTGTAATTGTTTCGTTTGCTGTTGCGATCGTTAACATTGAAGGGATCCGTTTCCGAGGCTTGATATTTTTTCGGAACAAGCTGTGTTCACAGTAGTTTAGCCTGACTGCCCACCGTTGATTCCATCTGCATGCCATCTTGATAAAAGGAGAAGTGCCTTGGTGGTAACACTCCCCCCCCCCCCCCCCCCTCCTCAACAACTATCGGAAAGGCACGAACCTTAACTTCAGCTGAGGTACTGGACATAGTGCGCGTGAAGTTAGCTTGCCTTCTACCTTCCATAATGGACAAACCCTCATCTTTGGCTGAGGTACTAAGCAGTAAGCACCCGATCAAAGATGAAATAACTAGTAACATCATCTTTGAACTGATGTTCATCACATGGAAGTAGGAGTAGAAGATTTTAGTCAAAGGCGGATTTTTAAAAATCTGTGGACGCCTGAGTCCTATTTGTTGCTTATAGCTTCCCTCATTAAAGACCCGTTCTTCAATTCCAAAGTCTAGAAGTCTTGCCTTGATATTTTTTTTCATTATTCAAGATGGCAGACCAAACTAGTACACATTCGAAGCAGAAAAATATAAGTTTTCATTAGGAGCAATATCCAAACAACATTTAAAATAGAGCTCTTGTTCATTTCCCCCCTCCCCGCATTCACTGGACTATAAATCTAAGCACTATTGACATTTAAGACTTTTAATATTATAAAGGTCGCTAAGTATTTTAACATTTACAACACAACACAACCAAAAACGTACCTTCCCTTCTCCTTGGTATTCCAACTTCTTCGTAGAAATAAAATCCAATAAAATATTGATAAATCAAAGTTACTAAATAATGACACATTGGTTGTCAATGTCATCCTATATTAGATTATTTTTGTTTTGTAAAATTGACATTACCATAAGAATTCTACTTGTGATTGACAATAATGTCTTTATCTTCAATATCACAAGGCATATAATGTAATGTAACATTTGATATTCTGTAAGGAATATTTCAAGAAATTTCCTCAGAAAACCATTCTGGTTCATAAAATTACATATATACCCACAGGAATGAATGTCCATTAATATGAGTAGATAATTTATACATACTCAACTTTTTCTTATAGTGCAAAATGGAATATATTGAGTCTTCTCTTATAATTTACTGATGAGCAAACAAAAAAATGGTACTTCCTCCTCACCAATTACTACTGCTTCCATTTTCCCATGTACAGTACGTAGAGTTAATGAATAAGAAATTCCGATGAACTTTCAATCGGAAACATTGTGTCTACCTGTAATATTATTCCAACTTCCTTTCCATTTAATTAAGATAATATTAAGAGTATATGTCTTAAAATGTCAGACTTGGCAAAGTTTTGGAGAGGGCAAATAAATGACGCATACTTATAATGGATGTGGCTGGGTGGGGTTTGTAAATCAAGGAACAAACTCTGTACTAGTTTTATATTGATTATAGTATTGCCAGGCGTAAGGTTTTTGAAATGCTAGAGCCAGTATTGTAGATTGTAAAAGTAGCATCATACGATTTGTGTATACATAAAAATTTGTGTATTTTTGTTATATAAATACACAATGATACCTGAACCATATTTTGGATGACAACAAATGACATAAAAATCATGTTTGTACGCCATTTGCCATCATGCAAATTAAAGTTCACTTGGTTTTGTACATTTTTGTGACAAAAATACACAAATTCTTGCAGAAATTTGGGTGTTTACACAAAGTTTGTGATACTAGCTTAAGTGTAACATAATATTATCTAAAAAACCGGTCTCAAAATTTGTGTTTTATATAAATCAATAAATTATTTCTTTTTAAATTATGGCAACTATGCCTTCTCACTTCTGGAAGCATAACATTAAATAGCTTTTCCTTCAATTGAAACACATCGAATCTTGGCAACACTTAAATTAATTTTCAATTTGGCTCATGCTGTTCTATTTAAAATGAAAATTCTCTCAAAACGAAAGAATTGTTAGGGAAGATTGGTATGCAAACAATTATTTGATTGACATTTAAAATTATATTTTTTTTTTGATTTTATGAAATTGAAGTCTCATTTTACATAAATCATCTGTAACTTAGAAATTTCAATTTGCAATGTTAACTTTCTTTTTAATTTGTTTAAATTTTCAAGGAAGCATATCTTCTTCTGACCAAAATTACTTCAGCTTTAATTTTGTTGAAGGAGTTTAATGATAGATTCTGTCCTAATTGATAGAAGATATACTCAACAAATTTTATGGTGATGGTGTATAATGATGAGATGAGAACCACCCTTAGGTAAAACTTTATAATTAACAAAGTTCCGTGTTCAAATTGAGGTAGTTAATGAAATTGTACTGTGTTACATATAAATACTTAAAATAGAAATATTTTATCCTATTAACAACATAAATTAAGGTAGAAAAAAATTATTAATTGATGTTAATAAAAAAAAAAAAAAATAAAAAAAATAAAAAAAACTTTGTATGTTACTAAGTAATATGAGCTCACGACATGTTGTGAACTTCGTAAGATTTTCTTTAAAAGTCAATCCACCATATATTAAAATTATACAATCTATGTTCATAAATTGTGTAACCTTTGTTGGCCGATGTTGCATTTGCATGCACAAAAGTCATGCATCAAATTATTTAAATGCATAGTCATAGTTTAAATAGAAAATATTGAAAAATAGTGGAAAATTGAGGGAAACAACAACGTAGAATAAAAAAAAGAAAACACATCATATCAAATAAAACAATAACAATTTGGGTCCAAAAACGGAAATTTCAAAATCAAAAACGTTTCCACTTTGAATACACAAAAATTAGCTACCAGTATACGAAGCAGCCGGGCTTGAATTACAAGTTTATAGTGTTACGCTTACGTATTGTGCTATACTCTCTGTTGAAAATTACTTGTATAAACATAACGATACAATTTGGAATTTTATATGAGTCATCTACAATTTAGGTTGCGTTTTTTCTCTTAGTTTAATATAGGGTTTTCCTTAGACTTGACAATTTTTTTTTTTGAAATAAAACGCAAACCATTTCAGATATTTCAAAAATTTTATTATTTTTTATTATTGGCTTGAAGTACAGTGAAAACATTTATGAATGGAACTTGACTTCGTTCATATGGCCACCGCGGGCACGTTTGCAGCGGTCGATTCGTTGGACCCAATTTCCGACGACTCGGCCACACATTTCGGCCGAAACGGCGGCGTCTATTTCGTGTTCAATGTCTGTTCTGAGCTCTTCCAACGTCGTCGGCTTCTTGACATAAACCAATGACTTAACGTAGCCCCAGAGAAAATTGCTTAGAGGTGTTAAATCGCACGAACGAGGCGGCTAATTGACTGGCCCATTTCTTGAAATAACACGCTCATCAAACATACTCTTCAATAATTCGATTGTAAGGTAGGTATGCTGTCTGGCTTGTTCACCATCCTGTTGAAACCACATATCATCCAAGTCCATATCTTCCAATTCGTGCCAAAAATGATCTGTTATCATGACGCGATAACGCTGGCCATTCACAGTAATGTGACGATCGTTATCGTCGACGATCGTTGTGGATAAAGTGGTATTTCTTGAAGCAAATGTAGATTTTCACCAGACCAATAACGCAAATTTTGTTTATTGATTATGCGATGAAGTTCTTGAGAACGTCTTGGAATTGACTGTTTTGGGTCGTTTTCTACGGACGCCTGAACAGCAGCGATATTTTCGACACTTCGACCAGTCAGTCAGACTGGTACGGCAACATCACACCACAAATACATATGTAGACTCAAACTTTTGCATTAAACTTGTTATTGCCTGTCTTCTAGGGTGAGAATTACGACCAAAAATTGGAGTTAACGCTCTTTAAGTCACGGTCACCGACTCCGAATTTCGGTAGAAAATTTTAATAATTTGCAGACGTTGATCAACCGTGTACTTTGTCGTGATGAAAATGTTGAGTTTACTGAATAAATTGACAATGACAGTTCGATGATTTATGAAAGGATGCGTTCACAAATTAAATCCAAAGATGTCAAGTCCCCATTGGAAAACCCTTTATAATGATAATGATTTGGTATTCCTTCGTCAACTTATTAATGGCCAAATTGACGCTCCTGATCTATTTCCCTGAATTGGCATAAATTACCCGGAAGGATCTCATCTGCTATGAAGATTTGAACTTTTACATGTTGACTTCCATAGAACGAACTATAGTATGCATGAGTCTGTTAATCGCATGAACAAACTTTTTAATTTAAATAATTCAACTATTGATTTTCATCTGAGTAAAACGGAATTAAAAACATTGCTTCGGATCAGTGCCTCACTGTCGTGATTGTCAATCATTGTTTTATTTATTTTATTTGTCTTATATTTATTGTGTTTCTTTTAATTGTATACTGTGCATGTATGATTAATTTAATTTATTAACTACTTACTTATGATGAGCCTCTGGTATCTGGTTGTAGATAACAGCTTGCTCTAAGCTCATTACATTGAAGAATCTGAAGTGTAAAAAATATTTATTTTTAATATTTTAGAATAAATTAGTGCTTTTCGGTTTAATAAGAATTTTAATAAAATAATTTAAATGAAACAGTAGGTATAAGACAAATGATATTTAGACTAATATAGGTATTTTTGTTTTAATATTAAAATGCTATTTCTTCCCGTTTCTACGTAAATCTTGTATCTTCATTTTCTTAAAAGATTTTGTTTATCATTAAACACCTCTGGAAAGAAGAAAAAGAAGTGTTAATTGTGAAATGTCCTTAATTAACAGTTAATACAATTTCTTTTTATTCACTAAAATAAAATTTATTAAAAAAAAACTTAACACATTTTTCTGTGTTTTACACAGAAACGGGACGAATTTTTTTGCTACCGTTTGATATTTTCCACTCATACAAGAAAACAAATTCCCGTTGGGTCGCAAAAAATTGCACAACACTGATTTGGGATCTTGTTAGGATAGATACCAGGGGCCTATTTCAGGGCTACTACATTAGTTACATTTCTTACACCAAATGACTTAAGCAGCCTTATTACATTAATTTTGTTAAATTTAATTTAATTTTCATTAATTTACTACTTTTCTAACACGCTCATCAAACTTACTCTTCAATAATTCGATTGTAAGGTATGCTGTGTGGCTTGTGTCACCATCCTGTTGAAACCACATGTCATCCAAGTCCATATCTTATGTTATGACGCAAACAATTATTGTTTCATAACATTTTTTTGATGTTACTGTTGTAGAATAAGAGTGACTCGCTCTTATCCATAAAGTATGCAATTTATTTGTGAACAAACAACCGAAATGAGAATATTCCAGTCAGATATTATGACATGCAAGTGTTACCAAATTGATATTCAAAACGTTTTTTATGTTTCGAAAGACTTATCTTAACTGGCATGGTGAACCAAAAACCTCGATATTTTTGGTCTGTTTAGTTTAGTTTTTAGCTTGCCATTAATTAAAACCCTTATGCAGTCATTAAGCGGTGTTAAGGGTCAGTTTACACCCTTTCAGGGAGGTAGTGGTTGGCCAAACACACTAAACCAATTCAGTGATAGTATGTGCTATGTGGATACCACTATCCTTATAGAAAGGAAACCCTAATGTTGTATGGAAAAGTATTAATGCTAAAACATAATAAAAAAGATACCCCATTACTTCTACCGCTAGTTTTAAAATTCCTGTTGTTTTTAAAACAACGAACACTTTTTCCAACAACAATTTGTTTAAATACATCAACCAAGAAAGAAGCAAAGTTAACAACAAAGTACCCCTGCTAATATAAGCATGTTTCCATAAATACATACTAAATATCTGTATATAAATCATTTTCTTAATGAATTTTCTTTTAAGTTAGCAATTATTATTTTCAATAAAGAAAAAATAATCTTCAAAAAAATCATAAAACAATTCCATAAACTAAATTACAGAATATGATTAAAGTTAAATACTTTGAGAAGGCATTTATCCAAATATTAGTAAATCAATTAATAAAAATCATTTTTTAAAAGGAATCCAAAATAGTAAAATGCTATCAATAAAACTCTTATTTAAACTATGACGTCAATTTCCTTTTAGTTTTCTCCTAAATAATATTATTTAATCTACAATATCACAAAAGAAAAAAAACAAAAAAAAAAAAAGAAATGAGGCATTAATAATCCCACGATTTGTTGAAAACATTTTGTCTAAGCAAGACAGCCAATCTTTTTTTTTTTTTGGTTTTTTTTTAATAGAAATAAATTTAAAAAGATAAAAAAAAATCACTAAATCGCCATCAACATAAAACATTAAAAAGTCCATCAGTTCAATCAAAACAAAATCTTCAAAACTATTAACATAAATAATGTAAAAGAAAAAAAAAATTTATATATTTTATATGTGTAAAATTTTAGAAGATATTTGGTTTATTTTTATTTATTCACGGACGTGACATTAAGTTAAATTTACACCAAGGGACATAAGATGAATAAAATTATATTCTTAAAATAATTTATTGTATTTATAAATATTGGTGCGTGTGTAAAGCAAATTCAATTTCTCATTTCTTTGAGACTGGATCGTGATATTGACTTATTTCACGTGCCTCAATATAATCATTTAATTGACAGATTTGTTGTTTTTGTGCATTAATAATAAATTCAGCTCCTTAAAGTTATTTTGTAAATTACAAATTTAGTATTTGGTAACAACTTTAAGAGATAGATGTAAGAGAAACATTCCAAACCGTATTTAATAGCAATTTTGCAATATAGATCGATTAAATTTGTCTTTTTTATATAGAAATGCCAAAGACCAGGAAGAATTTATACTATTATATAAAGAGAGACTTTTGTTTGTCCGGTGACCTGTATATGAAATCAAAACAGACAAACAAATAAAAATATCTCTTTACAAATACTTTAAACATTTAGCTTAATATCCAATAAATGTTCTTACATGTCCTGAAAAGAATAATAATAGCTAAATATTTGTTGCATAAAAAGTTAATTTTTTCAATTTACCTCAACCATGTTCCACATTTTTTTTTCAATTTCAAAGTGACTGACAGCTGACAGTCTGACTATTCATTTCATTTTATTTCGTTCTATTTGTGTCTGTTTCATTAAAGCTGAACACCTACTTATGCTGTTCGACTAATACAACGCTTAAGGCTTTCCCAATCTAATCCATTGATGACTATTTTACCTGCGGCTGGCAAAGTTAAACACGTTTTACTTTCGCTGGCACAAACAGAAGATCGTCATTGGAAAAATCATCAAATGAAAATGCTGACAAAGATTTAGGCTGGTATTCACCAACCGCTCAAAACTTTAAGTGGCTCTTAAGCCCCTAACTTATGAGCCCTTGATGATTACCGGCCTCAAAGTTATAAGCTCAGTGAATACCAGCCTTAATGCTTAATTACATGGGTCAATTGTTACAAAAAGTGCAAAAGTGATAATCTTTTTCTCCTCCTGGCGTGGTTTTTTTGCGGAAAAAGCACATTTGTAAGTTTTTCTAAAGTTTTTTAGTCCGTAGACTAGTCCTTTGATCAGCATTTTGATTCAACGATTTTTTCACGACGATTTTTCCAACTTTCTGCAGAAATTTTGTACGTAAAATGAGCTTCCTTTGGTCGGCATTTACATTCAACGATTTTTTCACGACGATGTTTCCAATTGTCTGCAGAAATTAAGTCCGTAAAATGAGTTTCCTATGGTCAGCATTTAGATTCAACGATTTTTTCACGACGATTTTTCCAACTTTCTGCAGAAATTTTGTTTGTAAAATGAGTTTCCTTTGGTCAGCATTTAGATTCAACGATTTTTTCATGACGATTTTTCCAATTGTCGGCCGAAATGTACACACGCAAAAAATCGAAAAGTGTAAAGTGACAGGCCCGTTAACTTAGGTGAACCAAAACAGAAAACGAGACATTCGAAAAGAATTTTTGTTCCATTTCAACATTTCAAGACATGATCATATTGTTCACAAACCGGGCATGAACTAATTATTCGTCCTAAGATTTTGAAACTTGGTAGATTTGAACCTTTTTGATTTGTTTTACAAATTTTTCAGATATATCTAGTAGTCCGCAGTAACCTTGTCGTTTTAAATGAAGGAGACCTTGCGTCAAATCCAGTAGTTCTGAGTTGCTTAGTTATTTATTATGTTAAGCCGATGTTAATATTTGATTCAATTTCAATTTCATATTAAATCAACACGTTCTACTAGTTTGATTCATGTTATGGGAAACATTCACAATTTCTTAATATACTGTTTATTTCTGCTAGGTACTTTCTGTTAAAAATTTTTCGTTGCTGTATCTTGAAAACTGTTGGCTCCACAGTTATGGATTTGGCTTAATTTAAAGAACATTTTGTAAAGGTGGAACAGTAAAACATACTTTATTGTGAAAAATTAGTTCTTTATAGTTAAAAATGCCAATTATTGAAAAAATCACAAAAGTCGTGGTTTTTTGCATTTTTACCAATGTTCGGTGTTCGAAGTCGACATCGGCTTACCATCATGAAAAACTCAGCCGGACACTACCGGATTTTTTTCGGCTGATTGTCATTACATATCTCCAAATATTGTTTTGTTTAAACACTTAAAAAATTAGGAAACTTGGTACACGAAACCTAAAGGGACTCAAAAAAGATTCTAGAAGTAACAAAAAACTTTTTTTGATGAGATAAAATTTAAGTTAATAAACCGCAACCATGTGAAAAAGTCAAATTTTAGAAAATATCAGCTAGCCTCTTCTTACTCTGAATGCTTCAATTGTTATCAGAAAAAATGTCATATCATATTATTTCTGAAGTTTTTAACTTGCTCTATAGGGCAAGTATTGGTTTCGTGTCAAAAAAAACTGCATTTTTGGCTTTTCAAAAAAAAAAAAAATATTCGAGCAACGAAAATATGATAAACAAGTTTTTTTTGCGAAATTTGTCATAATTTTTATTTCATTTTTAGCTTTACCAATTCTTTTCAAACCTTATTAACATGCTCTTCTTATAATTTCGAAGAGAATTATATATTAAATTTTTGTAACTATCGGATACACCTTAATGTTTTTTTGGCAATTTTTGAGACGTTTATTTGTTTAGATTTTTGTAAATACATAATTTTAATTTATTTAAGTCTACCATATTCTTCAAAAAGGAATTTCTGTGGTCCATTATTTTTATTTACAAACAATCCGTTTTAATTTTTTAATGTAATATTAAATTCTTCGGATATATGTATGGACATACATATTAAAGAATGTGTGTTTTTTTCACAAAAAAAAAAAAAATGATAAATCCAACATTGTTGTTTAAATAATTTTCGGATTTATGAGTCTTAAAACAATAAATCCCGATAATTACATATTTAAAATGGCAACCCACAATATTTCAGATCTTTTTATTATTTTTTTTTTTTATGATAAACAAATAATGATTCTTTTCTCTCTCTTACTTGTTTACATTGAAGCTCAAATGAAAGTATTCAGATTATTTTTTTAATATTTTGCTGAAAAAAAAACATTTTTTCTTAATTGCTTTTCTGATGTGATGGTAGTTCATCCATTTAGTTAATTGGAACCAGGTTGTGTTTTCAATTAAATAATATTTCAACATCCAAAAGTCATCCATAAATTACTGAATAAATTCAACAATAAACATTAATATTTTTTATTCAACTGACAGTAATTGTATAAATATTTCTAGTCTATCATGAATATTACTTAGCATTGATTTTTCACAGTACTCTGTGTTTAAAATTGTATTGATTTGTTTTTGTTTAGTGTATCTAAGAGAATAAGATTTTAAATGTAAACCGATTTAACTTCTGTGCCATTAAAATATTTAGTGCTCACTTTTGAGTTAAAGAACAATAAATAGGTTTTGTTTTTTCATTCGAAGAACTTTGAGACTAGAACTATTTCAAAGGTAAATTTTGACATTGCTTATTTTTACCTCCAATATTTCTTTTTCTGCTTCTACCTCCATGATCCTGTGAGCATACGTCCGTGTCGTAAGCATTATCCAGGTGTTTTAGTTGGGATGTCTATTGAATTCCTCATTACTGTTCATCAAAGCTTCGCGTAGAACACTAACAAAATAAAAATAAAAAAAAAGTGTTGGTGAGAGCATGCAGCACTGCCTTACTCCACATTTGACTTATTCAAGCCCATCTGATAACCTTTATCTATGTAGAATGTGAATAGGGGATACATAAATGTATTTCATGCACTGCCCACTAATGATCCGCAAGTTGTTAATAAGATGAAAACAGTTTCTGAATTGCGGGAGCTTGCCAATAATTCCATTTTGGAACCACAACTATCCCGCCAAAATCGGTGAATTAAAATCCAGAATTCAGCCTAAATCATGATTTTAAAATTGGACCTAAGAGATTTAATCCCCGAATCAATCTTTTCACTACTGTGTGGTACTATGCGTATTTGGGTCAGCCCCGGTTTGGCGAGACCTTAATCCAGCGCGCAGTGGCGGTTACCACAAGGAGTAAAGTAGTTGATCTGTATTCACAAATTTTGGTACCTACCTGATTTCTACAATATTCATAAAACGAAAATGACAGCAAAAAGGATGTATGTAATTGTCGGAAAAATCAGTATCATCGCTATCAAATAAAACTGAAGGTGTTCTTTTTTTTTATATATTGAAATGCTATAAATAATACAATTTTCTTTTCATTCTCTATCTACTCTTTCTGTCAAAAAAAAAAAAAAACACAAAACGATACAACTACCTCCAACAGTTATGACGGCAAAATCGTTTTGTCTTAACAGCACGAGTTAACCTTTATTCCATTATATTTTTTTTTCAAACGAAAAAAACCTTTTCAAGGAAATGTATAATCAAGTTTTCGTATTTTATTTGAACCCCAAAGGTATTTTTAAATATTTAATTTCTTATTTAGCCTTATTTGCAATGTACATAGGTACAGAGGTACCTAAAATGCTGGTAGGTGATGCGCGCGACTTTTTTATTTAACATTCAATTCAGCAGAACTCCTTAAAGCGGATATCTTTCGCTTTCAATAAAAATTGCCTGTTTCCTTCGAGGCAAACCAAAGACCAAGGATATGAATATTTTATTGAAGTTTTCTGTTGAAAAGGGACTGAAAGGGTTGATATATACAGATTGCAATACCCTTTAGATTTTCGTTTTCTAACGAAAAAAAAACTAACCTCCTCGTACCCAGAGAGATAGCCTCACAAACATAAAGAAAACCTATTTCAATTGCCTGTGCAGTTTTTTATGATTTTTTTTCAATTCCTCTTCATCATAAAGCACTTTAATAATTGAAATTTCCATTCAAAATTTAACCCTTTTATTAAAAAACGTTTAAAACTGTTTCTATACCCTGCTTTGTACCCCTCTGATGTATACTCTACCTAAACTTGGCTACGTTATATTTAACCTTTGAGGAAAGTACCTACTATTTTCGCGTGAATTATTTAAAAAGTTACACTTTATATTACCCAAAGAGTTTTATTCCTTTTTCCAATGTGAACTGATGAGCTGTCGGTGTGCTCTTAGTACGACTTTCTGTTTTTTTGTATATTTTTTTTTTATTTCAAAGACAAAAAAGTTTTTCCATCAGGGAGCAAAAATAATGAAAACAATGCTTTACGCGAGCTTCAACCCTTTATCGTGGGTAAACACTTAAATTGGATTATTATTTACATCGGAAATTCAAATTTTATAATGACACAGAAGGGGAATATACAAAAATAAAACAGGAACAACTGAGACTGACAGTGCTAACTTGAAGCTCTTCATTCAAACTTTTAAAAATGATTTATTGGTTGTATTTGAGTTTGCATGATGGACAAAACAATTTAATGCAGTTTTAATTGTGTTTATGTTTATGTAAGCACTTGAAAAACAATTACGCAAAAATATAAATGTAAATAAATTTTTCTTGCACTTTTTGCCATGGAAATTTTAGTTTCAAAATATCATGCTGGTCCTTGCTAATCATTAGAGAGTTAATTAATTTGAAGAAAATTAAATTCGTGTTTTTATTTTCGTAGAATGAATTACAACAGCTGCTGGCTATGATAGGGGTAGGATGGTCCACAATATCAATTTTGTGGTATTTCTTGGGCTTCTCTTGGAATTAAGGTCAATTTTCGAGTTTTCAATTGTTTAAAAATATAAATAACAGATTTTGCAAAATGTTATTTATATTAAAATAATCTATAGAGAAACCGTTACAATAAAGCAATTTTTTTTTTATCAATAAAAAATTTAATTGAGAGTTTTTAAAATTTTTGAAAGTTGGCTTATTGTTACAATCGATAAATTATCCCTCAAATCTAACCTTAAATATTTGTTTTTAGAGTTGAAAATATTTTTGAATGATTGCCTGATTAGCTTAAATAAAATGAACAACTGGGTCGTACGTACTTGCTCCTAGGGTCAATGTTAATTAAATAATTTTATAAGAAATGTAGAAAAAAAATTAAATTCATTACTAAATTGACATAAACTACTTTTTAACCTGTTTTGAGCTTCAAACTGAGTATGCCATTTAATTTGATTGAGAAAGATAAATTTTTAGAAAAAAAATTGTAAAAATCATTCGAGAAGTTTTTAAAAAAATTAATTTTTTAAAAAATAAAGTTGGTATGCCATTTTCAAGAAAATATTTATGCTCATCTAAAACCAAAATTTCAAAAATATACAATTACCCGTTATCTAAAAATTGATTTTTAAAGATTTTTTAAAAATCAAAAAAAAATTGTTTGGAAAATTTTGATATCAAATAATTTTATGATTGTTAAGAAACTTTCGTATAAAAAATTCATCAAAATTGGTTTATTGGCAAAACAGAAATTCAAAAATGAAAGAAACGGTTTTGTGGTAGGTACCGTTAGTAGAATTTTTCCATATATTTGATTTATATCAAAAGATATGACCCTACTAACAGACACAAGATAAAGGTGAAAAAAGTTAACTTTTCCTTAATGGTTACATGGCAGGTACCGATTCCCTTCTAGGGCATCACCAAAGACCCTTAAATATCAAATTTGAAGAAAATTGGTTCAGCGGCTTAGTCTGTAGTTCGAGGAATACACAGA
The DNA here is from genome assembly GCA_948107695.1 of Meliscaeva auricollis. Classification (NCBI taxonomy): domain Eukaryota; kingdom Metazoa; phylum Arthropoda; class Insecta; order Diptera; family Syrphidae; genus Meliscaeva; species Meliscaeva auricollis. The sequence goes on from OX403618.1 coordinate 62,954,108, forward strand.
CAGACAGACAGACAGAATTGCGAGATCCATTTTTTGGCCTTCTCAATCATCGTAATGACATGTCTAATTGTTTTCTCGATTGGGGGCAGAAGGCAGAAGAACAACTTTAAAGAAAAACTGACCAACAAAAATTGAACTTTCGTCAAAATTGATGGTGTTTTGAAGGAAATAGCTTTTAAATAATTTTGTGGTTTTTTGTGTTCGTCAATAAACAAAATATGCATTATTGGTCTGGTGAAAATTCACATTTGCTTCAAGAAATACAACTTAATCCACAAAAAATAACTGTTTGTTGCGGTTTGCATGCCGGCGGCGGCGTTATTTTTTTTGGCATTAATTGGAAGATATGGACTTGGACGACATGTGGTTTCAAAAGGAAAGTTCTGGCCTAAGAGAAGAGCATACCATTTTGTTTGCTCGCTACTGTATATCGCAAAGTCTATCATTGTGTGAAATTTCAATACCGATGTGCTCCATTTTAATTTCAGTGAATATGGGCCGATTCCACGCCCCCTGAATGCAAATTTTCAAATTTTCGGGTTTTCTGTTATATGCACCGCAAAGTCTGTCATTGCGCAAATTTGCAAGGTTCTAGGGTATCGAGAAGTGCTCCAAAATTTTGGCGATCTGTCAGTCAGTCAGTCAGTTACGGTTTTTGTAATTTCTGAAACCCTGTATCTCATAAACCACTATTTTTTAGAATTTAGAAGAGGGTCGAAAATGGCCTCAGTGTGTTCCTGTTAATAACATTGCAGTGCCAAAGATGCTAGAACTTGGCTGGACACTACTGTGTCCTTTGATTTTGAATGCTTTAAGGTAATTGGTTTGGTTTTTCAAAGTTGAAAATAATAACAAAAAGTATTTACTAAAACAGTAGTTAAAACAGTAGTAGTGCTTTATAAATGAACTTTAATTAAAAAAAAGAGACTTGTCTGGCAAGCATTTGGAATCACCAAATTTTTGCCGGACCGTAGTTGTTGTGTTTAAGTTGTATCAAATAAAATGTACACAAAATTTTAGCCTTTCTGCTAGCAGGTATGTGTGTCTTTAGTGTTGCCACTGGGGAAGGAATACCACCCAACGTTTATTAAATTAAAAATTAACTGTACCTGCGGTAAAACTGTAGGTATCAACAAATTTTGTTGACAGCATTTCAATATCGGTAACCTTCCCATACCTACTACACCTATACAAAAATGTGGGTTTAGCTCTCCAGAAATGAGGATAAAATAAGATAAAAAATCGAAAAAATCCTCTTAGAAACTATGAAAGTCGATTTAAAAACATCCAAATCACTGGATTACCTTAGTATATGTCATATAATAAATTTCCCTCCTTTGTCCTGTCTTTTGTTTTTTTGTATTATTGCGTCAGAATCTCTTTAACACGCTTATCTCTTCCTTTGCTTTATTTTTTTGGTTTCCACCCCTTTCAAGGAAAACACCGAATCTCATAAAGTACAAATTGAATTTAGGATATGAAGATAAGACTTCTATTCATCCCAACAGCGATACAAACTTAGATACATTTGTATTTCTTCATTCTTTTACTTGAAAATATCGCTACATTTTGAATGAAATATTCAACATCCGTAGGTACAAGTGTTTCATTCAATGGAACGAGAATCTAAAAAAAACAGTAAGTAATTGTTTTGTTTTATTTCCCATAATTGAATAGCAACACTTGAAATTTGTATGTACATATTTGCTATATGATATTTGGGTTGTTTACGTTTGCCCGCCGAACAAAATCCCGTTCAACGAAATCCCGCCGATCAGAATCCCGTGTAACGAAATCCCGCCAAATACTACCTTTCGTTAGCGCTGTATTTCATATGAAATAGGTGACTCGATTTCATGAGAATCAACAAGAACGAAGTTTCCTACTATTTTGTTTTTTTGGAGAAAGCGCTGGATTGGAACTCTGATTTCAGTGACTCGAATCGTTACGCGATCTTCTGTCTGGCGGGATTTCGTAACACTCCCAATTTCTTGATTCATTTTAATTGTTGATTAAAATGGCAAAATGTTCAAAGATTATATTCCAATAAAATAATAACTTACTTTCCTACAATATTGTTATATAAACGTTAATACTTAAAGACCTATGTGTACCTAAATTTTCCCCCCTACCAAAGAAATAACAAATTTGTGTTTTATGATTCATTTATGACTTCTTGTAATTAAAAAAAAAAAAAAAAACTCAAAACAAATATAAAATGCAGCCCCTGCCTACATCATTAAGGATTAGGGTAAATGTTTTGCTTTTAAGCCCATTAGAATTGTTTCGATGCGTTCTAATCTAAAGCTGATGTACAAGTATCAAAGTATCATGTAAGTAGCTATAAACTAGCATATGGCCTTAATCACATTCTTATCTTCATTCAACAAAGTTATAAAAAAAGGGACGAACAAAAAAGTAATCAATAGCAATATAGCTTTGTAATGACATAGCAAAAGAAGTTTTTTTTTTGCAAATAGTAGGTACCTATCAATTCTATACTATAATAATCCTACACAAAATAGATAAGCGAAACTAATAATTTTGTTGCTACAAGCTGCAAGCTGATGGTGACACAGTTGTTGTAGGTTTTGATTCTAAAAAAATACAATAATTAATGAAAGTTTATGTCATCAAAAGTTACGCTGGGAAGGATAGGTATAGCAGTTTTATGTTTGTATTTTGGGTTAATGGTGACGGACGTGGTACATCCGCCGCCGGATGGACGTTTTTTCACATTTTTTTTTTTGAAATTGTTTTAGCAGATACTTTTTAGTCTTCAAAAAATTCCAAGGAACACAAAGTGGCACAAATATATATTCATTATTTACATGAGCTTAAGAAGAAAGTATAAGAGTTTTAGCATGTAAATGACAAATGCTTTTGGAAGTTATTTAGAACCTGAACAAGATTGTTTATTTTACTTTTTTGACTGTCAGCTATTTTTTTTCTTATGAACACATTATATGATACAAATCTATTACATTTACATATGTTAGGAAATAGGTTTTTTAATTAAAAATTTATGTAACGTTGCGTAAAGGCAGCATAAGACATGTAAATGCAAATATGATGTACATGTACCTGCTCTAGACTGTCAGACAAAAAGGAGCTTCTATGTATACTTTAAATGCAAGCAAAATGCACCACCGACTTAACACCCAAATATTTTGGCACAGTGCCCAAATTTATGTGTCACAGCGTCCAAATTAGTAGACATAGCGTCCAAAAAATGTGATATAAAGCCCAAAACAATAAACAAAAGTACACACAAAATTTTTTTTTATCAAAATCCTTAGAGCCATTTTTTATAAAAGTTAAACAAACTTTTATGTGATTTTTGAATATCTGCATTATTTTGAAAATCAGTACTATTGTACATTGGACAGTTTAATAAATGCAAATTTCCGTCAAAAGTCACATTTTTGGAAGGTTTTTGTATGAAAAATACAAGAAGGATTTATTTAAAATGGCTGAATTTCAAAACAATGCTCAACTTTTGGTGTTTACAGATTCCAGTTTATCTTGATTTCAACAAAATTTATTGTGTAGGTATTTCTAAAGTCAACGACGAAAACGGCACACACACATAAATTGTCTCAACAAAAACGTTTTTCCTTTACCTTTCATTACATCCCTACACTAATTGTACGGAATAGTACAAATTTTAAGTTTTTAGACCAGCGATGCAAGTTAGAAAATTCGCGGTAAGTCTCAAAAAATTTCACATCACTGATTTTTTGGGTTGTTATAAGGATAAGGACAGATACCAGTCGTGTTAAACCAGATTTGCAACTTCTAAAGATTTGTGCTAACTGCATGGTGCACCAAAAAGCGGAACCTATCACCCATGCCAGTATCCATGAGTAACACCCGCATCGAGGAATCCGGACAGCTTTCTATTCTTGGTGTGTGCCACCTTTTGTGGAACGAACACATATTCGATGTCACCAAAAATTCTGCGAAATGCTTAGGTTTCCTGCAGGGATGCAAGAAATTTGTTTCCCCTTCTGATCTAGCTACTATAAAAGTGTTTATTCGTTCAAAGCTCGAGTACAATTCTAACATCTGGGCAGGTGCTCCTATAACCCACTTGAGCTTCTTGGACAGAGTTCAAGATAGAGCTTTGAAAATGATAGGTCACGCTTCGATAACAGACACAATTACGCCTCTCGAGCATTGATGTAATGTATTCTGTCTGTCCCTGTTTTATCGCTGTTTTCATAATAATAAAGAAGAAATAGCTAATTGCAATTCTCGCCTCAAACAAGTCGACCGTAATACTCGCACTTCGAGGAATGCTCATCAGTACACCCTTGAGCCAAATTTCGGACGTACTGTCAATTACAGAGATTCTTTCAATAGCCGTACTACGCGAATGTGCTTCTATTTTTCCCTCCCATTTCAATATTCAGAATTTCAAAACTAATGTGCATCGGTATCTCCTTTTAAATCCCTCCCTATTTTCCTAACGCTCGCACTGTGAACACCATATTAAGGGTAGTCTAACCCCTTTTGTGTGCGCGAATTATATACAAAATAAAAACAATTTCTTCAACGTCTCACAAAACGCGATATAGTATTACTTTAGATGAATTGATTAAGTTAAGTAAAACTTCAATAAACCAAATAATACGAAAACTGTTCTATAGTTCGTTCTATCTATTTCCTCATTAATTCAAAGATAACATACGCTTACAAACGTAATGATACCAGCCATAAAAATTGATTAAATAAACGTTCAAGACACAAATTGTCGGCTTATTTTGTACTTTTCTTGAGCATCTTATACCTCCATACACATTTCGATTCATGTTTTAAAATTTTTTTTTTTGTAATCTTCCGGCTTTAAAATGATATATTTATGCTAATCCCTAGAAGTATTTTGTTTTCTTATTAAGCAATTATGTTGAATTAAAAAAAGAACATTATCATCATCCTCATAAATATTATCATAATGTGCCGTGAAATATTGTTACTCTCTTTCTCTACTTTTGTTGTTTCGACGTAAGGAGCTTTTAAATTTCTATTTTCTTCTTTATTGAGAAGCTACATTTCAAACAAAAAAAAAAATTACATTTTATCAAATTATCCTCAGCTCAGAGTCATTTTGCTTTTTCACATTTTGAAATTTTTTTTCCAACTCAAATAATAAGAACGAAGAAAATAGAGAAAAAAAATAAAAGCGTATAATGGGGATCATTAAATTAGATTTAAACGGAAGCCATTTGTGTGGTAAATGTCAAAAGTAGATTCTTTACTTGTCTTACCACAACCTATAAGAAAATCAATTAAATTGACCTTGAAAATGTTAGTCTAACTGTCAATTTCACTCACCTTATTATTTTTGTTTTTTATTTTAAAGAGGATTTAATAAGATATTTTGACATGAATTGAAATGTGGTTTTAATTCGCTAATAGAGCAAAGGAGTTTGAGTTGCCCACAAATGAATTAAGTCCTCAGAACCATGGGATATATTTTTATAGCCATTATTAGGATCTAAAAGTTTATTGATTTTTAAAATAGGATATTACAAAAAAAACTTCAAATGAATTTTGTCACAAATAAACCATCGCTTAGTTATAAGATCACCCGCAATTAAGAATGACCAACTTCTCAATTTTAATGGTAAATGAAACTATCAACAAACGTCAACTTTTATTATTTTATAAGCGATAGAACATATTTCTATTAACTTCTAGATTTAGAAATGGTCACTGTGGCGCATGAGTAACATTTGTGTCTACTGAAAATCTACACATAATTCTGGTAGGTACATTAGGGTGATTCAAAAAAAAGGTACTCCCGGCGACAAGCTTAAAAGTTTTGTTTGGAATAAGAAAATGAGTCTTGTGAAAAATCAGATCTTAAAACTAATGTTTAGTACGCGCGCAATGCACTTTTCGTTTTTCCATACAATTTGCACTGAGTTTTTATTTTTTGTTTTACTATGCCTGCTGTAACTCATCGAACGGTACGTGTCGCAGTGATACCATCTTTTTATATTTTAAAAGCTCTACAAAATTAGGTAATTTGCTTATAGGTCTACTCTTTAAAAATTTCTTTAAAACGGTTTATTGACAATTATTATATCAGATTTTATCAATTTTTTTAAATTAAAATTATATCAGTTACAATTGAAATTTTAGTTCACACCTATAAAAGTCCAATTCTTGCTCTGCATCAAGTTTTGGCCTAAATTGGCAAAATATTTCATTGATATGAATAACCTTTTAAAAGGTGATCCAACAAAATAATGGAATGTTACAATTTTGTACAGCTGCACCAAAAACTTTACTGTATAAATGATATTTTTGAATCACCCTAATGTACATAGGTATGGTTTTTTTGTATTAAAAATGTTTTTTTTATAACTGTGTGCATACATCATCAAACTAACTGACCTTTGTTGGCAATTCACTGAACCTTAAACGGATAAAGTTAGTCATTTAAGTCCTTGTATGCATGGAAGCTTTTTGAGGTACCTACCAGGAACTGTTTAAAGTTGTAGTTTTTTTGTTTTTTAATAATTGATTTTTTATATTGGTAACTATAAATCCAATTTTTAGTAATTGTGAGGAAAACTGACATATTTTTGGCGATAAGTTAATATTTTCAAATTAAGACAATTAAAAGGATTTTTATAATCGTATCCCGGTAAAAGGGGTAAAAATATGTTTTCATCGGTTATTAACTGTATCTACCATAGAGCCGTTTTAATTTTGTCTAATATCTCGTAAGCGATTCCACGGATTTTGATGAACATTTTTACACAAGATTAATTTAAAAAAAGTTTTAAAATTTTGTTTTGAAAAATCGATTTTTCGAAAACGTGTTGGTAATTTTTTTTGAAATTTTAATCATATGTCCATTAATAAAAAGGTTTCCAATAAGGACTCGACAACTTTTTTTTTTAAATAAAACGACTGGCCCATTTCTTGAAATAACACGCTCATCAAATTTACTCTTCAATAATTCGATGTCAAGGTGTGCTGTGTGGTTTGTGGCACCATCCTGTTGAAACCACATGTTGTCCGAGTCCATGTCTTCCAATTCGTGGCAAAAATATTCAGTTATCATGGCGCGATAACGCTGGCCATTCACAGTAACGTGACGATCCCTATCGTCGACGAAAGAATATGGCCCAATAACGCCACATGCTCCAATAAGTTATTTTTTGTGGATGAAGTGGTGTTTCTTAAAGCAAATGTCGATTTTCACCAGACCAATAACGCATATTTTGTTTATTGACAAACTTATTGAGCCAAAAATGAGCTTCGTCACTGAAGATGATTTTGCGATGAAAATCATCATCTTGGCGCAACTTCTCCAGAGACCAATCGGAGAACGTACGTAGCTTCAAATGGTCCATTGGCTTCAATTCTTGAGTCAGCTTAATCTTGTATGGTTGTAAACCGAGATTCTTACGCAAAATAGGACATAATGTGGTCTGAGCGATGCCCAGCTTTTGAGAACGAATTGAAATTGAATGTTTTGGGTCGTTTTCTACGGACGCCTGAACGGCAGCGATATTTTCGACACTTCGACCAACCCGTTGTTTCACTGGCTCGGCAACATCACATAACGAATATGTAGACTCAAATTTTTACACTAAACTTGTTATTCGACCGAAAATTGGAGTTAATGCTCTTAAAGTCACCGACTCCGAATTTTGATAGAAAATATTTATAATTTGAAGACGTTGCTTAACAGTCTCACTTTGGCATGATGAAAGTAATGAGATTACTGAATAAATTGACAATGACAGTTCGACAATTTGTGAAAGGGTGCGTTCACAAATGAAATCCAAGGTTGTCAAATCCCCATTGGAAGCCCATTATTTTCTTGAAAATTTTCGAATAATTTTCGAAGATTTTTAAATACAAAAAAAATATGTTTCTTAAAAAAGGCTCTAACGATTTTCAATCTTTTTTTTCTGAAATTAATCTTTCTTAACGAAATTAAATGGCTTAGTTTACAGTGCAAGAAGTTGTATCATTTTAGTAATAAATTTTATGTTTTTCTTAACATTTTTAATTTTTTTAAATTTTATTTTGACCCAAACAGCAAATACGTGTTACCCAGTCGTGCATTCTATTTTATTTGCACTTTTTATTCCTTTAATTTAAATTTCATTTTCAAAAACACAGCTAGCTTTCACTTTTAAACACAATCAATCAACAGAAAAGTCAAAGAAACTACAGTAAAAAAATGTATAAACAAAATATGTATATCGTTCGTTAGTTTTTGATTGTTTAAAATATAAATAAAATTTTAAATTAGAATTCCATTATGTTTCCTTAAGGAAGTCAATATAGGTAAAACATACTCAAAACGTACTCATACTATTTTTAGGTATGTCTGCTTCACGTGGAATGTTACATTTCGTTTTTTTAACTTTATACAAGAAGCTTTAATATAACGTACACAGCAACTTTGATCCTAAGAGCAAAATACGTGTGACACAGTCGTGCATTTTATTTATTATAGTATTTTGCAAAAATTGTTGGATTCTGATAAAACTTGGCTCAAATTTTAATTTTTGTATGTTTCATAAGGTTTTGATTTTTAACATTTTGGGATGCTTTTTTGTTGTTTGTTGCTGAAGAGCCGTTGCTGAAACGAATTTATGCTCAACATAAAGTTTTAAGTGACAATTTGCGTAAAGGTAGCCCATGAGCGCTTATGTTTAACATCAATATTTTAAGTGTCGTATCAAGAAACGGCCCTAAAACATTTAATTTAAGATTGTAAAAAAAAACAGTACAATAAAAAATAAGGTTTTCCGTAAATGGCAATAATATTTCCCAGAATGGTTAATATACTTTCTTGCCCCTCTGTATTCGAATGTAATTAGTATCAATGTTTCTGACAAATCGAATTTTGAACTTAAAAAAAAACCCTGCCTAACTTAAAAGCTAGTCTCGAGAATCCATTTAATGCATCTAGAAAAAGACTTTTAAGAGTGATCGATGCGCTTCCCCCCTCTGCCTTATGAACATTCCGATCAAAACCTTTTTGTCACTCATGTCATGTTTAAATTCTTAAAAATAAAAATGCAACATTACCTCCCATATTATTAATGCACCCAAGCACATATAGTAGTGTACACAAGACCCATAGCATGTCCTTGTTCTTACTGCATCGCAGTACTTACATTTTTTCGTCTATGTACATAAACTCGATTGAAATTGTTTAAGAAATCAAGTGTGAGATAATGCATCTTGAAAGGTGGCTTAGTTAGGAAGCTCCTTACATTCCATTCAACTTGTTAGTGTTTGAAGAAAATAAAGGGGTATTTCATTTTATGTTATAGAAAACTAAAAGGGAAAACGGATGACAACAACGTCAAGACTCTTCTATATTAATCAAGGAGTTGGTATATCATCAGGATGGATCTAGAAGGTGTTAAATGTTGCGTGATACTAAGTGCTTTTATTTATTTTTTTTTAACTTGAAGGAAGCAGTTGAAGAAGTTGAATTTCTTGAGCGAAACAAGCACGTATGCTGTTGAAGGGTTAGCATTTTAATAAAAATGGGCTAGCTTTTTGTTAAGTAGATATTTATCAAACACTGTTAAAAGGTAGATTCATACCCTTTTGTAAGTATTGTAAAGATTGTAATGTTTATAGCTTAGGGTTGGGTGGGGATGATCAATAAGATATGGTTTTTCGTGGTATTATCTTTTCGTTAGTCCTTTCAATTGTTGTTGTAACTGCAGAGAAATTAGAGAAAACAAATTAATGTTCATTTTTAATTGATTGCGATGTTTTTATTGAATTCTTTCGTCAAATAGAAATTTATTGAGTGTAATGAAAATCAATTTAAATTTATTTATTTAGAAACCTATCGGTATAGAAGTAAGTACACCAAGTTAATTGCAAACCGCATCTATCAGAAGATATTCTTTTGCCACTGTTGTACTGTACATTTGCCATCGGAGTTGGATTCGAAGGCTCGTAGAGCTGGTGAGTCCATATTTATATGGTTCATACAATCAAGACGCCTAATATTCATCTCAGTCACTGTTTTCTGTTAAAGTCTGTGGGAACAGACAAGTTCCCTGTTCCCACAGGGTTGCAGAAGAGAAAGATTGAGAAATGGTTAGTGGAAAATTAGGTGCTAGGTGCCTCCCTGCGAACCATCTTCAATTCACAAACTTAAGGATGTTTCTGAGTGGAAAACGAACTGAAAGTACTTTGATGTTAGTGTTTTTAGAAAAATTTGTTAATAATATATTTAATTTTTTTTTTTAATATTTATAAATAAATAAATAAATAAATAAATAAAATTCTAAGTGGAATTTTTCTTCAAGTCTGGTCTAGACTGGGGCATTGGCAATGTAAGTGAAAGTGTCCTTTGCAGCATTAACACCCTGACACCTCATTAGGATATGAACTAACAAGAGGACAGGTGTAATGGTGAACGTATTAAGCGACACTTTGTTCGAAGTACGATTAGTCTACTGTTTTGTGTTTTTTTTCTTTGTGTGGCCAGTTTTCAGCCTTCTGAACTTAATTGTTTGTCAGAAGTAAATTGAAAATGAACTAAGAGACACAATTTATACCAACCTTGTTTTTTGTATGAGTATAAAAATGGTTCAAGCACCATTAACCGTTGTACCAAGCAACAATGTTTGACCGAAAATGTACTAAGCCACAAAAAATCTTATCTATTTTATTTTTTTTTTTATTTATTTTTTTTTCAAGAGATCAACGGTTTTTGGCCAGTTCATCTGCCATTTCATTACTGTACATTTCACAGTGTTTATAGAACAAGGATACAAAATTAAGGGGGTTTGGCTGGGCAAGCGACCTCCCTGCCCCCCTCCCTCCTTGCGTTCTCCCATGCTTGGGAACTTAGAAAACACAACTAAAGTTTGGATGCATTATTGATTTTATTTATTTATGGGGTGGGTTTATTTGGTGGGTTTTCTAAGATTATAGGTGACCCTTGATTTCGTCTTTGAACTATCTGTATCGTTTTTCCTTCTGGTATTCCCTTTTATGAATATTTGCAAGTTCCTACAGTCTGCAGCTTATGGCCCAAAGCCACATCCAAACAACAGTGGTTTCTGTATCGCTCTTTTTAACTTCCGGAAACCTTAAGTCCTCCATATCCCATCGGATTTCCTATGTGCATGTAATGTCAGCATTTTCAGTAATTCTTAAGTTACTTGTTTAGTTTAAGGCCCGGATATTTCAATTGGTTCATCCATATCAGAGGCTATTTGTTGGTTCTTAACTAGAAGGTTATTCTTATCTAGCTCGTCGGATGGAGGGGTTCTTTCTGTCTTAGATCTGAACATTTGGTACGAAAAATAAATGCTGGGATATAAAGGGTTTTCAGCCATTTCGCGTTTAATGTTGGCTCTGAGCTCTTCTTACGTCGTCGGCTTGTTGGCATAAACCAATGGGCTGTTAAATCTCACGAACGAGGTGGTTAATTGACTGGCCCATTTCTTGAAATAACATGCTCATCAAACTTACTCTTCAATAATTCGATTCTAAGTTGTGCTGTGTGGCTTGTGGCACCATCCTGTTAAAACCACATGTCGTCCGAGTCCATATCTTCCAATTCGTGCAAGAAATAATCGGTTATAGTGGCGCGATAACGCTGGCCATTCACAGTAACGATCGGTATCGTGGACGAAAAAATATGGCTCAATAACGCCACCGGCATGCAAACTGCATCAAAGAGTTATTTTTTTGTGGATGAAGTGGTGTTTCTCCAGGGACCAATCGGAGAACGTACGTCGCTTTAAATGGTCCATCGGCGTATGAGTTTAAACCAAGATCCTTACGCAAAACACCATAATGTGGTTTGAGCGATGGAGCCCAAATTTGTCCAGATAGGTTCATATTGTGAGCTAAATTTCGACAGTGGAATTATCTCCCCAAAGTTTTGCCCCACACTCATATCAAAATGATACATTTTTGGCTGTTATGTCCTCGTTTATTTAGAACAGCCCCTAATCTGAACTATTTAAAAAAAAAAATATCTAAATCATCATATGCATACCTACTATTTTACCATCAGTACTTAATCTTCACAATCAAGTATAACTGCGAAACTTCTCTTCTTAGATCAAAATTAAACAAAATTCATGTTTGATCTAAGATTAATTTGAAGCTGAAAAATATATTCCAAAAACGACTTCCCAAAAAAAATAGTTCAGCAAGTAAAATTCATCGTAAGCCCTTCCTTCACGTCAATGGTTACTCTCATAAAGAGGGAAAAAAGTATCAGCAAATTAAATTTTAGTTAAATTTACATCAAACAACCAAATTATACTCTCAGTTGCATACGTGAAGAGACACTTTACTACTTCCTGACCTTAAACTATATATCGAACTCAGTTTTTATAACTTTTACATTTTTCATTAAACGATTTTAATAGTCCTTAAATAAATAGTTGAATCACAGAATTGCCACTCTGCTCTCAGCCACGTAAACGAACACAATATGTTAAACATTTCCTCAAAGAGTTATCTCCATTATACCGCCATTCAAATTAATATACCCACTCATCATGATGGGCCATGAGCATTCGAAAATCTGGCACTTATCTGCAACTCGAAAGCAAATAATATTAAAGTACGCCGAGAATTCAATAAAATGAACATAACACTCGAACGAATAGCCTTCAGCTTTAAGACCCTACCAGTAAAAACTGTCTTTCATTGTTAATTTCAATCCATAAACAGTCACACATTCCATTTTATATATATAAGATTCCAGCCTTAGAGTCGTTTGCGTCCTTCCAAGGATGCCCGGCATATCGTGCCATACTCTGGCTGTGTCTGTAGATAAAAAGCACAACAAAGTTTTAAATAAAGGCTGCGTCTGGTTTGGCTTTTGTGTTGGGTCCCGGAAAAATAACTATCTCAAGCTTGCAGTGGTAATTTCTTTTATCGCAAAGTGTACTTATTTGTTTTGTTTAAAAATGAAAAAAAAGGATAAAATGGATAGCTTATGTATGTGTGTTTTTGTATAGCAAGGATATTGTTGAGAACAAAAGAAGATAGCGTGAAAGACCAATTTCTAATAAATAGAGACTTTTAAAATTTAAATACCTTTTATTTTATTGCGTGACTATCACGAGCTATAAGTACATATATGGGCTTTTCCAGGTCACGAACCATCACACAACAAAATATAAATTAAAAAAAAAAAAAGGTAAAAACTCAGAAAACTCCCCTTTTCTCTTATCGCATCAGGGATTATAGTTTATGGAGCGGTATAAGCTATAAGCTCCTTTGGGGATCACACATATGAATATGTTTATGCACTCAATAATTTAGGAGTCACGAAAACACTATACATGATGTGTGCTTTTCACTGAAATTAGTCAATGTCAATACGGGTAGGTAGGTACTGTGTTTTTTTTTATTATTTCCATTAGCAGTTTCGATGCATAAATAAGTTATCATCATCACAAAAACACTTCATAGTGTTTGTCAGTTAGAGTTAAAATGATGGCTGAGAATTAAATTTTGTAATTTTGATTTTAATGCTACAGTTTTGTTTCTTTTTTATATGCTATGAAAAGAAGGAATCCATTAAATGAACCTTTTAGGGAACACACGACTTTAATAGGCTTTTAAAGTTTTTAATGTTATTAATTCGTCGGTGTCGGGTTGAGAGCCATAGAGACAAGATTTTATTTACATTTTGAATGTGTTGTAAGTTATGGTTTTTGTTTTTGTAATGACACAAGGAGGTCAAAAAGTACCATAATAATATTTTTTTAGGGGCTTCCAATGAGTGTGGAATGTTTTTTTTAGAAATATTAGAAAAAAGTGGTGCTTTTAGAATTATTAAAAAAAAAAAAAACAGCGAAACGAACTAAGTATAAAGTTTCAAAATAGTGCCGGAAATTTCTCTAATTGCCATAGACTATTGTTGAAGTTTCAAATTAAAGACTTTAGACTAAAATTTCAAGGAAGAACAAATCTGTAAATAAGACACTGAAATTAACCGTCTATTAGGGTGGTTAAATTTTTTAGTTTGTACATTTTCGCTTTTCCCCACCTATTTTGTTGTATACAATTGTATATATTTGTTGTATATATTTTGCATTAAACTTTAGCTTATTAGCTCAATAGAAACTGGGCGCTCAACGACTTAGATTATGCGTTTATACTTTTATGACCAGGTATATACTCACATCTCTAATTACAATATTCTACAAAAAAAAAAATTAAATGCAGTTGCTTTTGAAATGACCCATCAGAGGTTGTAGGCATAAGTGGGGAAATCACATAATGATACTTGAAGACATCCATAGACCCTCAAAATTTCAACTTATTGAAAAAAAACAGTGTTTGAAGTTTGTCGTGGTTTTACTCCGTCATTTATCCAATATAAGGTTTGTATTCAGTTTTGAAAAAAAAAATTTAATTTAAAAACATGTACATATATGCTTAAAAATATAGATTTTGCAGTAACACTTTAAAACTGTTTAAATCTAAAAAATACATGATTTTTCCAATTTTTTAACGTTGAGGACCGTTTTAAGCAGTATTTTGATTACAGAAATTTGTATTTTTAACTTTACTTTTACTGTACTTTTTCTAATAATTCAAATGAGATATCATTTAGTAAATTCTGTTTATATTTGTAGACGATACGATTTCTTTTAAAGACGTCAATTGCTATCATTAGAAAAAAATACATAATGAAGGTAGTCCAAGCGACAACCGCCAGATTACTTGGCTCATATGGTTAGAGATTTAAATTAGTGTCAAATGAAAGATGAGTTGATACTGAAAATGAAAATATTGCGTTGCCACTTTTAAAAAAAGGGTGCAACAACGTGGCAACCCTGTTCGAATGAAAAAAAGTTTATTGATATTTCAAAGCTGATGAGTGCCCTCTTCCCATAAATTTAGAGGACTCAAACTTTCAGCATATAAGTTGGCATTGATGTGTGCAACAAAATAATGGGTGGGGATGCAATGATTTTTTTTTTGTCTTATAACGTGGATCACACTACTGTCTATTCTATGGTAACAGTTCCCAAAATATAGCTCAGACCCAAAAAAATCGAATACAAGAGGTCAATGTAATAAAAAATACGCATGTTTTATGTATTATGTATTATGAACATCGGATTATTTTACCAATTTTATTAATCTACCATTATTATCCCAGGGTGTTTGGCAGGTGTAACACAACGTTACTCAGCATTAAAAAATGACTGATGGGTGCGTTGAGGGCATTTCGTAAAGTTATCGTCCTAGAAGTTTCATTAAAAACTAATGACTGACAGTAAAGTTTTTGAGATAAAAAGACGGTAACCCAGAAGACCCGTTAAGCTTGAATATTTATTGAGATAGACGAACGGTAATGGCAATCATGAGTGTTAGATGAAACTTCATCATCAAGTTTCAAGTAAAAATACTTCAATGTGATAAACGTCATTGAAAGCGTTTGTTTGTCGCCTTTGTTTCTTTGGAATGGCCGAACACCTTTTCGAGCAAAGTAGTTGAATGGATTCTCCTGATTCTGGATTCACATTCAAAATTTAAATTTCACTTTTTGCGAACAATAAAAAAGCAAAAAATCGGAAAGTGTAAAGTGTAGTGAGACCCCTTAACTTAGGTGAACCAAAACAGAAAACGAAACATTCCAAAAGAATGTTGTTGTTCCATTTCAACATTTCACGACATGTTCATATTTGTTCATGAACCGGTCATCGTTCATGCCCAGTGGAGGCGGCCTGTAACTTAAGGGGCCACCTCATAGAATCCGTAGCTTCCGTTCCGTCAACGTTGCGTCCGATTTTATGGCTCGCTTCTTATAAGAACATGTGTATTTTATTGAGCTGTTAGTTGTAAACGTCGACGTAACGCACGCGACGGGTTATATGGGTTGGCTCCATTACTAGCCGACAAGCTCTCAAAATGGCCGGATTGACATTGGTCGGATGGTTTTTAAATGATTTTGATATTGGCCAAGTGAGAGAGCTGTCATTTGGTCGTCCGGTGAGTAAGTTATTTGGTTACTTAGACCCGGGAACGCCTGGTTTTTTCGGCTAGTATTATATATAGGTAGAAAAGTTTATTATGTTACAACTTTTTTTGGAGAAAGTTTGATATTTTACCTAAAAAAAAAAAATGGTCGTCGCTGGAGTTTTTTCTTAATAAAAGATTGCGGTATTCCCTTACGAAAGTGTCATCATTGGCGGGTTCTTTTATGTAAAATATATTAAGGGTTTAATTGCAATATACAAATTTAATCTGTTTAAACGCTTGAATGGATTTCCTTTATCAGTTTTATTCTTTTAAAAATTATGTAATATAATTTACAAGATATATCCTACCAGAAATCCAAAATTTCTTAGAATTTCAAAGTGACCTTTATCATTCGATAAGTGCAATATTTTTTCTATGGACATAAGCCGGTGTCTCATGCAGGGAAAGTGTTATGGTAGTTTTAATTTTAGTGCAGTCAATAATAAATTTCTTAAAACTGGCTTAAGGAAATGGTGCTGCAGATTTAGTTTTGTCTGTGTAATTTGGATATTGACCGCAGGTTGAACATATCATTAGGATAGCCGAAGTCAACATTTCAAAATTTGTATACAGGTAAAAGGCCGGTTGGCAGAATTTTTGTTTTGCCTGCTCAAAAGTGTTGTATAGAAATTTATAAGTGGGTTATCCCAAAATATACTACTAAAATTCGGGACTGTAAATAGCGGGACTCAAAATGGGTTGATGCAGCCCCAGTTTTGAAATAGGTGTGTTAATCTATGAATATTTCAAGAAGAACTTACTCCAAGAAAAGAGGTATCAATCAACAAGAAAACAAATGATTGCTTATCACAAAGGCTCTTACAACTTTTGTCAACCATATGGTCGTTCTCTAGACCCATTTTATTTTACTGAACGATCTCCTTGCATTACCTTGTACTAATGCAAATTAGAGTATGTTCATTGTAAAATATGGTTTAACATATCGGTACGATATTACCTTCACTGGTGGATGAAGCCAAAATCTCTTGTTTGACTGCAGACACTTAAAATGTAAAAATATAATTTTTCAAATACATGTTAACTACAGTTTAGCCCCATTGAGTCGATTCATACAAGTATAACAAAGGCAACAAAAATTAAATAAACTATACAGCACATTTACCAGCGAACGAATTTAGCCACTCAACTTTTAGTTCAGAAGGGATTTGTAGTATCTTTATCAGTAATTGCTAATTCAATGATCAACATCAATGCATCCAACATATTTTAAGAGCACTTTGTTAATAGCCATGGAAATGGAAAGTATTCATTGAAAGCAAACTAGAAAACAGTAAGGATTTTATCTATCCTTTTTATCAATTGCTAGTACCTAATGTAGTATGTTCAATAATGTGATGAGTGCCTGTGTATGTTTAAATAGAGTGAAGCGTAAAACATAGAAGTTAGTATTCACTTATTTCATTATTAAATTAGAATCCATTTATTGGCCTTTCATCTCTACTTCTAATGTAATTGATAGTACAAATTCTGTTAAAAATTGAAAATGGTATTGTTCTCTCTTTCAATAAAATAATTACAAAAACCTACTTGTTAAGTGAAAATGCAAAATTCATATAACAAAGGAAAATTCATTTTTGCAAACTCAAAAAAAAAACCAACGTTAAAGAAAAAAAAAAAACTAAAACCAAATTTAAAATTAAGTTTTTTACAAATGTTATTTCGTCTTCTTGCAGGTTTGGCTTTATCGAATGCCCACAAGACATTATTGCAGCACTCTGTTGCATTCACAACTCAGCACGAGACAACGCACATAATAGCATGGTCAACATTCGTGGCACCCAGAGAGTATATTTGCCTTTTACACAAAAAGTTCCTCCCCGCATCATCATATAAAAGAGCTTTTAATTACGTATACGCCCGAGTGTCCCCTGAATAAAAACATAGCTATGTAGTTTGCATACAGTTTGCAGCTTGTTAGCAAAGAACGAACGGTCAGCCGGATGACATTTTCTATACTGGTCGGTCGCAAGTGATTCGAATATTTGAATTTGTTGACACAAAGTGTAGTTGTTACCGTAATTCGTCGTTGTCATTTTCTCGCCTGTTGATCTGATGATAAAAAAGTGAGAAAATTAATTAATTAATCAACGTAGATTACCTAAATAAAATTGATTTAAAATAAAAAAAGGTGAAATTCTGTGCTGAAAAATAAAATATTTAAAAAAAAAAACAGCATTTCTCTGTTTTAAAAGAACAAGAAATTCTAAATCAAAGTGCCATCTATTTTCTCTAAAAAAAAAAATCGACCAAATCATAGCGAAATAAGTCTTTGTTTTTCAAAAATTTCTAAAACAAAAAGTGCAAATTCATATTTAAGGGATAACAACAGTGAATAATATTCTTCGACTCTGTTCTGCAGCTGCTGATATATTTTAAAGGTCACAACACATTCAGCACCACTGTGTAGTAGCATGCTTTTGGAATGATTACAATCTTAGAATTTGCATAATTCGTATAATACTGTATCTATGCATTTTGAACAAAGTGAGTAAAATATTAAAACTTCCAAGAATGTTAGAGTCTATATACCGACTGGGTTTTGTAATGTTTTAATATTCAAGGAAAATATCAAATCAAATTTGAAAAGTTATTTGGATTTACTTTTGCATGAGTCAAAATATTTTATGAATTCGAATATGTGTGCTTGTCTCTGTAGGGGTTTCGAAGCACCAAAGCTTAATTTGAATGCTTTTCTGAAGGGAAATCAAAAATATATAAATTTTTTTTTTTTTTTCACTCTTCATTCAAAGAGCCTTCCGGTATGGCGGAAGGAAGAAGCATGCAAGCAAAGCAACAAACTATTTGCAGAAACTTGAAGGTTGTATAGTTTTATTTAATGTTTTTTTTTTTGTTTCCTGAGGGGGTAAGAGTATGTACAAATATGTGCACTGTTGAAAAACACAGTCTGATGTGCTCTGTGTGTAGTGTTTGGTATCGGAAAAGCGCTTGAGTAGCATTGAAAACAAAACATAACACACACACACAAGCTTATATTCTTACACAGACTGAGTAATTCAATTTGCCTTGGTGACTTTTCTGTTTTTGTTGTTGTTTATTTTCATTTGACAACATAAAGTTGCCTCAATTCGAATTGATTGCATTTTAGAAAAAAAAAAAAAATAATCTAAGTGTTTGCTTACATTGTGGATTTTTTTTGAGGACTGAAATTGTTTTTTCACTTCAAAAGTGTTTTTCTTTGATTTGGAAAAAAGTTAGGACAGAATGAGCTTTAAAATAAATCAAAAGAGGAAGACTGCAAATAAAAACTTAATATTGTGACACAACTATAGCTCACGAAGATCCAGGGAATACTGATTGACACTGTCAACCATTACCTTTGTCCGTGTAGTTAGCAGTCGGCTCCCAATCCCAACGGCTAGCTAAGATGCACTTTTCTTGACAAGTAGTAAAGGTTAATTTATTTAAATTTCTCCAAGAGTTCTTTTACTTTAGTGGGATAAACCTAGAGTTGTGGGTGTCACCAATTATGTATCCAGTATTTCTGGAACAATGATCATGTTGCTCAAGTGAGCCTAGAGGATGTTGGGTTTCTCATTTGGTAGTGCCTCTTTCTTGGCCTCCCTCAAATTCTTGAAGAGTGATATTGGCTAGTGTTAAAGACTAATGGAAAATATAGCTTTGCATCAGTTTGACAAGTTGGTTGTTGGACATGTTCAAAAGCAAATAAAATTAATTCATATTTTCAGTAAGACCAACAAAAAGTGGTTTAGGTTTTTTAAGATTTCACCTGTTGCAAGTTTTCCGAATTATCATAAAATGTATAAGTGCGTAATGGAAATTTGTGATTGACTTTTTTCTTTATTTTTTTTCTCAACAATAAATAGATTAATAAAACCTCGGTGTGAGTGAGTTTTCATACTGCATCAGATCTCCTTTTTTCGAGAGCTTGACGTTTATTCCCTTTTGTCCCTCTTCGGGGAAGCACTCGGAGTTCCAAGCTCTCTCTATGAGTGGATGCAGAAGCTCACTTATTGGCACTATACAACAGCCTTGTTGTTTTTCAGTATTTTATTCGCAGGTCGCAGCAATGCTATCTTCTCTACTCTTCTCTACTGGAATGTAAGGTGCGTATGCGGCCATTTTTTGCTCCGGGCGAGTCATCAAACGAAGGCAAACGCACGTTTTAAGACCAAAGCTAAGTGTCCTTTCCACCTTTTGTGCTGGTCTTTATCCAAATGGAACAGAAACACATCTACATCTTTCATCACATGTAGCTTAGAGCTTTTGTGCATGTATGAGCTTCTTAGTGATCTTATAAACAGTTCTGCTGTCTCACCGATTTGCAGCATCTTCTGCTTCTTCAGCTAATACTTTGATGTAATTACGCTTATCACGTTGCACCCTAATATCTCATTTTTGCCCTTAAGTTATTTCCTTTCTTCGAGCTCTGCCCAGGTTTCTGCGGGCATCCAAGCACTGTTTCTTAATTGTACCTGACCGACTATTTCTTCAGCACCGCTTAAACAAACAATTTTCGCAGCACATTGTTGGTTTTCGATGGAGATAAGCTCAGTACCTGATGATTATTCTCAGTTCCCTAGTTGTTGGTGGCCTGATTGATCCTTTAGCCTGACGGTATTAAACGTAGGCATTCGGGTGTTTGGTTGGGATCTCCGAGCTTCATATCTGCCCCTTTTCTGTTTCTGACCTCCACGAGACTACTTCTAAAACGTCAGCTCATAATAAAGTGGCCAATTTGGACACCGAACTGTACTGTATAATGGTGACGCAACGCACGTACTCTAGTCCGAAGCCTTGCCATCAGTCTTCTAGCGGCTCCCTCGAAATCAGGCCATTTAGTGCAGTTTTGCTAATAAGCAGTCCAACACTTTATTTTCGGATACTTCCAGGTTCTTTTCCGGTGTAGAATAAGAGATGTACAATGTTACCGGTTTGGAATTTATATTTGCCCAAGCCCAACCATCGAACATCGCTTACTCCTTAGATGACCATTTTATATCGCATGAACTCGCGTTCCAGTTGGATGCTCTTCTTTGCAGTTGTCGGAAGGGTATTAACATTCCAGAATTAGCTAATTTTGTCCGGCTACAATACAATGGCCCAAAAATGTTACGTGTTATCAGTCCTTATACAAAGCGTATTGTGGGTTTCTTTAGCAAAATAAAAGTAACAAAGAATGCTTATCTAAGTAGCCCATTCTTTGAGCTTTTTATTTTAGTATTTCGTGCAACACTCGCCCTATTAAACTTAGTAATTCAAGTCCGGTTGGACGTAACTAGTATCAAGTGACTATCACTATCGAGGATACAAAAAAAGCGCCATTGATGTGTAGAAATAGTTGCGGATCAGAACCACAAAGCACCAACCCATGTTCAAATGGTCATTTAAGGATACCTATTTATTTATAATGAACAGTTTCGGGGTATTGTCTGAAGTTGTAAGTTATTTTGTTGGATTTAGCAAACTTGAAACATTTTTTCACTACAAGGTTTTTGGGTTCTCACTAACTTAAGGATTCCTCGTTAATTTCCCTAATATTTACTACCAAATTCTTATTTTAACTGTTGCAATGCTAGAGTCAAAATTTTTTTTCCCCCTGTGTTTTTGTTATCGTTATGTTATGTTCATACTTCGTTGAATTGTATTGTTTATTTGTATAATAAGCTTCTGTCGATCTGAATGTTTGAAAGGTCCCTGTCAAATATTAATCATAATTTATTCTAAATGTTGTTTGAAAACCCCATCGGGAAGTGTTGATTTCTAAGTTTATAGAAATTCAAAACTCTTTCTGGTATATGTTCAATGAAACATGAGCAAAGTTTTAAGAACATTAACCTTGAACCTGACCTACATTGCATATATACTTTTGCACAGTTTTCAAGATCAGCTTAGTATCTTCATATTTTCATTCAACGTGATTATAGTCAAGATGCTAAGCATCTACATTGTATTAGCCTAACAACTACTACCCAGAAAAAACGGCCATCAATATTGAAATTTAAATA
Organism: Meliscaeva auricollis; assembly: GCA_948107695.1. NCBI lineage: Eukaryota > Metazoa > Arthropoda > Insecta > Diptera > Syrphidae > Meliscaeva > Meliscaeva auricollis. Next base: position 62,976,136 of record OX403618.1, read on the forward strand.
TAATAAAAGTGAATCACAAACTATATATCTTTCTTTCTGCTGCAAACTGTAAATCTACCAAGAAAAAAAAAATAAACAAACAAATATATGAAATAATGTGAAACAACGCCCAATATCTCTCGAATATTTGTTCCCATTTATCTACCCACTGGTAATGCATGCCTCTACGACATTATCTGCATTCAATTTCATAAACCATTTCGAGATACTTTGTATCGGTGCCAAGAAATAAGATTGAATAATACACAAAGTACCGACTGAAAATACAGTCAAAACGAAAACGTACAAATCAATTCCCAGAAAGAAAATTACATTTATACTTCATACAACATATTTGGAAAACTCTTTTATTGGCATATTGTTGCTAGCTATACCCTCCTTTGAGGAAATAATAAATCTTATTAAAACCCTAGATACCTCGACGACACATGAGCAACCCTTTTTTGAGATATATAATAATTCTGATCATAAATTTCGGATAGCAACTCAATAACCTATAATTCAATGTATAGAATAAAGAATAGTAATAGATTTCCCTTTTTCACAATACTGCACACGATATCTCAGGAAGGTCAGTATTCAATATTTCTGCGTCACCATTTTCTTTTTATAAAATTAACGTGTTCGATGACTGCTACTGCCTCCGACAGGCTATTTTTCTGTCCTCAAAAGAAATGGGGTAGTAGGAGGGTATAGTCAAAATTTTATTTGACATATTTTATTATTATGTACAGTGAGGGTGGAAAGTGTGTGACCTAACAATAATATTATTTTTTTTTTAAATTCTTTTACTCATTTTATTAAATTTCTTTCAAGTATTTCCAGTAGAATTATTGTAATGTAATTGACTTATCAAAGTTGGCAGTTCATTTGTTGAATTAATGTGTTTTAATGGTAAAGTTTAATGGCTATTATTCGGCCTTCCATATTACTACATGTAGTTGCACATAAGCATACCTACTAGTTCATTTAGATTTTAGACGACTGACAGTGACAGATTGTCACAATTTCTAACATTATTCTTTTCATTGTGTATGTGTATCTGTATATGGTTTGAATTCTGACAATTTATCTTGTTATCATAAGCATTTTGGTATTAAAACATATGGTTAACCGCATGAAACTTGGCAAAAACTTTACATTTATAATAATAAAGATTGAAGAAACAAAAAAATCTTGGATGGTAGCGGAAGGATATTTTTTTGTTGGAATGAGAATCTTGTTATTTTGTTTTTGTAAAATACAACATTTTAATCCTTCATTTTTGAGTAGATGCTGCGAAACTTATTGCAGTGATATCTCTCCTCCTTAAAAAAAAATACCCTTTAACCAAAAATGTTTGTAAGGACTGACTGATTCCGTGTTCATACCTTATATTTATTATTGTTAATTGAAGGCAAAATCTATGTAAGATTTTTCGAATGTTACAATTTGTTTTTTAAATTTTTAATTCGATGTCAATATTAAATTAAAAAAAAAAAACGGAAGAGAAAGTCAAAATATAGATATCAAACATTTTAAAAATATGTAATGGAAAATAACCCTTTTTGATAGATGGACTCTGATTGTTCTTTCCCGCAGCCCCTTAATTGTTAAAAAAATCTATGAATTACTAAATGTTTTTTTAACTACCATAGCACGTCATGTTTAAAAATATTCTAATTTTTACATTTAAGGTCTAATACTGACAGTGGTGCGGGCGCAAGGGGGGGGGGGGGGGGGTTCTGTTGTATTCCAAGGTATTCCACGATTATTTCTGTGGTATTAAACATTTTTGTATTTGCCGCTATTCAAAGGATGTACGAAAAAAATCCTTCCTTTAATTAGTTTTTGTCAATATTAGTCTTTCGGTATTTAAAGTCATTTGAGTAAGCAAACAAAATCTCTTTTCGCCTAATCAACTCCTGATTTAAGCTAATTAAATCTTTAAAAAATCCCCTAAATGACCAATTTGAGTTTTGCGAGATTAATGCATGGCGATTGTTTTTTAATAAAATATTTTCACCCCCCCCTCCCCCCTTTTCTGCATCCGCCCCTGCTTACTGGTAAATAATTTATTACAAAATTATTAATGGGATGTGAATGAAGTACATTTCATCTGTCTAAACTATTTAAAAATTCGCTTTTGAAGCAAAGTCAAAAATACTCTCTTTAGTCTAAAAATCTACGAGAGCTCTTTTTTACAAAACGATCAAATTTTTTTTAAAACTAATTGAAAAAGAAATGTAGATGATCGACTTTTTCTGAAACCAGATTTTGATTCAGAAAATTCCAATCTTACATAATTTAAAAAATTATATTTTTGCAGACCAGTTTAAAAAAAATATTTATTTTTGCTTATTTCGTCACCTCAGAAGCAAAGTTTCCTATCTCAAAATCTAGAGTTTTTAGAAAAGCGATTTGAAATATTTTTATTCTTAAGAAAAAAAAATTTCGTCTAGAGTTTATGTGACGAGCTTAAAGTCGTAGAACAAAACAAATTAATTTGTTTTCCTCTATCGAATGGTATAATTGTTTTTTTAAAAACTCTTAAAAAAAACAAAAAAAAAAAAAAATAGAGAGACTTATGTCGTTTCGCATACAAATAATTAGTATTCTTGTGTTTTTTTTTCAGCAATGCATGAAAAAGTGTAGTTTAATATTGAAATGAACCAATAATTTAAATATTGTTAAAATTTCTCGGCAGTTACACGGAAAATCGAGATCAGTTCAAAATTATATATAAAAAAAAAACGCATTAGAAAAAAATTTATCTAGGATTTTCGAAAAAATACAAAATATTGACAAAGTGACACTTCTTCGCTGCTAAGTCATTTAACTAGTGACTAATTCAGCGGTAATACATCAAATGCATATGACAGAATTGCCCTCACGCCTTCAGTTTAAGAAGTATTTATATGACAGTTTGACCAAAAAACTGAATTTATTTTTTTTATTTTTTCGGTATTCTTAACTCAAAATCGTAAAATTTTGAAATAGGACCCTTTGCTTCTCAGGCAACGATTTGTGTTTATCTCATAAGCGTTTTAATCGATGTTGATTAAAACAAATATATATAAAACTTCAAACAATGTTATTGCATTTCCAAAATATGTTTTATTTTATTGTAAGAAAAATTAAAAAAATAAGTAATATAACCAAAAAGTAAAATTTTAAATCTTAGTTAGTACATAACTTTGGACTCCATGAGCAAGTTCGTGCAATCCAGTTGTGCATTTTATTTTAAGTCAATTTGGTACATATTTTTTTAATTTTGTATGTCAACTTGATTTTGATGATTTTTTCAATTTTTGTTGGACTTGTAATTATTTTATACTAGTATTTTTCTGTAAGAAAATTATCCGAAACGTTTCATAGCATAAAACAACACACTTTAGAAAAATAATTCACATTTTTAAAGTGACAACTTTATGGAATTAATGCTATTTTGTACCTAAGCTTAGCAAATTAATAATTATTCGAAAATATTTAAATTATTTTCTTATATTCATATTTAAGCTAAAACTAAAATTCTAACTGAGAACAAACTTCTTTTGCCGAGAGTATGGCTAGTTGTTTCTATTTCATCATTTATTTTATTTAAAAATAAAAAACGCACTTTATGTGAGAAACCACTTTCGAAGCTCACTCTGTTTGTGTTTACTCTTTATCGATGATTTGTGTGTGCATTATAATTTATAGCATCGAAGCTCACAACGAATGCCACACCGATTTATAATGTCAACAGAGGTGTTTGTCATTGAATAAAAATATATCAATTCAATTTTGAATTTGCATAATTATTAAAAACGGAAAAAGTGAAGAAAGTCAGCCTTGCCCCACCTCCTTAATGAGACTGTGTCACATTTGTTTTTGAAAATCAATATTATGAATAAAATTAATTGGCGATGGAAAAGCTCAACGTCTGAAGGGTAAGGCCATCGGTCATGCTGTTGAGGAGAGGATGACTCGACTCGACTTGAATCGCCTCAAAGCTCAATCAGTCATGTACGACTACGAGCATGTACTATTTTTGATGTTGTTCTACATGAGCGTCTAGGATGATGCTCACAATCTGAAGAGCATTGTCAAGGTACTAAGAATGACACAGAAATAAAATAAAGAAATTTTATCTAAAAATAAATTAACACTGATGGTGAATCTGAATATTGTTCTGATGCTGCTGATGCATTTATATAGCAGCCAGCTAGTGTAAACATTCTTCCTCATTGTAGAATGATGGTTGCCAAATAAAATTAGGTTTTTTAATGAGTGAAGGAGAAAGAAATGTAAGAACATTGTTAATGACCTTAGAAATGCTTTTGTTTTCAGCATAATTTAATTTAGTAGCCAATTGCAATTTGTAATAATTAAGAAATACAAATTTCCCTTTGCACAATTTTCATTGTCAACAAATAGGTAAATGCTGATGGTGATGACTAAATAATCGTTTGTTCAATAAGGTTGAGGGACGCTCTGTAGGTCACCGGATGCAGAGCAGGGAAGGGAAAAGTACAAAAGCCTTTCATTGAATACCTACTTTTTACTCTACCCACTTTTCCTGCTAAAAGAAAAATTAACAATAAAGAGATTAGGTTTTTGCTGATATGAAACTTAAACTTTCAGTTTTGAGAGGTCAGCTACATATCAAAACAAGCTGATTTTTGTTCTCCGAATCAATTGAAATCAAAAACCAAGGTAACTTGGGAACTGCTGGACCGATTTTAATGATTTTTAATTTCCTGGATTTGTCTACCATCCGAATAGTAGAATAACTATTAAAACTTCGGAAAATCGTGGTCTAGAGAAGTTTAAGCATGCATTGAAAAATAGAAGAAAATCGTCATTTCTGATACATGACAGAAAATAAACATAAAATGCTGGCTCAGGTAAAACCAGCAGATGCCGTTGTGTTGTCCTTTTACAGTTGATTAAGATGTGAAATTCTTTAATTGCATACCATTTAGCTAACTGTTGAGACGTGCATAACGACGACGATAGTTTGTCAGCAATTTATTAGAATATAATTGAAGACCGGCGAATTATTGCGAAATACCGCATGAATAGTCATGAAAAAAGCGCTTACTAATGCGGGAAAAGCGTTAAATTCTGCCCAAAAAAAACAAACAAATAAAATCAAAGAAAGTCGAAGAAAATCGAAAGCGTGGACTACCGCTACGTGGAAATAAGGGTGGAATAATGGTGAAAGATCGCGGAATACCTCGGAGTATAGCAAGGGAGGTAATAAAAAAGTGGTCAGTACCACGAAAGAAGAAAATCGCAGAGACAGGCCTGGAAAATTGCAGTAAAAATTGTGAAAATGTTCGAATAAATATGCGAAACACTGTAATATGCAGTAAAAAGCACGAAATACAATGGAAAAACAGCGGAATATTGGTAAAAGATCGGGGAATTCTTGTGAAAGATCGCGGAATACTGCGGAGAACAGGAAGGCAGGTCATGAAAAAGCGTAAAATATACAGGGGAAAATAACAGAGAAAAGTTTTGATGGTTTTTGTTAGAGAACATTTAAAAATCACCCTTTTCGAGATATTCCAAATTTTTTCCATGACTTTTTACGTTTTTTTCTTCGAATTTGTACAATTTTTGCTTCGAAATTACACGTTTGCACCTCGGCATTCCGCTTTGTTCCATGATTCTCACATGGACTACTGGGTCAGCTAGTTTAAATCATAAATATAATGTTTCTCAACTGCTCCGATTTTGATGATTTTTTAATACTAAATACTCAAACATTTTGATAAAAAAAAAAATTGCAATGGTACGGAAAAGTTTGGAATTATCAATGGAATTTATTTAAAAATGAGTGTTTTTCTGTATTCAAATCGTCGTTACACTGCAGAAGTAGCCTAAGTCACAAATACTTAGTTTTGCAGAAGAGCAATTTGAAATTTTTAAATTGGAAATACAGCAATGCAAACTATTATTTTGTATTTAACATACTCACAAAACGATTGCAGTTTGGAAGACCATTTGCACACTGGGACGCACGGAATACAACTAGTACTATGCTAGAATGAAAATACCGATTTTGAGAATCTTGAACATAGGCTAGTTCTGCACTGTAGCGACGAAATAGGAGTCCAAGTATCTAGTCGCAGAGTCATAAGTTCCCAGGCCAAAAGTCCTATATGAACTATTGACCCACTTGGGTTGGTTATAAGTCCACAAATCCTTTGTGCACTACTGACCCACCAAAATGGATCAAAACTCCTCAAAAAAATCCTTTGAAATTCTGACCCATCGATTGTGAACTTATGGCACACTTAGGTAAACCGAATCCACTATAGTTAAGTGGACTAAGCTGTAAGCCTCCATGGCAGGTGAGAGTCTAATTTAACAGATAATATGTGGGTTTTATTTCCAGAACCAGAAAGAGTTAAATATAGAAGAAAGTGTTTTCAATTTTACAAATTAAATACAAGCAAAGGAGAATGGGCACTTTTGTATGAGAAGCATCCCATTGGTGTAACACATAGTAACTTTTATCGTTGGAAAGGTCTCTATTAGTTTTTGTATGGGCATAAGTCCGTATCTCGTTTGAGAAAAAAGTTATTGCGCCTTCTCTGTCAAAATGAAAGTGCAATTTATTAATTTGTTAATGGTCAAAAACTTAAAAACGTCAATTGAATCAAGTGGAACATGCTAGGCGATCAACAAGGTGAATTGCAATCGATGTCCTATCATCCCCTCTCCCCCTAATCCCCAAGGAAAAAAAAACATGTTTTCACTATTCCTTCGGGATTTTGTCAAAACAAGCTATTGAATCTGTTGAAATTAAAACGAAGGTAACGCGAATACTCTTTTTACCTTACCCCATTTTACCCTAACTTGCCGGTGGAATTTCCAAAAATCCCGTTCAGAACCGTATCCGAACCTTATATTATACCATCTATCTTTTGGTGTATTTATTTTTTAACTATCACTTATAGTGTAGAAAATGAATCAGTCAGAACATCAAAAATAATGGCTGACTTCTGTAATTTAATAAATTTATTGTGTTTCACACAAAATGAAAAATAAAAAACAAGCCCAGTATAAAATGTGTGTTGTTACTGTTTCTCTGCTTATAGTTTCTGTGTAAAAAAAAGGGAATAATGGGCTGAAAAAATCTAGGTGTTTTTACTGGTTTAATACTTTTATAATCGGCGGTAAAGAAGTATAACTTCAAAAAAACAATAGGGGGATTTTAGGGGACCTTGGACCAGCTAAACATTCATGACATTCTGCGTCTATACTAATCAAACAAAATTAATGAATTTTTTAACTTATCCATACCAAACTTACAATTTTTCCTGGTCACACCCCTTTTGAGTATTACATTAGGTTCTGATTAAAATCTGCAATAAATTAATGTCAGTAAATAGTTAAAGTCACCATAAAAAAAACGTACCTAATTACGAATGTTGTAAAATAAAAAAAATGAATTACTGAACGCAACACATTACACACACAAAGTACCATATTTTTACTCCGGGGAAATTAAAATTAAGTTTGCCTGGAACAAACAAAAAAATTTCAACAAGTTGGTATAAATTAATTGAAAAAGTTGCAATGTTTTGTTTGTCACACGTTTGTCATGGAAACAACAAAGAATAATGAAATCCTGCATACAAATTCAAATTGCAATAGCGTATAAAATATGATATGTTTTTGTTTTGTTTGCTTATAAAGGTATAACCTAACCAGGTGAATAGATTTTCAACCATTGAAATGAGAAAAAAAAGAAAATTTATGAATGTAATTTTAACTCAAAACACAAGCTGCACACTCTTGGGTGCTATAAGTTCTGCACCTAACCCATGTTAGATTTTTTCAACGCCTTAACTTTAGTAAAGAACAAAAGCATGTACTGTACACGACCGAAGAGATCCTCTTCAAGTGAATGAATAGGCACAAACTTTAACCCCATATGCATAGGCTACCGTTACATTTTGTCATAAGATTCTTTTATTTTAAGTTGAATCCTTTTTTTCGCAGTGAAATGTTGAGGTTAATTTGCTGTTGCCTGTTGGTTTGGGAACAAAAGTTGGATAGTACCTACCTCGTAGTAGGTTTTTATTTGTACCTACCACAATTTTGTTTGTTTAAGTTGAAAACTCAACAAGTTTCCATTCATTGCCTATTGTAATTAGTTGGCCTCCTTCAAGGACATTATATTGTGGCTAAGAAAGTGAAAAATAATTAAAAACGGTTTTTTTTTTTAAATAGTGATTCTACCTTAAGAATGGTATCCTGAAGCTGTGATAAATTTGCTATAACCAAGACGAAGTTTATTTCTTTCACTGTGTTAACTGATAAATTTAAACATTATCATAACTACTCTGGTATAAGAATTAAGTGCTAAGGGAAATCGTAATTAAAAATTTTACACACACACTTTGTCATATTTTATTAGAAACATTAAGGTTAAAACACATTTTTATAAACTAGGTATTTTAATATTAACATACTAATGAGCACAATTAAGTTTTTTTAATGACAAGTCGTATTTGTTAGTCTGTCCTTTACTATTTGTCATTAAAAATCGCCATATTTTTCTATATTTTTGTTCCCTTAAGTGCTTATCATACTTAAAGTGCTTATAATTTATTGTTAATAGCTACACTTTATTGTTGATGGATTATAATCTCTCCGTCAAAGCTGTGTTGTGTATAGATGTGTTGAAAATATTCTCTGACATAATATTGAATAATTACTTAATGCAGCATAATCTCTTTTGTCATTTGAGTAACATGCCTTATTTGATGTGCACGGCACAACACAATAATTAACTTACTTGCTATATAAAGGAGATCTCTCGTCAGGACACGTAGCAGAGGTATCTACTAACCAGGAGCGGATTGTGTAGTATGAACATGAACCTAATACTGTTGCAATGTATAGAATATTTATTTTAGACGTTAAATTTGTGTATACCATATTACCTCAGTAATAAAGATGGTCTCTTAAAATCTCTCTATTGGCTTTTGTTTAAAAATGCATTTAAAGATTTATTTATTATTTGAAAATGTCGGTAAAAGTTGGTCGAGTGAAGTATTTTATGCAATTATTTATGTTTTTTTGACTTAAGTGCTTTTACCAAAACAACTATGTATTACAGTTTTTATTTTATTTTTTAAGTCAACTTAAGCTGTTTTACTTAAATGGAAAACTGAATTGTCGAATATAAGATATTTTTAAACAAACCTAATTGAAATAAAAGCTTTTTTTTTATTACTCTAAATTAGCAGAAATAATACTTTTTTTTAAATATCAAAATAAATTTTATTTCTTTAACGATATTAACATACATATGTACATTATATGTACAAATGTTTTATTTGTCATTTTCTGAATCTTCGGACAGGTCAGGATGATAAAATTGGGTATGTTTTCGGTCATCAGGTTTTGATAAAAATTATGGTAATTTTTGTCTATTAGTGGCAATAGATCTATCAGATCTTTCTTTTTCTCCCTGCTGTTTATTTTAAGTTGTTCTGTGTAGCAAATAGGTAAATCGGTTGTTAGAACACTAGATATACCACGACGGCGCACATTTAGTTTTTTAAAAGGTTCTTGTTCCGAAAGTGAGGTTTTAAAAAGTATTTCACCAATATTTTTTTTTTCATATCTCACCCACTTAACATCTTGGCACACAAATTTTTGTCCACTTTCATCTACTTATCGCCACTTTAATTTATCCTTTGAAATCCTGGAGAAATCCAAAAACTTGTCTCTATTCATTTCCGTGACAATAAATGGTTTGTTTAAACCTACTGATTGAACAAGTTGGTACAAATCATGAGGATGATGAATATCAATAGATGTTTTCTTTTTCTTTTTTTTCGATAGCTGCATGGTCAGTGTCACACTCCATATGAGTGTGACCTGGGACTTAAAACTTATGGTCAGTTACTTGAATATGAGACTCCTCCGTTTGCATAAATATATAAAACATTGTTGCAACAAACGAATTTTTGTTCTGTCCTCGGCAAGAGTCGCTGTAAAAACCACCTCCTTGCAGTTATCCGGTAACTGCTTAAGGTGTTCAAAGAGACACGTCGCCACCACGTCGTGCATCACCTTCATGCCACATGTAACAAAAGAGCTGATTTGTTACGCCATCCATCATGAACAGTTAAATTAAATGTCCAGAGCTGCCTTTTATAAAATGAGACGTTTATTCTTAAGAACGGAGTGTTGGAAGACACTGCTGGAGATCAAAGATAAACACCTTTAGGGATTCATTATTTTTTCCTCTCATTTTATCATTTTTCTTTGAGTCATAGGCTAGATGAGCTTCGATTTGATGTTCTTTAAGTTCATTTTTGAACTGAATCTGTTCCGTAACATTGCTGGACTTAATTTTCATATTCAGTGTTTCGCATTTATTACATGTATCTAACTGTGGCTTTTTAAACTTTATGTTCATTTTCTTGAAAATATTTGAATATGTAGCTATGGAAACAGTTCCTCCAAATTTGTCTACATATAAACGATACATTTTAGAAATAGATAAGTCTGCATGAAGAAATTTCTGAGCAGACTGTTTTCTTGTATAATGGGATTCGTATGCTGGAAAGCTTTGAATATGGTTTCGAATGTCGTTTTCTCTTAAAGTAGTCAGCTTGTTAGGAGGTGTCTTATGACCCCGCTTGGATATTGAAATGGTTGAGCCAGGAGACTCAAGCTTTTTTTTTACCACTGTTCTAATGAACTGCTCTGTCTCACACAATGTAAAACAAAAACATCTTTGACACACTTGTATCCTTTGGCCATGAACTTGAAGAAAAAAAGAATTGGAATGGGTACGAAACAACGAAATGCAGATCGTATATTGTAGTTGCCAAGCAACCAATAATGTTCAAAAATATTACTTTGAGCTTCATATGAAATCTTTTCACCACATTTCAAACGACACGGTTCCAATTTCCTTACCGTTCTTTTTTGTATACGCTTTCCTTTACTGTTGAAATATTCTTGTCCAGTATTCTTCTTTAATTTTCAAACTTTGCGACTTTTTTCATTTGCTTCCAAGGGCGGTTGCAACAGCTGCTCAGAATTTTCCATCTCTTCGATTGACTCACTATGCGAACAGCTTTTGGAGGGCAAGCGGAAACTTGGATCAGCTACATTGTCATCAGAATCAAAATCGTTTTCTTCAATATTCGCGCTCAAAACGTCATAGCTTTCTTCGTTTTTTGAAATCTGAAGATCTCTATTAATTGTCGATTCCTCCATAGAAAGCAAACCTCGACTCGTGCTAGGAGAATTTTCTGGATATTCAACATTGGCTGTCTGACTTGCCGTGCAAAGATTCATTTCTAAAAAAAAGAACAATAATAATTAAAATTACAATAACTATTGAGTTTTTTTTCTATAAGATTTACCTAAAGGTCAAATGGTCATCTAGCAAACAGACGAGGTTTTCACATGATTATTATAACCTTAATTTCTCGCAAAAACTTATATTACCATTTTTAACTTGGAGCATCACTGTGTAAGTCTTAGGTTCTTTATCACATTCAGTATCATGAATTATTTTCTGAAGTTCACTGTTCGAATTTAAAGCTAACTTTAAAATCTTTTTTGCACGACTCATTTTATCACGTTTGTATTTATTATTTTAGTTTATCGAAAATATGAAATAAATTTAAAGAAATTACGAATGCACGTCTATGATCTCCCAAGACAAACATAAGCTAATTTGTTAACTGTGATACGTTATCGCTTGAGTCGGAGATTTACAGTTCACGTGCATATGGTAAAATAACTTAAATTAACTTGATATTAACTTAGGTCAGTTTAACCGTTATTGAGTTTTTATTTTTATTTAATTCTGTATTAACCCAATATGGTAAAACACCTTAAGTCTATTTAAGAATTTTAAATGCATGAAATTTTTTGTGGTAAATCATCTTAAGTCGACACCAGCGATCTTACTTTGTTGGTTAATATCGAACATAAGCCCAACTTCCTTTTTTCTAAAAAAATTAATAAATTGATACATAAGATGAATCATCATCTACTTAAGTTATTTTACCTTTTGCCAGAACCTAAGAAGTTAACTTAAGATATTTTACAAACGGTCATAACTTTCTTGTATTTAATTATTTATCAACAGGGGTAAGAGAGAAATACAGGTTGTGGACAAAATATTTTAGAAAGCGATAAATAGCTAAAAAAAACCACTTAAGTCGACTTAAGAGCTTTTACCTTTTGAGCAACATGTTCGATGCAACATGTAAAATACTAGCATTAAGCGCTATAAAATAATGGTACATTAATAAAATTTGGTATGATGCCTTTAATTGCCATGTGAATTCAGAACCAGAAGAGTCCATTCAAATATTTTGTGTAAAAGGAAGTTTTTCAGTGTTAAAGAAATTTCTGCAAGGAGTGCCTAAACACTCTGTAAAAATAATGGTAGGTTAATAAAAACTTTTTTAAAGTAATTTGATGCTCATTAGATATTAGAATCAAGATTATAAAAGACCACATGCCTATCATGAGTGAAAATGTGTTTTTTTGTCCATTACAATGACCTTATATTCGATTTATTCGAGTCTTTGATGTAACTTGGGAAACTTTGGTAATATTGACAAAAACATTTTATTTAAATGAGGAATTCAGACTCATATGTCAAAGAATTATATAATCAAGCTGAAATCCGTGAATTTGATGCCTTAATAAACTGTCTATTGTAAAGGGTTTTCCAATAAGAGGTGTTATTTTGATATTCAAAGAAAAATGGCATGTTTGGAGATAAATGATCGGATGTTTATTTCATTATAAAGAGGAAGGTATGCCGTTAATGGAACACAACATCAGCCAAATGGCCGCCAAGACCACGCTTACAGGACCATATCCTTTTCATGAAATTTTCCATACCCAAATCGCAAAGTGGCTGCCATATGTCCTCGATAGCCTCACGTATTTCATCTTTGAGGTCTTGAATCGACGCTGGGCTGTTGGTGTAGACCTTATCTTTCACGTGGCCCCAAAGGAAGAAGTCGCAAGGTGTTAAATCACAAGATCTCGGTGGCCAATTGTGATCACCTCTTCGAGAGATAACACGGTCCGGAAACTTTTCCCGTAAAAGATCGATGGTTTCATTGCTTGTGTGGCACGTAGCGCCATCTTGTTGAAAGTAAACGTTGTCCAGATCAATACCATCCAATTCAGGCCATAAAAAATCATTAATCATCTCTCGATAGCGCAATCCATTGACCGTAACTGTTGCTCCAGCCTCATTTTCGAAAAAGTAAGGTCCAATGACCCCTCGGGACCATAAACCGCACCAAACAGTCACGCGTTGAGGATGGAGAGGCTTTTCAACAATAACTCTTGGGTTTTCCGAGCCCCAGATGCGACAGTTTTGCTTGTTGACGTAGCCTCCGAGGTGGAAATGGGCCTCATCAGTCAAGATGATTTTTCGATGAAATTCCGGTTCATTTTCATGCATTTCAAGGACCCAATCAGCAAAGACACGACGTTGTTGATGATCAGCCGGCTTGAGTTCTTGTGTTAACTGAACTTTATAAGCCTTAAGACCCAAGTCTTTATGCAAAATACGGTGTAATGACGTTTGTGGAATGCCTAATTCCAAAGAACGTCGAGGAATGGACAAACCTGGGTTTTCTTCAACACTTTGGGCTACAACAGCAATATTCTCAGTTGTTCTTGAGCGACGTGCACGGGTTTTATTCTTCACATCACTAACTTGTCCCAACAGCTCGAATTTGTCCACCAATTTCTGTATTGCGGTCCGACAAGGTGCTTCACGACGACCCAAAAATGTTTTAGTTTTACGAACCGTCTCTGCCAAATTTTCACCATTTTTATAGTGAATTTTAATAATTTCAATGCGTTGTTGAAGTGTGTATCGTTAAATTTTTATTAATAGCGTAGTTTCTTCTTTTCAAATGTCAAAAAATGACAGCTACCGAAATAGCGGGCTATTCAAAATATCACCTCTTATTGGAAAACCCTTTATTATTTTAGTTTATCGAAAATATGAAATAAATTTAAAGAAATTACGAATGCACGTCTATGATCTCTCAAGACAAACAAAAGCCAATTTTTTAACTGTGATACGTTATCGCTTGAGTCGGAGATTTACAGTTCACGTGCATATGGTAAAATAACTTAAATTAACTTGATATTAACTTAGGTCAGTTTAACCGTTATTGAGTTTTTATTTTTATTTAATTCTGTATTAACCCAATATGGTAAAACACCTTAAGTCTATTTAAGAATTTTAAATGCATGAAATTTTTTGTGGTAAATCATCTTAAGTCGACACCAGCGATCTTACTTTGTTGGTTAATATCGAACATAAGCCCAACTTCCTTTTTTCTAAAAAAATTAATAAATTGATACATAAGATGAATCATCATCTACTTAAGTTATTTTACCTTTTGCCAGAACCTAAGAAGTTAACTTAAGATATTTTACAAACGGTCATAACTTTCTTGTATTTAATTATTTATCAACAGGGGTAAGAGAGAAATACAGGTTGTGGACAAAATATTTTAGAAAGCGATAAATAGCTAAAACCACTTAAGTCGACTTAAGACCTTTTACCTTTTGAGCAACATGTTCCATGCAACATGTAAAATACTAGCATTAAGCTCTTTAAAATAATTGTACATTAATAAAATTTGGCATGATGCTTTCAATTGCCATGTGAATTCAGAACCAGAAGAGTCCATTCAAATATTTTGTGTAAAAGGGTGTTTTTCAGTGTTAAAGAAATTTCTGCAAGGAGTGCCAAAACACTCTGTAAAAATAATGGTAGGTTAATAAAAACTTTTTAAAGTTATTTGATGCTCGTTAGTATTAGAATCAAGATTATAAAAGACAACATGCGTATAATGAGTGAAAATGTGTTTTTTTGTCCATTACAATGAGCATTGACATACATTTTGGCACCATTTTATAAATTTAATGATGGGAATGGGGAATGATGGGCTTTCTGAGTTTTGAGTTTCCGGGATTTAAGGTTTTCTGGGTGTTGGGATTTAGTTTTTACTTTCTTGCGTTCTAGGCATTGCGTACTAGGCATTATCTTTCTATTGTTATAAGGGAAATCTTATACCAATATGTTATTTAAATAGTTTGCAATTGTATTTAAAGCAAGTACTTACATATTTTACAAGCAATCCAACGTTAAAGTTAACGATTTATGAATGAAGAGCGAGAAACAAATCCAGTTTATTAGTAGAAGGACAAAATCCTGAAATTTAAAATCTAGAAAACCAAAAATCGTGAAAACCCAAAATCCAGAAAGTCCAAAACCCCGAAAACATTCACTCCCGAAGGCCCAGAAACCAGAAAATAAATAAATTGAACGACTGGATTGCACGTACTTGCTCTTATACATAAAGTTACTATAAATGCTAAGCCTTTTTAGTAATTAAAAACTTGTAAATGCAGTTTACAAAAAAAAAATGGTCTTAAATGAATTTATCCTCAAAACTAGGTATACAATCTGATTTCTTCTATAATCATTCATTTTTAGAAAAAAAAAAAATTGAAAATCTTTAGAGCCGTTTAAAAAAAAAAACTATTTTTAGCAAGGACTTTTATAAAAAAATTGGTACGCCATTTTTAAGTTATTATTTATCAACATCTAAACATCTAAATTTTGAAAAAAAAATATTGAGTAGTTTTCGTAGTCTTAAAATCCAAAAAAATAATTTTCGAAAGTTTTTTTATTAAAAATTATTACGGCAATTGAAAGCGTTCATATAAAAAAAAATGGTTGAAACTGATTGAGTCATGAAGGAAAAAATCAGATTTAAAAAAAAACGGTTTCATGGCACTAGCCTAACGAAGGCTTGTTAAATTAAATTACTCCTCGTCCTCATAAACCTCAATTTGTGTACTTACGTGTAGTGATGCGTAAACTGCATTGCGGTTACACACTTCTAAATGAATTTTTTGCATTTTTTTTCCATAGAATTTTAATTTGTACAATGTAAAGGAAATAATCAACGACAATATATACCTTTCGTTTGTTTCCCTTTTTTTGGTGTGAACACGTGCTTAAGAAAAGGTAGCACTTGGTCTTGCACTTTGTATGTTTTGGGTATGGCCTATTGACCAATAAAACGTCCCCTACAAGTTGCATTTATTTTGCATTTTATTGTTCCTTAAAGTCTAAAACTAAGGTAAAAGAAAATTGAGGTATTCCGTATTCAGCGCTCCCAATGCTGAAGCAGGATATAATGAATATTTTGGAAGTATCTTGAAGTAAACAAAAGCATGTAGGCAGAGCTACTAAAACAGTAAAGTTTAAAAAGTAGTCGAAAAGCTTATATTCTTGTTGGATTAGAAAATAAATTAAACTGCGATAGCGATCAATTGTACGAGTAAGTAGAAATAAAGTGCTCAAAAGTAATACAGCTATTAAAAAAGGTCATAAATTTGTCAATTAACATTTTTTTATTTTTTAATTTTTTGAATACTAGCGCCCCACTAAGGGGTTGATATTTGTATCCCAATACGTCACTGTTGGTTTAATTTAATAGCTGTCGTATGAAGCTTTCATTAGACAAACGCCAACACGTCAATGTCGCGCACAGGTGCTATAGGTGTCATAAAAAAAAAAAATATTTTAATGCTCTCGTAATTATTTTCCAGAAAATATGTTTTGATGTCAAAGTGCTTTTAAGTGAGTTTCAATGTTCGATATAACGATATATTTTTTATTCCTTTTTAACAATTACTAAAAGGGTGTGTATATTTTTACGGATAATTTATTTTCAAAGTGCACACAAAATTTGTTCAGCAAAAAAAAAAAAAAAATAACCTTTTCAAGTCAGATAAATCCATTTGATCTGAAATCTTTTGTATAATTTAATTTGAATTTTATAATCATAACCCTTGTTACTGAGTTCTCCAGAAATTTCTATACATATTCACGTTGAAAAAAAGAGAAAAAAAAATACGAAAAATACCTAAACCCTAGACCCGTGTCATTGCCATAAACACAAAATGTGTAAGGCAAATAACACAGCACGTGCCCCGAATTTGCATGTTTGTTTATTCTTAGTTAATTGAGTTGAAAATATTATAAATATAAACCTTTCTTGTTGCCATTTTCTGAAATTACGGAAAAAACAACATAATTTGCTGAAGAATTGCTTAGAAATTTTGTTAAAATCACAATTTAAGGTTGATTTTATCAACTCTTTGTAATTATTATGAAGAGTTCATAATTAAACGAGTTTTAAATTTTCAAAATGTTGTTGTAGTGATATGAGTGTTATTATGTATCGTAAAATAAATTTCTATTTTAAACTCATGTTTGGATGGAAATTTTAAAGTTGTTTTCTTTGTAAATGGTTTTATTTTGATTTTGGTTCGGTTGTTAGAATTTCAAATTAAGCCACCCAATATATTTGGACACACTTTCGATCTTTTTTTTCGAAATACGATTGGAAAATTCTTAATTTTACAGAAATGGTTCGGATGAATTTGATGCAAAATGTTTTGCGATTTACTTTAAAACTCCATTTCTGCGCTCTTAGGCGTTTCTTAGGTCAATTTTCACACCGAAAAAAATTTAAATTTAAATTTAAGGTAAACAGATTTTTTTAACTGGCCCAAAAGACAAATATTACTTTTCCGTACACATAAAGTAAATAGATATAAGTAAGGGAATATAGTGATTTTCTAAAGCAAAACTGGTTTTTAAAATTAGTTGATTTTCCGCAATAGAAAATACGTTTTGTGGGTTGGAGGTTTTACAAGATCTAAAATAGACAAAATTTTCTTACCCGCAAATCTTTAAACAAAATCTTGGATGTGAGGCAGAGGATACCGATCTGGTACTGTGATTGCATTCAAGCGTCGGTAATCGCCACATGGTTGCTATTCGCCATTCTTCTTGGGAGCTAAATACAAAGGTGAACCCCAACTGCTTTTACTTGGACACCAAATGCCAGCTTGCAGCACGTAGTCAAGCTCCTTCTTTGCTATTTTAAGGCGTTTAGGATTCAATCTTCGTTCTTTTGTGAAAACAGGTTGTCCATTGGTGATGATCAGATGCTGCACCTTCGAAGATAATTTCGACCCATCACTTTCAGCATCGTATCCGCAATCAAAGCGCGCTTGTCGAGCTCAAATTCAGATACTGAAACTACTGCACGAATATTTTAAGGTAGCCTTTCTAACCACAAAGCCTTCATCACCTCGTCTGTTATAGATCTTCCGGCCAAATCACGCATCTTCCGCAGCAACTGAGAAAGTTTATCGTCGCCTAATTCGATTTCGAGCTTCGAGAGTTTGCGGTGATCCGAAAGTATGAATTCTCGAGTCAAACCGTCCTTCACTGTTTTGTATTTGTTTTCAGAAGGTGGATTACGAATAATGTGAGAAAACACCAGCAAATACTTCGGATCCAGCGTTTAAATGAAGTAATCGTAATGGTCTGGTCACGTGCGATATTAGAATTTTGGAATTTCATTTGAAGAAAGTATAGGTTGGGTTCTTCCTTCACAAAATTGCACCGGTTTAATTGTAATGTGATGAACTTAACTTCCTTCTTGAATCGCCATTTTCCTCACCTCCAGGCATTGTTCGCTTAAAACAAAGATTTATTATGTCGTTGTATGAATTGGCTTTGATCAGGTCCACCATTGTGGCCTTCGTTGTTAAAAGATTATTTTTCTTTATTCTAACATCCAAAAATCCAACTTAAAAAAGATGTTGGAGGAACTATGATAAAATTATTAATGTCCAGACAAATACAAAGAACAATAACTTTTTATTTATTTAAAATACAACAAATCATGTAACAAACAGTTATTTGCGAAAACTGAAAATTGAAGAATGAAAATATTAAAATTTTTATTTTTTTATAGAAAGTAGTAAGAAGACGAGATTATTAAATTTTTAAATGATGAGTGAAAAATTGCAAAATAGGTATTAAAGTAAAGTATAAAGTTATAAATTATTTAAAGACTCGCCACACATTTTTAGCGTTTCGGCCAGGTGGGTCTCACTAGGACTCATCAGTTGACATTGTTAGTGAGGCACCTTGTCAAATTTTGTTTATATTCAGTTCAGCTTACATAAACTTTTTGGCAAAAGTCTAATGTGAACTATATCCAACAAGACTAAAATTCTTAATCATTAAAATTGGAAAGGTTTGCCCAGGGCCAGTCTTTATTTTATTTGGCACTCTGGGCCAACGTTCCATTGTATCTAGTATCCCTGTGTAAACACGGTCACTATAGTCCAGTCAAGATAATTGCAATCCCTGATCCCAATAACTTTATTATTAGTTAAACTTGTTATACCTAGTGCTAGCAACGCTTTTAGATCTTAAAGAATGAGTATTGTTTTAACGTTTTAAGCTCTCGTACTATAAGTTCAGACCGTGAGCGACATAGTGGCCTAAGTGATTTTTTCACTTTTTTTATAAAGTCCATAACTACTTTAGCAGTATTCAGTTATTTTCGAAAAAGTTGTACTTATTGATATTTCATACATAACTATTTCAAAAGAACACAATTTTTGTGACCATTATTTCAAGTTTTCGCTTCTTGAAAAAAACAAAGTTCAAAAATCTGTTTGGCCGCTATGGTTCTCACGGCCTGAGTTATGATAAAATTTCAGCCATTTCCAATAAAACATTCTTGTGTAAATTTAAAAACCGACCAAAATTGACACTTTTGTATGGAGGGTACTTCAAATTTAGATTTTTTTTTTTGTTTAAATGCTCAAACAAATAATAGTGTTGGTTTTCAAGATAATGGAAGCATCCGTAAGCTCTTAAAAAGCTTGGTAAAAACCAATATTATAAATTTTGTTGATAAATATCCGCAGAAGGGTATCAAATTCGATTTCTGTTCATTATATTTAATGCAATTTTTTTTTTCAGAAATTTTGCTTTAGTTTCTGCAACTTTCGAGACATATTTTAATGTCAAAACATGGAGCAATAAATCCAGTACTGGTGCACTAAATTTGTATCAAATTCGTATAAAATTTTCTACTACTTACTTTTTGTAATTTTGAGTGTTAATCAGTCATTTGTATTTCGGCTGCGCACAGTGGTGCTTTTTATGAGTTTTAGCGTCAAAATTCATTTCCGTAGCCATTTCTTGACGAAAATTAATGAAATTTGGTACATTTTGAGATTTGATTATGAAAAATACAAAAAGTCGGTCAAATTTTTAATTTACCTGCAAAATGGCTGCTCCAATATGGCGGGCGGAACAAGCAATGAAAACGATAAACTGAAAACAAATCATTCTCTTAATTATAATTTTGGCTGAATTTATGCAAAATAGGTCCTAAGGTTATAACCAGGACAAAAAACTAATGAGTTCACAAAAAAAGACCATATTAGCCTGCAATATACACACACTTTGGCGTACAACCTTTAAGCTATTTCTTGGACTATTATTTTGGTTTTTGTTTGACATAAGCAATTACGAGATCTTGCTAATTAATGCTCGTTGAAAAAATTGACAGTTTTGAAGATATAATGTTGCCAACTAACTTTAAAGGCAACGAAAACAGCGAAATAATATAAAATAACAATGTTCAATAAAATTAAGTATAATTTGTTCTGTGACCCCTAATATGACGTCACGTTTTTGAGATAAGATGTTATTTTGGTGAAAATTATCTTGAAAACGTGATATCATAGAGTTTTCCTGACTTCTGACACTTTAAATCTAAGCTTAAAAATATACTTTAAGGATTCTCAAGTGTTTCCAATGTGAACAGCATTGGTGGAACATATTGTAGACTTAGAGGGTTAATAGCATAAAATGCAAAATCCGAGTGAGTATATTTTACTTTGAGTTCAAAATTATGTAAACATTAAGACCCAAATGAAATAAGGCATGAACGATGAACCACATCTAAAACGCGTTTCTTATGAAGTACATCCCGAAAATGGATCAACAATACTTTGAGTTTGTAGAGACAAATGTGGTTATAGCTTGGGCGATAATTTCAAAAAAAAAATTCTACATCATTCAACAAAAAAGGAAAACATTGAAAAAGGGGATTTAAAATATTTTACATTGTTTTATTTTATAAATATAAAATATAAAAATTAAAATTTTACTTACATTGTTTTTATTATTTTACTTTCAGATTTCACCATGATGCCAGTGTATTTCTGACCCTCGAAAAACCAAAAGAGATCTAACAAGATTGTGATATTTTACAATAAAGTACGTGTAAGAACTTGAAAAAAAAAGACAAAATATTAAGTTGAATTTATTTAATTTATTTACAAAATTATTATTTAATTTAAAAATTGAACCCTTCATCAAAATAAGTTTAATTTAAAGTTAAACGTTAAGTTTACGTCTAGAAAATATTTTTAAATCTTAGTTTACGTAAGGCAAAAAAAAAAGACAAAAAAAGACATTTTTGAATACTCTTACTCTATAAACTGCGATCCATTTATCTATCTAAGCTGAATTTCACCAAAGGACTCATTTATATTATTATAAAAAACATACAAAACTGCAGTCAAAAGTCGCCATGTCACATGGAGGCCAGGAATGTATGTAATATTTCCAGCTGATGAACTCATTTTAATGACATACGGTCCAGCATTGCCAAGAATCAAACCGCGACCAACCTTGGACTGCCTCCACGATCCACTTGTATTGAACTACGGCAGAACCTTATCCCCAAACGATATTCCCCAACAGCAGACAACTTCTTCTTCTTCGAAGCAAGCCAGTTCTGTGAAGCTGCACAAACCACCACCGTCACCGCGAACCACAAAACAGCAGCCACTCATGCACACCTCTGCACATGATGAGTCATCACGTTCCCGTCCCTCATCCAGTCGATTCCATCCAAATGAGTCCAGCTCAGCTGTCGAACCATATGGCCTAAACGAACCCGAGACCCCCGTCGATGATCCCTACCTAGATGACTATGGAATTTCCCGCGAACGCAGCCCCAGTATATATTTGGAACCTCCAAGTCCTGACTTGTCGTCCAGTCGTCCGGCAACGCCGTCTTCAAAACCTAAGTCCCCACAAACAAAAAGCAAACTTCGTCCGAAACTTAATATTTCCCTGGGTCGTTTAGGCCGACAGCAGCGTGAAATAAACGAGTCGGCGAGATTGCGTGAAGATCTCCACCTGCACGTCGAAAATCCCACATTCACCCGCGAAAATCTTAGAGAAAGAAACTTTGATGCTTTCTTTGAATCTGGTGAGCCAGTTTACAAGCTACACCCAAAGCCCGCATCATCTTCCAATCTTACGGCTGATTCCCTTTCCCCTTCGGCCAGCTTTGATGGAGCTAGCGGCGGATACGATACAATGGCATCGTTAAAGCCTGGTAGTTCGTCGGGGGGTCATGGACGTTCCAAAGAACCCTTGAGTTCACGATCGAAAAGCGCCGACTATGATAGTGAGAAAAAGACGACTGGTGTGCCCCAGAAAGGTGACAGGTGCCCCCAAAAGATTACTTTACAAAACTTAGTTTGGACATTTTTTTTCAGCTTTTTCATGAGTTTGGTTCAACTAAAATTAAAAAAAAAAAAAAAAAATGATAAATAATTAACTGAAAGCAGAGTAATATTGAAATACTTTGAAATTTGTATAAAAAATACGTTTCGTGTGGAAAATATAATTTTCACTTAACAAAAAGCAAGCGAATTGTTTTGGTTTGGTTTTAATTTGTGGCTTGTTTTTTATAGCAAACAAAATTTGAGTGTGATATTTTGCATCTTATTTGATAAGTTGGTAGATGAATTTCTTTGTTATGTATGTTTAAGTTCTTTTGCAGACAATTTAATTAAAAGATGGTATTCCAAAATTACCGTACCAGTGGAAGAAATAATATTTTGCTACAATTGGAACATATAATTTTTGTTTCTAAAGATAATGTTTTATATATAATTCGCAATTGAAAAGAGCAATGTCTTCTTTCTTCTTCTTTTAAAATGACTATATTATGTTCTTCTATACAGCGTTCATTTTGGAACACCTAGATTAATGTATAAGTCTTGCATTCATAATGTAAAATTTCATATTTTTCAATTTCTTTTGATAAGAAAAGAATTTTTCGTTTGAGTTTAAGTTAAAAATTGTTGTTTCAAAATTATCAGTCAATTGAAAAAAAAAATGTTTTGTGTATACCCTATTACTAGGATTTTTTTTAAATGTATCTTTGCAGTTACTATTTAAATAATACATATCTAAGTTATTTGTTTTATAGCTTGGAAACTATCACCGAAAACATAATCAAAATACACAAATTTATAAAATTTCCTTTGGCAGTAATATTGGCTAGGATTGGTGTTGGTAACCTTTAACCTTTGACATAATTTTTCTGAAACCAATACTGATAACCAGTTAATAGTATATATATTATTATATATTGCTTTTGTTACTTTTCCGTAGTGTAAGGATAAGGGAATGGGTCAAAATACTGCATTTCACAAATCTGCTTTTTTGAAAAATATTCTGCTATTCAAAATTCTATCTGTCAAAATTCTGCATTTCAAAATTCTTTTTTTTTTCAAAATTCTGTAAATTAATACTTAAGAAAGAATATTCTGACTTTCTTCAGTAGGTATAACCCTTTTATGAAAAAAAAATATTACCTGCTATGTTTAATAATAATTATTTAATATTGTAGGCAATATTTTTTTTTTTGTGGATGGGATTAGTTGGAACTTAGTTAGACAAAGAAGCAACAGTGTGGCAGAAGTTTACTATTTTTATATGGCTATCATCAGCCATTTTTCTGAAAAAAAAATGACAGTTCTTCTTCAAGAACAAAAAAGAAATATAAACTTAGTACTATTATTACGTTCTGCTTTATTTCTGTCAAATTTCAATCAATGAATTGGTGGATGAACTGCATTATAGATCCAAGAAGCAACACTGCCACTTTCTAAAACTGCCCCACGACTTATGTCATTGTTGACATTTTTTTAATAATTTTAATAAATAAATAATTATTGTTTCTTTAAAGCATGATTCCAAAATACATAATTTTTTCTACAAAATTCATAAAGTAACTTTAAAAAGCGCGCACTTTTTAACATTTTCCAAATGAGTTTTTTAAATTATTTACACATTTTCGCTAAACAGAATTTTGATAAGCAGAATTTTGAAAACAGAAATTTTGTAATTTTGAAAACAGAATTTTTTCATTGGCAGAATTTCGACCTCAACCCAATAGTGATTGGCACAAAAATTTGGTTTTTAGAATTTGTCTTTTTTATCATGAAACAATCATGAAACGTAAAGAAAAAAAAATTTAACTTTTTTGTAAACAAAATTAAACTTTTTTGTAAAAAAAATTTTCGCAACAGTACGGAAAACTTTTGGATTACTTATGTAATTAATTTTTTTATTTCTTCAGGTCAAAATGAGGTCAAAATTCTGCTTTCAAGATTTTGCTTTCCAAATGTATGTTTTTCAGAATTCTGCTTTTAAAAATTTTCGTTTAGAAAGCAGAATTTCGAAAAACAGTGTTTTTAAACCTTAACTGATAATATTTTTCGGTAAAAAATAAAACGAAAAACGCAGTGGGGCTATAGTAACCAAGTCTTTATCAGTAGCTACTCGCTAATCATGTATTTCAAAATTTAATTATTTGGCTCTTCAAATGTTGGGTGTGTGATAAGTTCCCATAATAAAAGTAGAGTTCGTTCCCACATTGCATGGGAACCAAAGCCACTTTACTAAAGTGAATTGCATTCCCACTGAGTGGGAGCTAAGTCCCTCAGTGGACTTAATTCCCCCGCACATAGTTTCTTGCATCGAAAAAAAAGATTTTTTAAAACTTTGTTGCACTCTATCTTCTTATTAAGTACAAAGAATTAAACCCGGGTAGTAAAGAGTTCAAAATGTCAAGCTGAATATTTATTTCTCTCAAACTTTTTCTCGAACATTAGAAATTGAGAAAAATTAATTGCAAAATAAAGGAAACAACGGGAGAGAAGCGCTAGGCAGGGGAATATGCCTGTATGTTTAAGACATCGACGATCAATAATATTCAAAGGAAATCCTGTTAATTATTTTTGTGATATTATATCCTTGGCCCCTTCTTACGTAAGGCTGACAATATCAATTTCGAAATCGACAACGATAGCTATGCTTCACGTAAGAATACAAAAAAACATCTTTCGTCTAAACGATATCGACTCGATTAGGTACTTGCTGTTGCTTCACGTAAACAAAACTGTTAATTACTATCGTTTTGTAAATATCACTTAATCTTTTCCAGATTAAAGGAAACAAAAAGGACTACAATTCAATTCTTCATCTTTTTTTTGGGGCGGAGTAAGTTGGATTTCCACACTTCTTCTTGCAGCAATTTGTAGCTCTTGGATTCGATCAGTTGCCTTTTTAAAACTGAATCTTCAGGGCATGATTGGGAATATTTTTTCTTTCCACTGGACAGCTTAAACTTTGCCAAATAATTTTTATCAGTTTTGTTGCCTCACCACCGAGTAATGCTTCGCTAGTAGTCAAAACAATATCCCAACATGATTTATTGTGTGTTTCATTTTCAAAATAAGATTTCAAATCAACATAAAAATAAACAATTTCTGAGAGTGAAAACACAAAAAGTCATGTTTGATGTTGTTTACAGTCGTTCCAAAACTAAAGGTTACGAGAACGATAGACGATACAAAAGCAATGATACTACGTGAAGCAAATAGTTGATGATATCGGTCACAGCTATCGTTTAGACGATAGTGATAGTCGTCAGAGGAATTATATGATGAGAGCCCTTATTTGGCTGTATCTGTACCTACTATAGTAGGTAGCTTAATATCTTAATAGCTATTAAGATATTAAGCTTTTACAGTTGGTTATCAATTTTTTAAAAGAAACCTAGATTCAAAGATTGTTGTACAGATTGCATTTTAATCGTAGAATCTGCAACTACATTAAAAAAATCCATATAAATTTACAATATAAGCCTCATTATTTACCAAATGAATATAACCGTCGACAATAACTCAAAATATTCATTTAAATGTTTCTACGAAATATCAGAATAAAAAATTACAATAATTCCATTATAAAATCGAAATTTTCTCTAAACATTGACGACTTCCCAGAAACAAAATATATTTACTGCTAATGGTTTTGTTAGATATAATATAAGATTTTTTTTATTTTTATAATTGAAAATTCACAAAACACTTTTAAGACGAAATTATTTATAAATGCGAACATCTAAGATACGAAAATGCAGCTGCTTCAATGTGATACCCGATTCGTTTGACATACAAAATTCAAGAAAATCGGTAGCAGAAGTTTTGAGCACATACCGCCAAACCTAAATTGAACTCCATATTATTGTTATGTTAAAGGTACCTACATTATGGATGTTCTCGTATAAGCGAATTTTATGGATAGTAGAAGTAGGTTAGATAGCTTTCATGATGTTTGTGTTTTTTCTGCTTTGGTTAGGTACAAACTGTAGTCAATTTTATTTTCACGATAGTTGAGTGACGAGCGGGCAGTATCAATTCTCAAAGGAGTTTATTTTATACTTTTCGTTTAGTTTTCAAGATTGATTTTTTTGTTCGTGCTTTGCTACCCCCATCCGTTACCCCAAGGACGATAAATACGAAAGATACGAAACAACCTGGGAAAAACATCATAAAATCTTCACCGATTTATTTCTATTTTTTTTCGCATAAAAGTTGGCTGAGCTATAAAATTCCCATATACCAACCCATATCGTATAGCATGCCATTGAACTCTAGTTTCAGGAAATAAAACACACACACAAACATATCTACGAGTATGCAGTTCGTATTGCTCCTGGGGACACCAGTTGGATGTCTGATGCTGTAAGCAATAAGAGAGATAATGAGGAATATGTACCTTCAATTTTATCACCAAAACGAAAAAGCTATAATTAAAGAACTTCAAGAACTTCAGAGAAAGTTGAGACCCAAATGTCATCAGTAAAAAGGATTGACCCAAAAATCATTTGACCGAATCATGTTTCCCGCACTATCAAAATGCGATTTTACAATGTAATGAGTAACTCAGTACCGTTTCCTCGAAAATAGTAATTTTTTATAATGTTTATAATGTTCATCAAAAAAATAAATGGGTACAAAGCTTTTTTCAATAAGTAACATCATCAAATTTAAAATTTGTGGTGTAATGTTCTTATTTCTCATTTCCGTCTAATTGAACGAAGAATTCTTGTCGGCATTTTTACTCGCTTATTTTGATAACTACGAAAAAAACAATTTTACAGGTGTTTCACTATTTTGATGGCAACATTTTAAGACTACAAACTTGAAAATACATAGCATTGTTTTTTAATTGTTAGCATTTCAATGCATCAAATACCAAAAATAGTTTATTTTCGCAAAACCACGTGGATGAAAACCAAGAACAAGAAGTAGTACTTTCATCGAACATGGAATTCGTTTTTGATTGCATTCCATTGATTCCCATGATTTCGACTCACAAAAAATTTGAATAAATCAATACCAACAGAAAAATCTCATAAAATTAAAAAAATAGTAGGTAAACTTCGTCCTATTAATTCTCATGACATGGAAAGACCCATATCATTTATAATGAAAACCAATGGAAGGCTGTCAAAAAATTTAGAATTCGGGAAAATGTTTTTCTGCAAAAAGAGATTCGGACCATTTTTTTTTCCAGGAAAATGTAATTCGGAAAAACTGCCCAAAAATTAATTTTTTTTATTTGCAATATTATATATATATATAATATCCTCGAATTCAATTTGTTTTTGCCTTTAAAATAATGGCAGGGTTGGGTTTCTTGTTAAACATTCAAATCTGCGAGTATGAGTAGGCATAAAGTACGTTAATTAGAAAAAAAAAATAATAGCAATGTTATTTTGTGACAACATAAAAGAGTTATTATGTACATAAAATAATAAATAATATAATTATGAATTTTCAATTATGTATAATAAAAATTGAATCCCTACTAACAATGATAGAAAACCCTACAAAAGTAATATTTTCGCCGATGTGTAAATATTTACTTGAAAAATTATTTTATTTTTTCCCACAAAATACCTTTATACTTTATTTCAAATGAATTTGGTCTTTGTTTGAATTTCAATGGCAAATGTTTTATTATTACCTTCTGTGAACACACAATTGCTTGCAAACATAAAGGTATGATTTCATTGCAGACATAATAATTCCAAATAAAATTCCATAATGAATGTTTTGTCCAATTTAAAATTTCATCCAATCATAAACTTCAAATTGTGTGTTTTTATTCTTTCATTCGGCTTCCCAAATAATAAATATAATAATAATAAGAAAAAACACATCAGAAAAAAAACTTAATCCCACCATCAATTCGATGAAAAATATTATTATTAATGAATGATTTTTTTTTTTTTTTTTTTTTGATAGCAGAAAAAGTATTTTTTATTATTTTATTTTTTGATTTTTTTATGTTTTGTTTTAAGTTTTGCTTTGATTTTTTTTTTTTTTGAGTTTTGTTTTAAAAGTTTGATTTTGATCGATGATTTTATGAAACTTTAATTATATTGATGTATTTTTTTTTGTTCTTTTCTCCATTTTTGTTTTAATTCGACAATAAACACAATGAACAAATATTGTGTTTATAGGTTTCTTGGGAAAATCTTCAGGTGGGCAAAAAGGACGTAGCTTCTTTGGGTGGAGGGGACCACGCGGTGGTTCCCTTAGCCCCCAGGCCAGTATGGCTTCCTACAATGGGGTGCTAAAGGATTACGGACATCCTAATATGACTGAGGCTTTTAAATCCCAAAATAATGTTACCTTCAAATTGATTAAAACAGGTGAGTAATAATAAAATAAAATTATTATTATAAAATAAATATTATATTGATTTGCCTATTTCAATTTATTATAAAAAATTGAAATTATAGGAAAGGATTGTAAAGGAAAATTATTTTATTTTTTTGATAACAATATACTATGACAAATTAATAAGAACAAAAAACAGAAAAAAAAATTCGACAGTACATGATTTAATAAAACTTATTTCTACTTTTTACTATACACTTTTATTTACTTTCCAAATTAACAAACACTTTTATCTATAACAAACTGTTTCGCTATTACTCTTTACAATTTACAAGAATTAATCACCATCACTTATCTTTATCACAGTCAAAATTAAACTGTGTCGATCTCCTTCTCCGACCTAGTATTTATACTCCTCTCATTTCTTCTCGAAGGATCCAGAGATCTCTAGTATCGTTAAGTAAAAGAGACAAATACACACACACAGATAGAGACAGATATAAACAGATTTCGTTCCGTTCCATTTCGTTCTTTTCGAAGTTAGAAAGTTTGACGTTCGGATGGAAGCGTTCAGAGCTTTAGTTATTAATCATAACCAAAGACCTACATGTGTCTTTTCGCCTGGGTGTGTTCGCTCCTATATTCGTAACAGTATTTTTAACTTTTTTTTATGAAAGCATAGTTACATTTTGGGTAAATACTTTGGAAAGTGTTACAAAAATCGTTGTTTAAATCGATACCCCTTAATAACGTTATCTCAGTGTCCAAATAAACCTCGAAACAAACAAATAAATTACTATTCACTCCCTAAAATTATATTGAGCTTCATTTTGAAATATTTCAAATAATTTAAATTTCTAGTAGTCGTTGTCAATTTCAAATTTCCATATACAAGACCTAAAAGTAGGCAATGTAATACACAATTATTTCAATCACACCAAAAAGTATACTATTCTATTACAACACATTTTCTTGAAATGCATTTCGTTTATCCTCATGATTGACAGTTTGTAAGCACACCTTTAACACTAGTTTTTGCTTTTTCGTATATTATAGTTCAATTTAGTGTATCTCAAGCAGAAAGCGCAAAATAAACGTTATATTAACCTATGTATTTTTATAATACATCTGAAAAAATACACACTGCAGTGTGAAATATTAGATCAACTTCTCCTACACGTACCCCGACTAGGTTCAATTTCTTTAAGTGTACCCCAGGGGAGGTCTCTTTTTCGGTCTTCTAAGAAAACTGTTATTCATAGGAATAGGCACTAACTGAGTTTTTGCTAGGAACTAGGTCAATAGCAAGACGCAACCGATTATTTTATGGTCAACCTTTCCCAAAGCGTCCACGGTCATAAGCTAGGATCCAACTGAATAGTCTAGTAAGCAAAAGCTTTTACGGTCCACGGTCATAAGCTAGGATCCAACTGAATAGTCTAGTAAGCAAATGCTTTTACCTCAAAAAAATTCAACGATTTTGAAACTTAGCACACTTACTAAGGGATACCTGCTGATGACCCAAAAAAAGTCCTCAAGAAAGTCAGGAGAAACATTCCGTTCTTTTCAGTTTTTCACGTCGAAAACGTTTTTCATCTCGATAACGGTTTCTCGTATCAAAGCATTTTGTTCTACGTGACTCTGATCTTTGTTCGTCCCCCCCCCTTCCCACGAAAACACAATTAAGGATAAGTTCTACGACTCTCAATAGATTCGACCGCCCGCTTCTTTTGATCTCTCTTTCTCTTAGAGAGAAAACGTCGGGCGTCCCAACCTTCTTTTTTGCCCGTAGAAGTCTACAGCTGTTAGCTGCTGGCTGCTCTCTCAGTGGCTCTAGCTTTTGTTTGCAGCACTGCCTCATTCTTAGCTGCATGGATTTCCGTTGGGGTCGCTTGGTTAAACCAAGATCATCAATGATGGCACTTTTGATGGCTTGTTGACAATGTCTTCACTGGGCGTCTATGATTGCTGCTAAGAGAAACGCGGCCAGCAAAAGTTTTAGTGGTTTTTTGCAATTTTAGTTTTGCGACAAAAAATTTTTTCACATCATCTGCTCGTGTCGTTGTGGCATCATAAACATCTGCACCCGCCCCGCACTCGAGACAATACTAAGTAGTGGTCTAAGTCAACGTTTGCTCCCCCAAACGTTCGGAGATCTAGGTACTCGGAGCATGCCTCATGAAAATCGCGAAGTTATCAATTTGGTTGACGGTTTTTTGATCTGACGACCGCCAAGTCCCCTAGTCAGTACCTACCAACCATCTCTTTTTCAGTAGCACTGGAATTTTGGATTGTGGAGTCTTTTTTCCAGTTTCAAAATGTGTTTTAACATTCCAGAAACCAGTTTGATCACCGTAATGTTGTCAACGTTTTGTCAATCCTTATCCGAAATGCAGGCAAGTCATAAAATTCTAGTTTTTTTGCGAACTATTTTAAAAACCAAAGACAAAGAACTTTCCCCCTTCAATTTTGGTTCAAATTTCATCTTTGCAGTGACTTTCATCCATCTAACTTTACTGTTCTGCTAATAGGGTAAGTTCAGTCGCCAAGGAAAATTACACGTTCTTTTTTTCCCAAAAAGCTTTTAAACTTTTTTAAAGACAGTTCTTGTATACAATTCTTGTGCAGTTTTGTGGAATCGGCCACAGGAAGGCACTCCTATTGTCGTAGACATGCCGGAAGTATTCTTAAAGAACAATGGCTTGAAACAATGTACCTATTATGAAGATGGCAATAACCAATTTAAAAAAATCTTCTATATTTCACTTCGTATTGCTTATTTCCTATTCGGTATCAGAAAATTTGCATCCACAGTATTTCACTGCACCAAAAACTGCAATCACTCTAAACTTGCAGCTGCTTGTAGTGGTGTCGAACATTTTTTGTCAGTATTCCTTTCAACTTTGTATATTTTATTTATACAACAGTCTGGCCTGAAAAAGACCTAGTTATTTATACAAAAATAAACCCCATAACCTGCTACCGTTATGTAGCTTTGACTGAAGAGCCAATCAAGAAAAACAACTTCGCTTTACGCACCATTTTCTTATAAACAATAAAAACAAATAGTTTTCTAACACTAACACCATTATTACTCCCACACTCATACCAATACACATCATTATAATGATTCACAGTTATTATTGTTGTGCCATTGTTTCAGCAGCTAATTGGTCTTCATGCTTTAAAATAAGGAGTAGGCATGCAATTACTGTTACTTTTTTCGAGTATTGCTTTTGCAGCCATAAAGACGAGGACGAGGAGAGCTCTCATCTATTGTTGGCACTCAAATTATTGTTTCGTATATCGTGTGTTTTTATTTATAAACATAAAAATACCACTCGTGACTTCGTGAGTGAATGTGGGAATTTTTTTTTTCGTTTTTTTTCTAAATAAGCCTGACATATTCATTAGACTTCCGGTATGCCTTTCATTCTTTTTTTCTGGGTCAAGTGTATATGTGTGCTTGTTATCCCTGCATAACTTACCGAGGATATAGCAGGTACCTTACCAACTAGAAAATGCTCCTTTGCCTGCACTAAAGTTATAAAACCATTGATGGCAACGTTAGAGAGGTTCAACGTCTTGTGTACAATTTCAGTATGACAAAAACATAAATTCCCTCCCCTGCTAGTTTGACTTTTTTATGGAATATTTAATGTATGTACCTACTTTGAAGCTTTTAAGCGACAGAAAATTCATGCGGAAAATAGGTAAAATAGGTATAAGTAATCGAATCGATAATAATAGGTAAATTTGTATAAGATAGTGATTTTCATGGAATAGAGTTCCCCATTCAATGTGAAAAGCCAGAGGGTAGTTTCGATAGCGCACTGGTATATACTCTGTACACTGTACATCTGCTCGTGACATGTCCTTTTATCAGAAGGCTTCTTCGGCAGGAACATCTCTTGCTTGGGGCGGATTTAGCTATGAAAGTGCTTGTATAATAGATGCAGGCTGCATAATAGACAACTTGTTTTCATTTTTATTTTGTTTTTCTTTGATCACAGTACCTATTTTTTTTTTGCACATGTGTCATAAGTAAGGTATTTGTAGGGTAGGGGTATCTCTGTACGTTTACATTTTTGCAATAATATCAGCTTATCGACTTATACCTACGAACTCGTGTTACTACAAGATGACAATATTAAATCCAATGTCGTGTTGCCAGTTTTGTATTGATTTTTAAACCAAAACCAATGCTTACTAAAACTGTTGATAGAAGAATGGCTTCAAGAGCCCCTTCTGAAAACACAACAATGGATACAGTGCCATTTTGATAAGAACTATTACTATTATCATACTTTTTTTGAGGGATTTTGTAAAAATACGTATGTAAGACAAATTCTTACGCCATAACAATGTAAAAGGTTTTCCAATAGAAAATTGACAATTTTTTTTTTGAAATAAACGCAAACCATTCGAGATATTTCAAAAATGTTATTATCAGCTTCAAGTACAATCAAATCATTTATGAATAGAACTCGACTTCGTTGTACCTAATTTTCGATGACTCAGTCACTCATTAAGGCCGAAACTATCAGCTTTTTTAACGTCGTGAACTTGTTGGTAAACCATTAAGCGCTTAAATCGCATGAACGAGGCGGCTAATCCACTAGTCCATTTCTTGAAATAACACTCTTAACAAACTTACTCTTCAATAAATCGATTATTAGTTGTGCTGTGTAGCTTGTGGCACCATTCTGTTGAAACCACATGTTTACCAAGTCAATATCTTCTAATTCGGGACAAAAATAATAGGTAATCATGGCGCAATAGCGCTGGCCATTCACAGTAACGTGGCGTTCATTATCGTCGACGAAAAAATATGGCCCAATAACGACGCCGGCATCTGAATCGCTCCAAACATTTTTTTTTTGTGGATGAAGTGGTGTTTCTTGAAGCTAATATTGATTTTCACCAGAGAATGCCGTGTAATTACCTGTTTTGGATCGTTTTTAGTAGACGCCTGAACAGCAGTAATATTTTTGACAACTCGACCAATTCATTGCATCACTGGCACGGCAACATCACACGACAAATATGTTGACTAAAATTTGTGCACTAAACTTGTTATTGCCTGTCTACTAGGGCGAGAATTACAACCAAAAATTGGATTTAACTGTCTTAAAGTCACGGTCACCGACTCCAAATTTCTGTAGAAAATTTTTATAACCTGTAGACTTTGCTCAATCGTGTACTTTACCATGATGAAAATGTTGAGTTTACTTAAGAAATTGACAACAACAATTCGATGATAAGTGAATGGGTGCGTTCACAAATTAAATCCAAAATTTTCATGTCCCAATTGGAAAAATATCTATAGTCTGTCAAATTTATCTTTTAGCAATGAAGATTTGAAATATTGGTTAATAATAAAACCCATAATGTGTATACCCGATCATCCAGATGAACACCACTGAATCTACTTCTATCGAGCTAGGGTTCTAGCCACCGAGCAACATTATATTCATCGCTTGAGATTTCATCGTGAAGAGATTGAAATTAAACGGCATCAAAGTTTTAATCCGAACGACAGTTTCAAGCTGTCTCGTGCATGGGATCCTTTAATTAATGTCTCACGATCGATAGAATAACCACTTCACACCAACAGGGATACAGTTAGCACGGCTTGCTTCCAACAACATCACAGAACATAGACCTTGCGTTGTTCCGCTCGCTACAACCTGCGTAGCAAACATCTCCCTGTCATTTTTCCGGTGACCACACTCAAGCGTGCTTAAATTTTTTAGTCTAGACTTAGGTCTGTTTGGCCGTGGATTGAACCTATCTCTCTTGAAATGTTGCTGTTTTCCGGCCTCCATGTGCTTGTATGACTAGATCTTAACAGATCCTATGGGAATGTTAATTCCTTCTGTCTTGTGAGGAATTCTGTCCGACTAATTAATCAACGGCTTCACTGCCTTGAATTTTACTGGTCGAGCCTGTTTATTATTTAGTCCTAATTGGCGTAGCTAGAGGTGCCAAAGAGTGGGGAGGAGCAATCCGTTTATCAAATACAGGTTGTGATTTTCATAATGATTTCTATATTTCTGCTTCCTGTCGTAGAGATCAAGTCACCCGACATGGTTTGGGCCTTGAAGTGGAGGTTCGGTCTTTCTCGTTTTCTTGAACCTGATATTTTAATATCTTCCAGGCTGGAGGTCCGTTCACTTGGTATGACGAAACAAATGTATAATCTTCTTTGTACAGCTGATAAAGTTATTGCGGTTCCATATGTCAAAGAATTTTTCTTTTATCATTCAACATTGAGCGCTGGAGGAGAAGATTGGCAGAAAAAGTTTTTTTATTGAACAAGCACTCCTTTTTCTAATATAAAAAGAAGTTTTTCAGTCTTCGTTTGTTAGTCAAGCCGCGCACATCGTTATTCTTGCTCGAGATAATTTTCTCTTGTGTTTATTCTAACTGCGCTTGATTATTTTGCTAAATCGCAAACGGTTACGGGACTCATCATCTTTTGATGAGAACTCCCCAACTGTAAAAATGAACCGACATAAAAAATTGAAAAATAATCCGGGAAGCTCCCAAAATAATTTATCCTCTTTTAATCGCTTCAGTGATCTTTCTGACTTATCTGATAATGAAGAATTAATGAACGAACATGATGAGCAGCCTCCACTTGAAGTACCTAATAAAATTGATTTACCTCCTATTCACTTGATAGGAAAAAATAGTGTCTTTGTTACTGAATGCATGAAAGATAACGGCATAGCCAAATTTTATTGCAAAAACACTTCCATTGGTTGCCGCTTTAATCTTTACACCGAAGCTGAATTAAATAAAATTAAATCTGCCCTTCGCGAAAAAGAACTCCAATTTTTCACACATAATGTTAAAAACTTGAAACCATTTAAAGTAGTGCTATATGGATTACATAAAATGGGTACCGACGACCTCAAAACTGAATTGTGCACAAATCTTAATTTAGAAGTTCTTCAAATCTCTATAATGAACATTAAAAATCCTAAATACAAGGATCAGTGTAATTATTTAGTTTACCTTAACAATAAAAGCATTAAAATGAATGAACTAAGAAGACAAGCTAAGTTTGTAAACCACGTTTCGGTATATTGGGACTTTTATCGAAAGAATCCACACTTTGTGCCCCAGTGTCATCAATGCCTAATGTTTGGACATGGGTCTTCTTTTTGTAATGTCAAAAAGGCATGCTCCCACTGCTCTGAAACACATAATTCTCAAGAATGCACCAACAAAGAAAAATCACCTAAATGTGTTAACTGTGGTGAACAACACACAGCCACCGACGCCTCATGTAAAAAGAGGTTAGAATTCATCGAAATACAAAATCGACTCAAAGCCAGGAATCGGAGAAGAAAATTTGGATCAGATCATGTCATTCATGATCCACTCCCAAGTAAACACACCAGCTTTAATCTCAACACCTCTGACTTTCCTGGCTTAGTTCAGAAAAAACAACAACATTCCAACAACATTCGTCCCGTGTCTGCACCGCGAAGCTTTCCAGCAACACCCACCAGTAGCAGTTTACAGACGACAACAACTACACGACCACCAAACCAAAACAACAACTTATTTAGTTTTGATGAACTTATTTCTCTTAAGAATGAAATGTTAAGTAAATTATCATTATGTAAAAGTAGACAAGATCAATTTAACGTCATAGCTGATCTTAGCATTAAATATCTTTATACTAACAATGGCCAATAAATTAAAAATGCTTTTGTGGAATGCTAAAAGTTTAAAAAACAAAGAAATAGAATACTTTAATTTCTTGATTGAAAACAAAATTGATATCGCAATGATAACAGAGACGTGGCTTAAGCCAAATATAAGTATACATAACAGAAATTTCTATTGTTACAGATTGGACAGATTATCGGAGAAGGGTGGAGGTGTATGCATTTTCGTAAACAAGTCTGTGAAACATAA
Organism: Meliscaeva auricollis; assembly: GCA_948107695.1. Classification (NCBI taxonomy): domain Eukaryota; kingdom Metazoa; phylum Arthropoda; class Insecta; order Diptera; family Syrphidae; genus Meliscaeva; species Meliscaeva auricollis. Next base: position 63,012,823 of record OX403618.1, read on the forward strand.
ATTAGTTCCAATTACTAAAACTTATTTAATAGAAACATTATCAATTGAAGTCGAATGTAGTCCCACAAAACTATTCAAAATTATAGCTGCCTATTTTCCTGGCGGTAGTAGAATTACTAATGAAAAAAAACAAAAATTTAAATCTGACATCTTGAAATTCATAAGAACAAACGAAAATTATCTCTTATGTGGAGACTTTAACTGCCGCCATTCCTCTTGGGGCTGTGTTCGCGCAAATGCGTGGGGGAACATTTTGTCAGATCTTAAGGTCTTCGAAGATTTCGATATTGCTTTTCCTTCTCAGCCAACTTTTTATCCTTCCAATGGTAGAGGTCATCCGTCGACCTTAGATCTGGTACTTTCAAATACAATTGACAATATTTCTCGTCCAATTGTTATAAATGATCTCTCATCCGATCACAAACCTGTTGTTTTCTATCTTAATGAATCATTCACCACTGCAGCTCCAGTTGAAAATTATCATTTCAATCGGGCTAATTGGAAAAAATTTAAACGTTGCGTAAACGAGTCTCTTTCTGACTTTTCTCAACCCTCTACCTTCACGTTAGAGGAAATCGATGATAAAGTTAATGCATTTGAATGTTCCATTAACGAGGGAGTTAAGGCGTCTGTCCCTTTGCTCTCTGCCTCTCATAAGAACAATAGTGAAATTTCATTGTTAACTAATGATGTACGAAAGACGATAACATTTAGGAACTTAATTCGTAGACGTTACCAAAGATCAAGAGATTTATTTCTTAAATTTCAATTGAACTTACTCAACAAACTAGTTATAAAAAAAATGCAGGTAATTCATAATAAAGACTGGAATCAAATGTTATCCCAAATTGACAAACATGACCAAAAAATATGGAAGCTTTCGAAGATTTTTAAGAAAAAAAATAAAAGAATCCCATACCTCGAATGTAATGGACAAATTCTTCATACAAATGAAGAGAAGGCCACTGAATTCGGTAAATATTTCCTTTCTAGTCACTCAATAACAGATGACTTTAGTGACACTCAAACCAAACAATTAGTACAAAACAGTATTAACTCTATTAATCTATCTTTAATAGAAATAAATAATATTAATATACCAGTATCTCTTGTTAAAGACACTATTTCTTCTATTCGCATAAAAAAAGCAGCTGGTAATGATAAAATTTCAAACAGGGTCATTAAAAACATACCAAAAAACGCTGTTCAGTTTATAACATCCCTATTTGAAAGTTGTTTACATCACGGATATTTTCCAACAAGATGGAAGATTGCGGAGATCATTCCCATAGCTAAACCTACCCAACAATTGACTCAGGCGTCTAGTTATCGCCCAATAAGCTTACTCAGCTGTATAGGCAAACTTTTTGAAAAAATTATCTTTTTAAAGATGAATGACTTTGTTGAATCAAACAGCCTTGTTCCTATCGAACAGTTTGGCTTTAGAAGGGAACACTCTACGACTCACCAACTGAAGAGAATCACAAATATAGTTAAAGAATCACTTTCCAATAAAAAATCCCTAGGTATGGTTTCTTTTGACATTCAAAAGGCATTTGATAGTGTTTGGCACGATGGCTTGCTGCACAAACTATTTACTCAAAATTTTCCTACTTACATTCTTAAAATTATCCAAAGCTTTCTAACTGATAGGTTTTTTTATGTCAAAATTTCTTCTGATTCATCTTCCCTGTTCCCTATAAAAGCGGGCGTTCCACAAGGCTCAACCTTATCGCCCCTTTTGTATAATTTATATATCGCTGATTTTCCAAGAGATTTACACTGTGAAAATGCCTTTTTTGCTGATGATACAGCTATATTCTGTAAATCAAATGATTGTCAAAGTATATTAACGAATTTACAAAATGCTTTATTTAACATCGAAAAGTTTTTTCACAGGTGGAAAATTAAAATAAATCCATCGAAATCTCAAGCAATATTTTTCTCACGAAAGAGAAAAGCCTCAAATCTACCTCAATATAATCTGTCAATCTGCAACACTCCAATTGAATGGACAACAACAATAAAATACCTTGGTATCACTCTCGACAAGACGCTAACATTTTCAAATCATATTACTACTTCTATCAAAAAAGTAAATGTTTTAATTAAAATTCTATATCCACTTTTAAATAAAAACTCATATCTAAGTAAAGATAATAAACTCCTTCTTTACAAAGTCGTTATACTACCTTCTTTAGTATATGCTTCTCCTTGCTGGTATAAGTGTGCCGAATGTCACCTGAAAAAACTTCAAATCTGTCAAAACAAAACTTTAAAAATGATTATGCATCTTCCCTGGCATTTTTCCACACTAGCACTGCATGATATAACTAAAATTTCAACAATAAAGTCTAAGATTACAACTCTTTCAAATAATTTTGAGAATAAATGTTTGAGCCATGAAAATGTATTGATAAATGCACTTGTATAATCAAAAACATCCAATTTAGTTTTAGTTATTATTAAGTTAGTTTATAAGATTATTTTATTTTATTCATAGTTTTTTTTTTTTTTTTGTATCTATTGAGTTTTTTTTCGAAATTTTTCTCATAATAAGCTTCACTTTCATGAAATCTCTATATTATAAAATCTTTAGTTGCTAAGAATCATTGTAATTCTAATCTCTATATGTTAAAAATTTACTACCATGTAACTCGAATTCACTGAAGAAGAAATAAATTTGAAATTTGAAATTTGAAAAAGAAGTTTTTAACCCATAAGCGGTTGGTTGATTTCTAAAAAAATCCTTTGAAATCATTCGATTTCAGCCTGTTCTTCAATCACTGTAAAAGACTAATACTTTTCAAATGTCATACGTCTCTTCAGTTTTATAGGTATCTTGAGATCCACCTTCGCCATAAAGAGCTCCTGACGCATTAAGCTAACATAATGTAGATAAAGGACCTCGATTTCCAAGTTGTTGGCTTTTTCGGATTTGTCTGAAGATCTTGTAAAAAGATGAATTTTAAGCCAGATGTAACAGAAAGAAGAACCAAGATCTTCATTGACAGTGGTTTCATTTTTTCCTTAATTATTTATCTCTTCCTTTGATATTTCGAGAAGCTAGTGATTGAGCACGCAGTTGTTTAACAGTTTAGTTAAACTTTTGGAATAGGATTTGATCTGGACTTCCTTGAGTTGAAAGAGGGCGTACGCTGTTTTCTTACTTCGCAGGATTGCATACACATCCTTCCTCCCGATTTTTCTTTTGCTGTTCTTGTATTGTGCGCTGCAGTAGATATGTTCCTATGTTACAAAATGCATGCAGCTTTATGATTTTCCGATTAACGATGCCTATTAGCCAAGGCCACAGTAGTTTTGGCTTTTTCCGTAATGATATCGCGATACTCGGACCTCTGCTTGTTGATATCTGTGGTATCTATGTGAATGCACAGTCACTCATTGCAGAATCTAGGAACTTCAGATGCTGAGTTATGAATTTTTTTTCCTTACACAATAGAGCAATGAATTAAGTTGTCACCACTTGCGTCAATTAAGAGTGTTAAGTTACTGTGATGCGGATTCTTAAGATGGAAAACTTTGTGCTTTTTATCGCTGTATTATAAGCTGGTGCCAAAAATCAATGCAGAACGGTTCTAGTTATTCAGTTTTAAACGATATTAGAAACTTAAAAAATAACTTTAAGGACTATTGATTTTATTCCGCAGCTTAATTCGTTTCCGCACATTTAACTTTGAAAAAAAGACTAAAAACCCTCAAATAAAACAATTTTAATCGACAATGTTTAAAGTAATTTCGAAAAACCATTGAAATTCGAAAGCATACACTCGTGAACTAAATGCAATTCCAGGAGTACGATATACGAGTATGATAAAATAAGTACCTACTCGAATTCATCCAAATCATTACACAGCACACCAAGCCATTTAATGCGTGTGCCACCCAAACGATATCCAATCCAGAATAGCCAGTCTATGTCATGTCAGTCTTAAATCACAACACCATTATCGTGAATAATAGATTCAGTGGGTTTTCCTCCATGGAAGTGTGTTTCCGATTGTCAGTAGTTGATGTTCCGTTGGTTGTTGGTGGGCGATGCGAACGTGTGTGCACTAATTTTAGACATTTGACTGTAATGGTACTTGCCCGTCAATTACATTTGAGCTTCCATACATAGCTCAAGCCATTAATAATGCACAAACGTATAGAATGAAGAATATCTCTGGCTCTCGGGACGGGACTGTTATTGATTGAGCGTTGAATATAATCTTTTTTCTTTTTTTTTTTTTTTTTCATTTTTCTGACATCGATGAGGAAAATCGAAAAGATTCAGAGTAAAAAAAGTCTGTAGAACAATGTGCTGGAATCGTCTGATTCTTTGAACAACTACTCGAATGAAATTTTAATAAGGAATTATTAATTGAGTAGGTACTGTTTTATGAATTTTAATCAATGAGCCAATCATTTTATGATGGAAATTGCAAAATAAGAAAAAAGTTGCGGTATTAATTATGAAGAGTGCTGCAAGAGATTAAAATTTATTTTCAATGATTGCTTAAGTAGGTATTGGTAGGTATTACTAATTAAAGAAAATCTTGCTTGAGTGGTTATAATTTATAAAAATTATTTTTAAAGACGTGGGAAAACTGTGAACTTTTTAAAAATATTGATACGAGGTAAATTTTGTACCTGCTACCGACTTAATTTAAATCAAATTGTTTCGACAACATTAAAGTCCTGATTCTGGAATCGGTCATCATTTGCCAGAACGCCTAGGCGTCCGAATATCAAATGAAATAATTGATTTTTTTAAACTTGCTCAGATCGTTATAAGTTTTTCTATACACTTCAATACTACCTTCGAGTTTTTGAAGTGAGGAGTTACTTACAAGGTTCTTCATTTTTGTTTTTACCGTGTTACGAGTAATTTTCAGCTCCACAATCTTTTTTTTTAATCAAATTATCAGGATTCTTATTGAACAGACCGATTAAAAGAACTCTCTAAATGATTTTCAATTTTGTCCATACAGTTTGTATGGGAAATTTATGGCATTTTTGTGTTTTGTGTAGTGATGGGAACTTCAAGAGAAGTCTTGATCTTCAGAAATGCATTAAAAAAATGTATGGAAACTTAACGAGTTTAATTTAAACACAATAATTAAACCAATTTTCAATATATTTTAACGATTTCATTTAAGTTTTTTCCATATTTTTCGAAAAGTACTTAGCGTGCAGTAAAAATGCATATGTATAACAAATTTTGTAGAAAACCAATTTTTCTATCAAACTGTAGTATAAATTGTTGTACCTACTTAGTTTATTGTTTGTGAGATAGATTTAATTCAAAATGGTGTAACTTTAAATATCTATGTGATATTTGGGTTACTCTTACTCGAAATTTAATCTTCGTTTGTTGAGTATATTTGCTAAAAAAATCTTTTTCAAAAAAATAATACAAATAATGTTTAAATTTAAACATTTTTTTTAATAAAAGCAATCCAGATAATATACAGATATTTAAAGTTGAAGCATTTTCAATTAAATTTATCCCAAAAACTATAAGCTGCACAGCAAAAATTTATACCTACTATAGTTTTATAGAAAAATTTGTTTCCTACAAAATTTGTCATTTTGACTGTACGCTTGGTACAACAAAACGTTAAAATAAATTGAAAATTGATTTAATTATTTTTTTAATTAAACTCGTTTGGAAACTAAAACTCGTTTGGAAACATTTTTTTAATGCATTTTTGAATATCAAGATTTTGTCTAAAGTCGTTTGAAAGGGGGCTAAGCATTAGAGAAAACAAAAAAGCACAATGAATTACCCATACAAAATGTATGTGAAAATAAAATGCCTGACTGGGTTGCATGGCCTTGCTCTTAAGGTCAAAGTTTCTGTGGACGTTATAGTTTCTTATATAAAGTTTTTAAGAATATATATATGTAATATAATAAGAAAAAATCATTTAGCTAAATATTGAAATAAAAACCTCAAATTTGTAATTTGTAAACCAGTCTAGTGTTTACGATTTCCAACGAGGAAATCAGCTTGTTTGGCGTCTTCTGTGTGTTCTTTATTTGCTAGAAAATAATTTTTGATGGTTATCTTGGCAACCGCAGGCAGTAGATAAATCTCTACCTAGTGTACACAGTGCTTCAGGTCTCCTAACTTCTGACTGTTTGTCTGTATGTCTTTATCTCCAACTGCAGCCTAAGCCAGATAGATCTTCTTCAAACTGGGTTTTGGGAGATTTCCCATTTTTTCCTGATGTTCTTGTAAGCGGTTCAAAAGATTTCAATGACAATTTATCAATAATTTTATTATTTCATATCAAAATTTTCAATTTTTAGATTTTTACAAAAAAAAAAATTGTTTGACTGAAGTTTTTTTTTAAACGGAAACGATTTATTTTTTTTTTTAAATTCTTTCTTAACAAAAAAGTCAAAGGTACCTAGTATGTACATATGTATATTGTATATACAAAGGTTGGAGCTAAAAACAATTTAAGAAGTTTTTTAATCAATTTAAGAAATAAATTTTATTTTTTTTTAACATTTCTTATAAAACAATTTATTTAAAAAAAATTTATATAAAAGTCCACGCACCAACTCTGACCCTCTCGGCAAGTTCGTGCGACCTAGTCGTGTACTTCAGTTTTTTTTTGTAGAATTCGTCGCATCTTTATTTATTTATATTCCGCTGCAGAAGTTTTTTGTAGTTTAGTTTGTTCCGTCTTTTAGCTTACAAAAACTTTGTTCCAGTTTTTTTTTTATTATCAAATCAAAGAAACTAATAACTAAGTTAGAGAAACTCTCACACAACAGTTGTTGTTAACAGCGTTGATCAAACTTAAATTTTAATCCGATTGACTATACCAATCAATTACTTATTATTACTTCGATTGTAAGAAACCACATCAAAGCTTTTAACTATAAGAAGAAGAAGAAGTCCAATCGTATAATATATTTGCAGCATCAATCATAAACCGTATGATTCTTGGTATTCTTTTGAAGTAAATTCCTATGACAATTTCAAAAGAATATCTCATATTTTCTTTATTTAGTTTAAAAGAAGAAAAAAAAAGTCTTGGAAAAACTTATGAAAACAAATGAACGGCAAAACCCATAAAGATCCGATGTTTGCTTTTTAGATGATGTGTGTGGTCTCTGGTAAGGACAATTGATTTTGTCGGTTTTGTGTGTGGCTTACGATATGAGATTTTGAAATTACAAAAACATTCTCACATCGACCGCAAGTTTTGAAGACACCAGCAGAGAAATTCATTTGTGGAATTAATTTAAACAAACAAAGATGGAGATACCGGAATTAACACCTTGAATTAGAAGTTCAAAGGAAATTATATTAATTTAGAATATTTTTTTATTTTTTTTTAAAGAAATGCTTCCATATTTGTATATTTTGTTGAAGAATTTTGTTAAGAACTCAAAATATCTACAAGTTGTTCTAAATTTCGTATGCAAAATTGCATTATGAATGTTTGTACAACTGCACACGAAGAAAATTCAAAATATCTTGTTTTTCAAAATTAACATAAAACACCAAACCCACGTTATTCATTTGATCGAAATTTAGTGTTTTTAAAATTTATGTGTTTATTGGTTTTATAGGTATTTTATGTTGATTGAAATTATAAACTATGCCAACGGATATTGTCTGTGATACATATCCTACACAAAATTGAATGTGCAATATTTTTAATAATGATCTTCAGAAATAAATCTATATAATTTGTGTGTATATTTGTTGCATTTTATAAACAAAATGAGAACTGACCGAGTAGCATTGAAATCGCATAGAGTACTCAAAATATTATTCACTCTTGCACTAGCTGACTACCAGATGCCTACTTGTTGTTTTCTTCGGCAATATCAAAATGACTTATCATAAAAATTACTATGGGCAAAATATTTACACAATCGAATGCGTTTAACGAGTCGATTGTAAAAATAATTTGGAATTACGCCAAAAACAACACATCATCATACAAAGCACTGATACCACATGGGATTTCTTACAAAAAAAAATCGTTTTTTTTTTTTTTTTGATGTGCTGTTTGAGGATTTATGATATTCCAAACTATATGAATTTCCTTTGGGATAATAAACAAAAGTATGTATTTTCTTATTTGAAATATTGGAAGTAGTAGTATTTTGTGAGGGATGTTTGTTTGGACAAAGCCCCATGATCGATGATTTCAATTGGAATTTTCAAAGAAAATTACGGGTAATAAAGAGTGATAAACCACAACATTATTTCAAAATGATTCATTAAAATTTAAGTTTTTGAGAGTGAGTGAATTTTGTTTTTTCTGAGAATTTAATTACACTTGAGCTATAAAAATGCAGAAGAAAAAAAATTTAACTTTGATCTACCTTCCTTGTTTTCAATAAAAAAAAATGCTTTTTTTCTGTTTTATACATAAATGAATTTTTAACCTTTATCATCTTTAAGAGATACATATCAGTCAGGTAGTATTAAAAGTAGAAAAAAGAGCAATAGAGTTCTTCTCCATCATATTCTGCAGATTTGAAATCACAGGATCTTGAAGAGACTTTTAAGATATTTATTGTAATGTTGTTCAAGTAGGGGGAGTCCGTGCTGAATTTGAGTTTCGTTAACGGATTTGTTCGAATGCACTTCAATTCTTCAAACATTAAGTGTGCTTCCTTAGCTAAAATCACTTTTGAGTTTATTTTCTTTACTCTGTCCAAAATTTTTTAGCTATTTGAAGCAAAATTAGTATCTTTTAACGTTGATAACAAACCTAGCTTTCGGTAGGCAGTTGGTCACTTCAACTCACAGAGCAATATCGGTTGTGAAAAATCTTAATACAAATTCGTTGTCGAACCGTTTCCTAAATCCTAGCTAACTCAACGACGACAACATTTGACATCATTTGTTTAACTAAACTTGAAATTAAAATGCAGCTTTCCAGTCTAGTGCAACATGAAATCAAAATTTTGTTGATACAAAGAAAGAGTTGGAAGAAATCGAGCTGTCAGGCAAAACGAAGAAGAATTCGAAAAAATTAGTGTTTACTACGTTGACAATATTTTCGTCTATTGAGTGTGAGTCCTTACTTTCAGAAATGATTTACAGAAAAAGATTCATTCAACTGCAAAAATTAAGTTTTTTGATACAATTTTTTATCGTTTTTGATAGTTTTTATAGTGATGCACTTTGTGGTAAAGTAGCTATTATTGGTATGACACATCATAACTTTTTATGTAAATCATACAAAATTCTAATTTTGATTACTGATTATAAGATTCCCTTTTATTTTAAATATCACAATTGGAGAAAAAAATCTGCTTTGGTTGTTTGAAACTAAACAACCACCAATAGAGAAGATACACCTCATAGGCTTAGAGATGTTTGGCTACGGTTGAATTTCTTATGTAAGTATTTTGGCTTCGTGTAATTGTTCATTGAATAACGAAGGTGATTTCAAAGAACGATATGCATATTATTTTTGGTTCGGTGTTTTCTGCTTTGCATAGTTTCGAAAAGATGAATGAAAAACAAAAACAGAATTTTTAAACAAATTTTTTTCACCTATTCCCATTTGAATGTTTTGCAGATTTTTTTTTGTAACAAACGAGACAACAGGAATAACTTTTGGTCATGAAATGGAAATCCTCCATTTGTGCGTAATTTTCGATTTATTAAACCATGTGGACCAATTTTACATTTATTTATAAATTGAACGATAAATTCGTTGCACTGTTTTTGCTATCATCCGTTAAAAATAATGTTAACTTAAAATTTGTCACGTATTACATTATTCAAATGGCAATATTTAAAGACCAATAGCTTGAAAATACGTTGAGAAGTATTGCAGTTGCAAGCATTTTAAAAGAACAAGATCAAAAAACGATTGGTGTTCTAAAATCCTTGTCGAAAAAAAAACCTTGTTTTCGTATTTTTAACGTTTTCAATAATTTTTTTTATATTTAAAAGATATTTTACGTACATAATAATCAATAGGTATACGTGAATTTTATCTGCCTTTAATATTTGTAACAATGTGCACCCACATTTTGTTTTAGTTATTATTAACGAATATGATTTTCCTTAAAATATTAACAAAGTATGTAGTTGCAAAGGAGAATGAGGGACCATATTTTTTTTTAAATTAGAAAATTATTTTTAGTCACAGGTTAAAAGCTATTAGAACCAATACACTTTTTTAATCTTTTTATTATTTTAAGCCTTTTGAAAAAAAAACTAAACTTTTATGATTACTTCTTGATACATTTAATCCCTAATATTCATTTTTATCAACACAACAACCAATATCCGCATTTCAATGTAACAAAAAATTCAGTAATCCTCTTATAATAAATTTAACAAAAAAAAAAAAAAAAAATACCTCAGTTATTGAGGTTTTCTCAACAACAAACAACAAACAAAAAAAAAAAAAAAATGATGGGGGTTTTGAATATGAAAATTGTGATTTGCTTAAGTACTTAAAAAGGCCACGTTTTATTAGTCCTCTTTTGAATAATTCACAAGATTTAGGTTTTCTATCTGCTTGAGCAATCAATTAAAATACCACGATTAGCTTTAGCCTAGAAAATTCAAGTTCACTTTGGTTGAGAGAATTTGTCTCTTAGTCCCTTTGCTTCCTTTTTCACTTTAAGCTTGAGAGTCAACAAGAAAGCTATATTATAGAGGTGAACGTTTAGTTTGTGTATCCAATCCACTTCAATAAAGAGAAAATGAAATTTCATACAAGTTGCGGATAAGAATCTCTATTCTTTTTGATCTATTGAAGGGCACTTTACCGCTCTGAAGGAGTATTTAAAGAATATTTTATGTGGGAACCAGAAATGACTTAGAAATATGGTGTCCTTTAATCGTTTTGGTAAATTTAATATGCGAGTAACTTAATTGAAATCGTTTCGAAAAAGGGTAAAATCCTTTCTTAAATTTTCTTTACTCTTCTGGTTTGAAAAAAATTTGTTTTAAAAAATGGATTTCGTTTTATGAATTTTGTCAAGAGTGTGTTTTTAAGAAATTAATGTTTTAATAAAAGTATATATAATATATTTGTGGCAGATAGGGAGAATAACTTAAGTTAATTTTTTTTTCCAAAATTTTTTTTTTTTTCAAGTCCACCAGAAAAGTATTTTTTTACTGGAAATTTTTTATTTTATAAATGTTAACAGTTACAGGAAATATGTAAAAACAAAGTTTAAGTAAATTAAATTTCCAATATCTCTAGTATTTTTGGTACTTTTCGAGACAATAAAGCTGTGTTTTTTTTGAATGGCTTGTAATTTTCATGAATGTGAGATTTAAATTAAAATAGAGAGACTGAAAAAATATAGATGGTTGAGAATTATAAGAAATAAATCAGCATTGTATATTGCTGCAAAGAAAATTTAAAATTATTTTATACGTGTTTACTAAATTTTAGACCTAGGCCTTGATTTTTGGTTGAGTAATAAAAAAAAAAAAAATTCAATATTTTTTATTTAGTTTTTTTAAATTTTAATTATTAAGGGCGATGTGCTAAAATGAAACTTAATGCTATGTGCAATATAAACGGTTGTGTTCTACTTTTTCGTCTGAGTAAACTGTCATATAGCTGCTTATGTTGAACATAAATGCTTGATGCTTCAGCAAACAGATCTAAATCACTCAGCCAAAACACAAATCATTTGGTTTGGTTAGGAACTCAATTAAAATAAAGTTTATAAAGGAGTTGACAATTTTTTTTAAATAAAACGCAAACCATTATATTATTGGCTAGAAGTACAATCAAAACATTTATGAATGGAACTCGATTTCGTTCATATGGCCACCGAGGGCAAGTTTGCAGCGGTCGATTCGTTGGACCCAATTTTTAACGACTCGGCCACACATTTCGGATGAAACACCGCTATTTCGCTTTCAATGTTGGCTCTGAGATCTTAAAACGTTGTCGGATTGTTGGCATAAACCAATGACTTAACGTAGCTCCAAGGAAAATAGTCTAGAGGCGTTAAATCGCACGAACGAGGCTGCCAATCGACTGGCCCATTTCTTGAAATAACACTCAAATCAAACTTATTCTTCAATAATTCGATTGATAGGTATGCTGTGTGGTTTGTGGCACCATCCTGTTGAAACCACATGTCGCCCAGGTCCATATCTTCCAATTCGTGCCAAAAATACTCGGTTATCATGCACAGTAACGTGACGATCGGTATCGTCGACGAAAAAATATGGAACGGCAGCGATATTTTCGACACTTCGACCAACCCATTGTCTCGCTGGCACGGCAACACCACACACCGAATATGTAGGCTCAAATTTTCGCACTTTACTTGTTATTGCCTGTCTACTAGGGCGAGAGTTACGACCGAAAATTAGAGTTAACGCTTTTAAAGTCGCGGTCACCAACTCCGAATTTCGGTAGAATTTTTTTAAAATTTACAGACGGTGCTCAACCGTGTTCTTTGTCATGATGAAAATGTTGAGTTTACTGAATAAATTGACAATGATAGTTTAATGATTTGTGAACGGGTGCTTTCACAAATTAAATCCAAAGTTGTCAAGCCGCCATTGGAAAGCCCCATACTAATATATGGCAAATTATGTCTCAAACATCTATTGAGTAATTTTTCATTTTCAAATGGTCTTATTTTGAATTGTAGATTGTTCACGTTTTTTGTGCGGAATTTGTATTTTCATGCATTTAAATAATCGATATCAATATCAATTATGCCTTTATCATTTTTCGTTAAAAAAGTTGGTTTTAGCCATTTTTTAAGATTACTCCAATTTTCCCTACAGAAACTAGGAATATCTTAAAATCCTGTTATTTTTAATTTTAAATTAAAAATTCTTAAATGTAAATAATATATTTGTAAAAATTTTTCTAACGGTGCCTCCCATAGAACTTTTTTTTCTCATTTTTGACTTTCTCTTAAACGACTCAAACCAATTTTAATGAATTTTTTTATGCGGAAGCTCCTTAACAATTTCCAAAATATTTTATAACTAATTTTTTTTGAAAAATCAATTTTCGGGTCACTGTATTTTTTTGAAATTTTGAATTTAGATGTGCAATTATATTATATTATTATATTATATACATAAAAAATGATTTTTTTTTAAAACGGCTCTAACGATTTTAAAATTTTTTTTCTGAAAATGTATTTTTCTTAATAAAATTAAATGGCATACTTTGTTTGGAGCTCAAAACAATTTAAGAAGTTGTTTATGTCAGTTTAGTAATGAATTCATTTTTTATAAAATTATTTATTTTTGAAAACTTTATGTAAGAAGCTTTAACGTCCACAGCAACTGTGACCCTAAGAGCAAGTACGTGCGACCCAGTCGTGCATTTTATTTTATTCTGTGGGGCTCTCCATATACATAGATGGGTCAGGTAATTGAAAAAAAAAAAACAACATAAATTGAATATTAAAGAGTGGCAAGCTTTATTCTTAATGGGATATCACTTGGCAACCCTAATAGTGCAAGTTGTTTGTTTTAACACTACCTAGTTAATATTGTACCTCTCATAAGTGGTTTGTCGATGCAGCTAGGTAACCTTGTGGCCGGACACTTGACTATAAATGAAAACAAAAAGTAGGCAGTTTTTAAAAAAATCAGTGACGAAAAAACTAAAATATAATTTAAAAATTTGGTGAACTCGTGTCAAATTATTTTAAATTTTCGTTCAAACAACATAGAATTTACTTAAACAAAATTGTAATCTGATTTTTAGTGAATTAGGTATTTCTCAAAAACCTATTTTGAAGTTTTTACTCTTAAACATCCATATATCTCGATTTGTAGATTTTTCACATTTTTTTATTTGTATGACTTTTAAGTGCCTTTAAAATCTATCGATTCAAATATTAATGATGTCTCTATGACTTTTAGTTCAGGATATAGCTTTTACTTTCTGAGTTCACACTTTTAACCTACTGAAATTCCAGAATATCAAAAGGCTTCGGGCGTCCTGGTCTACGCCATCCATCTCTCCAGCGCAAGCATGGTCTATCACGCTGCAGTCTACCATAGAATGTACCACAAAAGACCTTCCGAGCAGGTTCCTCTTCGCTCATACGAGCTAGGTGCCCTGCCCACCGGAGTCTACCGAGCTTAATTTTTGTCACTATGACTGCTTCAAGGTAGATTGCGTACAGCTCATGATTGTACCGTCTCCAGAATCGTCTTTCCTCACATATGGGGCCAACAATTCTCCATAAGACTTTTCTCGCGAACGCGGCTAAGAGGTGCCTTTTGCTAAGCACCCAAGTCTCGGATCCATACATGAGTACTGGCAGGACCATGGTCCTGTGCAGCAGCAGTTTTGAAGTTATGGTTAGATTTCTGGATTTGAATAGCTTTGACAGACTGTAGTAGGCTCTGTTGGATTTGAGAAGCCGCCCGCGTATTTCTACTTCTATGTTGTTATCGGCTGCTACTGTTGACCCAAGTTATTGAAAGGATTGCACCACTTCAAATTCGTGCTCCGCTACCTTGATTGTTTGACCAACTGTTCTTCTCGCATTCGACGCCACCATGTACTTTGTTTTACCTTCACTAATGTGCAGCCCCAGATTTTGTGCCGCCTGCTCGATCTGGATGAAGGAATCGTGTACAGCTTGTTCGGTTCTTCCGATGATGTCGATGTCGTCTGCGTAAGCCAGTATCTGGCTGGACCTGTTGACGATGGTCAGTCTTGTTGCCGTGCCAGAGTCACAGATTGCTTTCTCCAACGCCAGGTTGAAGAGGAGGCAGGCCAAACCATCCCCTTGTCGGAGTCCATTAAAGATGTTGATTGGTCTGGATAGCAATCCGGCTATTTTAACTTGGCTTGTTACGTTGGTCATGGTCAACCTACATAGTCGTGTCAATTTATTTGGGATGCCGAATTCTCTCATGGCTTTGTAAAGTTCTACCCTGGCTATGCTATCATAGGCGGCTTTAAAGTCTATAAACAGATGGTATGTTGGGATGTTAAATTCTAGACATTTTTCCATCGCCTGCCTAAGAGTAAAAATCTGATCAGTTTTTGATTTGAATGGAATGAAACCACACTGATAGTGTCCGATGATGGTTTTAGCGTATGGGGTTATCCGGTCTTGTAGGATAGAGGAGAGTATCTTATAGGCGGTACTCAACAACGTGATACCTCTTTAATTGCTGCACGATGTGACATCTCCCTTCTTATGTATGGGGCATATGATACCTTCTCGCCAGTCTTCTGGCATTTCTTCATGCTCCCATACGTGCACTATGATATCATGAATTGCTTGACGTAAGGCTGGCCCACAGTGGTGGAATAATGCGGCTGGTATTACATCGGATCCCGGGGCTTTGTTTTTCTTGAGCCGTCCTATAGCCTTCTCAACGTCTTCTATGCTCGGTGGCGGTAGCATAGGGTATTCAGCTTGAAGTAGTGGAGCCTCCACTTCTGCTGTGAGCTGACCATTTAGCAATTCATTAAAGTACACTTCCCATCGCTCCAGTAGGCTTTGTGGATCGGTGATCAGATTTCCCTTCTTCTGACTTCTGTCCTCTTCAAATTGTGACACTATAAAGCCAACTTTTTTAATATTTAACTTGATTAAATAACGAATTTTATTTTAATTACTTTGCTCTTTCCAACAAATTAATAAATAAATTCATTTCATTTTTTCAACGAAACACCAAACGTATCATATTAAATATCAACATCAAGGCATCATTAAATTGATGTAGGTATTCATTTCTATTCATTTGAATTTAATTTAATTTATAATTTTCAGGAAAAATAATTAAAATAATCCCATTAAATATTGATTCACCCAAAAAAGGACATACTTCATTTTCAATATTGAAAATATTTATGAGTATGTTTGTTGTTTTTTTTTTTTTTTTTACATCCTCATCACCCGTGTCTCTGAACTTCTGTCGACATACGAGTAATATTTGTGTGAAATGTTTGCTGATGTATTAAATTCATATTCATAATAATATAATATGTATATGATTGGTTATATTGGTTTGATATGAGTATTAAACCCCTTAGAGAATTCGGAATATGTTTAACAACCAATATATTAGATACACTTGTTAAGTCGAATTTAATTCAGATGGAATTGTGGCTGGTAATTTTGTCGGTAAACCACATTGACGGAGAATGGGGAGGTGTAGCGTGTATATAATCAATCGATTTATTAAAATAACTCGAAGGGTTATCATTTTAAAATGGTTATTGAGTGTGGGAAGTAATTTAATGATATTAAGGATGTATTTTATTTTTAACCGCAAATTTATGCATTAATTTGATTTTTGAGAATGATTTATTGATTAGGTTACAACAAAAATTACTTTATTGAATTCACATCATTCTATGCAACATTTAATTATACTATCAGAGTTTCCAACATAGTTCTGTTTTTGATTATGAAAATAATGCATTTCAGTAGGGTAGATTGCGGGATGATATTAGAAAAAAAGTTTTTAACGTAAAAGAGGTGATAGAGGCCTTAGCAAAATTAATATGAGAATCGTTTTAAGATACATTGAATTCACTAAAACAAACAAAAATCTAAGACTCAAAATATGACCGTTTGAAGGTCAACAATTCGTCGTTCTAGAGAGACAGAGACGTACATATTTCAAATTTAAATTTTTCAGAAGATCCGTTTTGGTTGATTTTTTTTTTTGTTGGCATTTATAAAATTTCTTTTTTAGAAGAAAATATAGACGCTGAAAGTTCCAACCATAACCTTAAAGATTGAGCACAAAAATCTGAAGGTACAGTATTCAATTACAAAATTTTATTTAAAACTACATATATGACTAACTCAAAATCTTATAGAATTCAGTAACGTTTTTGTGACACTAAGGCGACGAATTACTTAATGTGTTTAAGAATAATTCACCATAAAAAAGTATGAACTTTATTTTATATAAATTGCATATACAGATTTAAGCCAATTTTAGCGAATTTCTAGCACAATTAACTGTAAATAATGACTATTTCAGTGCGTATTTAAACACTTAAAATTAAACATTTCAATACAATCCCATCGAAGAGCTTTGCAAGCAGAATTACCAATACACCCTCATTGACTCATGTAATAACATTGAGTCCATTCTTCATTCACATTATTTAAATCAAAGTTCTTATCATTCAATATAACTTAGAATCGCTAAGATAATTTCAAATTTCAACATCAAGTTTTGAAAAGGGTGCAGTGCCATATTAAGGTGAAGACATGTGTCACTTTAGGAAACAAATTTCGTGCCTCCTTCTTCGTCCAAGAAATGATGATGAGATATCACATTCTGTAAAACTGTAAAATATGGAGAGTGCAATTTTATGTTATGTATGCAATCATGTCAAAATGTTGCAACAGATTTCTTTTTTGTGCTTTTTGTTCGTATTTTTTAAATTATGACTGAATATTCTTGCTTTATATTTTTCTCTGTAGTTTCGTGGAATTTTATGACCCCCACCACCCCTAATGTATTTGAAAATTATATAGTTGGCTTTCTTCACCCAAAATATGTATACTCTCACTCTATACCTCTAACTGACCGGACTAAAATAAAACTAAAGCCGTTAAAAAAAATATTTTGCTACACATAAAAATTCTCAGACCTTGTTTAAAAAAAAAAGGAAAAGTTATGCTATTTCAAGTATACAGGGTGATTGGCAGAAGGTGTGACAAAAAGATAGGGTGTGTAGGTTGGACTTAGACAAGCAAAAAATCGTATGGGAGGGGGGGGGTCCATTTTCCCCCGTTTAGGCGGGAGGGGCAATTTAAGAAAAAAATCACTTAAAACGGAAAAAATATTATTTAAAAATAACGGTTATACTTACAGAGTTGTGCTATAGCATTTTGAAAAGCTAAAAACCTATACATTAAATTTTAAAATAAGTTGTTCAAATGAATAGTTTTTGAAATATTAATTTTCAAAGTCAAAATTTTGAGAAAAAAACATAATTTTTTTTATTTAAACCATTTTTTTTCAAAATTTTACGTTATTAAGTAATATTTTTCTGGCTTATTTTCAATGCTCTTATTTATTTTTTGATCAAACACAAAAAACCGAATGTCAAAATAACCTGTAGTTTTTGAGAAAATCAAAAATTACAGAAACTACATTTTTCAATTTTTTTTCGTTATTGGATTCTTAAGTGAATTTACGAAATAAAGGATGAATTTTCTACTTGCATATTCAGATAAAAAAATGCAAATGAAGCATAGTAGCTATCCTCCTTGTGCTAAGGGAGGGATTTCGTCGGACCAATCCCAAAACTCTTTCCTCTGTGTGCACGTCTGCGGAAGATGCACTCTCTCGCCCTCGTTGCTCCAGTACTCCACGTTCTCGAAGACGTTGATGAATTCTTGAAAATATCGTATGGCTGGGATGCCTCCTATTGGGATACATTTCAGCGTAAAGTCTTTGCGCTTCTCGACCTCGACCATGAGCCATACCGTAGCAGTAATGCATATCAGTTAATTCGACCCGAGAGTAATTTGACATCGTGATATGTTGACGACTTGACATTCAAATTACAAATTACTCAACAGGCAGACCTCGCTCGCCAAACCGACCCCACCGCAATAAAAACAAGTTGGCAGGTCAATGTCAATTCAATGCTCTCACGCAGGTTTTTTCATTGAAAAAAGGGTGAAATATGGTTAATCCACAAACCCCAACAAAGACTGATAGTAAAAAAATAGAAAGTTAATCCTGTCCTGTGTCCTAATCCTGTGAAATGTGGTTAATTGAGTACTTTGTCACGAAATGTTTTGAAGACTAATAATAAAAAAATGAAAAAGATAAAGTGAATCCTTTCTTTCGTAAGTTCATCTAATTATCCAATAACGTTAAAACTAAAAGAAAAGGTTTTTCTCAGAAAAAAGTAGTTTTGGTCATTTTTGGTTTTGTCAAAAACTAGAGGTTATTTTGACATCCGGTTTTTTGTGTTTGATCAAAAATAAATAAACGCATTGAAAATAATCCAGAAAAATACTACTTAATAACGTAAAATTTTGAAAGAAAATGGTTTAAATAAAAAAATTTATGTTTTTTTCTCAAAAATTTGACTTTGAAAATTAATATTTCAAAAACTATTCATTTGAACAACTTGTTTTAAAATTTAAATTAATGTATAGGTTTTTAGCTTTTCAAAATGCTATAGCACGACTCTGTAGGTATAACCGTTGTTTTTAAATAATATTTATCCGTTTTAAGTGATTTTTTTCTTAAATTGCCCCTCCCGCCTAAACGGGGGAAAATGGACCCCCCCACTCCCATACGATTTTTTGCTTGTCTAAGTCCAACCTACACACCCTATCTTTTTGTCACACCCTATGCTAATCACCCTGTATATTAATGCACATCTGAACCCAAAATTTAAAAAAATACACTGACCCGTTTTCGAAAAATTAATTTAAAAAAACAAAAAAAATTGAAAGAATCTTTAAAAATCTAAAACTAATTTTCTTTTTTAACATTTTGAAAAACGGTTCTATGGGATTTTTTACAAACATATTTCTTTCCTTTCAAAAGTATGACCATACTAATAGAAGTAGACACAAACTTTTCGGTACCGTTAAGATGGTCCTAAAAAAATCAATTCCTCAGCTAAGGAATCACCAAAGACCCTTAATCACCAATTTTGAAGCTGAAGTTCGAGGTAAACACAGATGGATAGACAGTCAGGCACACAGACAGACAGGTAGACAGAATTGCGAGACCCATTTTTTTTGCCTTCTCTATCATCGTAATGATATGTCTAATTGTTTTTTCGAGTTCGATTTCTTTTAAGAATCCTAAACTTATCGAAAGTAAAAATATCGAGTAAAACAAATAACAAATAAAAATGCACTCTCCTCAGGAAATTCAAATTTTTTCAAATAAATATTTTTTAATTTGACCTATTCTACAAGCCAATTATCCAAACAATTCTTTTTTAATTTCTCAATTAAAACTATCCAGAGTAATATAACAAATTTGAAGTGAGGTTTTGATTGTTATAAAAAGGTATAGTATATGTGACTAAACTTCATAATTTTTTTTTTGTAATCCATCTAACCCCAAAGAAGTCGTTTTTATTTGTAAAACTAGTATAGGCAAATTAATTTTGGGTCCATAATCTTAGAACACTGAAATAATTACTTAATTTGATCAAATCTAGATTGATTCAACACACCTATTAATGATTTTAAATTGATGAAAAAAATGTTACTCATACGCTGTAGTGACCCATTTCGACAATCTATTCTATACTATTATATAAAGAGAGACTTTTGTTTGTCCGGTGACCTGTATATGAGATCAAAACAGACACACCAACAAAAATCTCTCTTTACAAATACTTTAAATACTTACCTTAATATCCAATAAATGTTCTTACATCTCCTGAAAAGAATAATAATAAATATTTATTGGATAAAAAGTTACTAATTTTATTCAATTTCAAAGTGACTGACAGCTGACAGTCGACTTTTCATTTCATTTCGTTCCATTTTTGTCTGTTTCATTAAGGCTGAACACTAACCTTATGCTGTTCGACTTATACACCGCTTAAGGCTTGCCGAAGCCCAGCGTGTAAAAATCACGTGCGGTGGCCACACTCACTCTTAACTCACCAAAATTCAATCAGTTTGGTGAGAACACACAGTTTTTTCTCTGATACACGCAAGTTCCTTAGCATTTACGCACGATTTATTTTATTCATCGCCAAGTGTGAAGTTTAAGTTACACAGCGTCTTTGAGAGTTTACATACCAGCGCTATGCTGCAGTTTTGTCGTTACCTGGTGTAGGAATTCCCATAAGAGATTGTGTAACTTAAATTTTAAGCGACAGGGCTGTCATAGTTAATTGATGACAATTTTCCTTGCGGCTGAGAAAGTTAAACATGTTTTTCTTTCGCTGGCACAAACAGAAGATCGTCATTGGAAAAATCGTCAAATATAAATGCAGACAAAGATTTGGGCTGGTATTCACCATCCGCTCATAACTTTAAGTGGCTCTTAAGATACTAACTTACGAGCGCTCGATGGTATCCGGCCTCAAAGTTATAAACTCGGTTAATACCAGCCTTAATGCTATTATAGACTGAAGTGAAAGTGAAAATCTTTTTCTCATTCTGGCGTAGTTTTTTTGCGGAAAAAAAACACATTTTTGTAAGCTTTTCTGAAATTGTTTAGTCCGTAAAATGAGTTTCCTTTGGTCAGAATTAACATTCAACGATTTTTTCACGACAATTTTTCCAAATGTCGGCAGAAATTTAGTCCGTAAAATGAGCTTCTTTTGGTTAGCATTTACATACAACGATTTTTTCACGACGATTATTTCAATTGTCGGCAAAAATTTAGTTCGTAAAATCAGTTTCTTTGGTCAGAATTAACATTCAACGATTTTTTCACGATGATTTTTCCAAATGTCGGCGGAAATTTAGTCCGCAAAATAAGCTTCCTTTGGTCAGCATTTACTTTCAAAAGACTTTTTCACGACGATTTTTCCAATTGTCGGCCGAAATAATATTATACACACGCAAAAAATCGAAAAGTGTGAAGTGTAGCCAGACCACTTAACTTGAAAACGAAACATTGCAAAAGAATTGTTGTTCCATTTGAACATTGCAAGACACGTTCATGCCCAGTGGAGGCGGCCTCTAACTTACCGGCCGACAAGCTCTCAAAATGGCCGGATTGGTATCGGTCGGATGGTTTTCAAATGATTTTGATATTGGCCAAGTTAGAGAGCTGTCATTTGGTTTAGTACATTACATAACAGCCTGTATCTTTAGACATTTTCATTGGATTTAAAATGAAAGATTACAAAAACAGCACATAAGGATAATTAAAACAATACTTCCGGCATTGAGCATTTGATTTTGTTTTAACATACCACTTTGAAAACTTTCATGAAAGCCTTACAATAATTTCCAAAGGAAAACATACAAATTGTACACAACGTTTGCGTTTTATTTATGGTTAATATTCATTTAAATTCTAATTGAAAAATAAACTTTTAGTTCTTCGTGAAATTAACGTATTCAGAATTTTATATAAAAGAAATACACATTCTTTTCAACAGTAGATATGGGAAAAAACATTTGATAGATGTGGGTTAACATGATATTTAAATTCCCTATAATTTTAGTTCACACCCTTTCAAGTATAATTCAATTTAAATATTCAATCTCACACATCTACATAAGTAAGTAAGAATAAGAACTCCAAAAGTACAAAACAAAAATAAAATCTATCCTCTTAATCACCTTGGTTATCCCATCAGGGGTTTCTTTTCACAATATTATATTTACTCCCTCTTAATCAGAGAAAGTTTCTCCGAAAAGGGAAATATTCTTTTCTAAGAGTAAAAGTATATTCATACCCTACGGACGGGGTGTTGCTAAGTTATTTTGACTAAAAGTATACTTTTCAAAAGAATCGAATTCAGCTTTCCTGCATGTCATCATAATATACTCTCAGTCTAACGAAATGACAAACGCAATGGATATTATATGAGTGTCATTTTTCGCCTTTTGGGTAACTTAAACTTTATCGAAAAATATTTCCTTATTTCTTAGGAAATTGTCAGGCTACTTTAATTCTACTTTATAAATATTTTGTATAGAAACTTTAAGTAATGTTACCGAAACAAAAAAAAAAAATAAAAATAAAATTCCCTTGGTATTTTTACTCACTTTTTGTTTGACTTTGAATGGTTATTTGAAAAGCTCATTTTGTTCGTATGAAATCAAATTATGGTCATGGGAGCATTTCTGCTTTGGTTAGATTATTATTATGCCCTTAGGAATTCATTTAAGGCAGAAAGGAAATTAGGTTTATCAAACGTTGATTCGTTTAAGTCTTGACAATTGGATGAGATTGTGCAATGACGTTTTTTTTTGTTCTTTTTTTTTCTCTTGCTTAAGTATATATGGTTTCGAAGAATAAAAGATAAGGATAGTTAAATGTATAAATGAAGTTATAAGCTTTAGTAAATCCATTGAATATCCGATTTTTTATCATGGATTTATGCCCAAAGTGAAGAACCTATTCAGAAGTATTTAATGGATCTCTTTATCTATGGTAAATACATTTTACAGGGTGTTCGTATTCAAGAAATAAAAAAATGCAAGTTTAATTGCTAGAACACTCATATATCTTTTAAGTAAGTTTTTCTGAAATTATTATGTATCGCAAGACCATTATTTTTGGTCTTATAAAAACAAATTCAAAAAAATGGCAGTATTCCTACAAAAATGTATTATACATTCCTGTTTACTAAAACTAACTAATAAAGGCAAAATTAAGTTTCATTTCGTAAATCAATTACTGACCGCAGATGTCTGAAAACTTTGGAGCATGCAACCAGGACAATTTAATGTTAAGTATAAGTAATGTTGAATCAACACTGGAAAGTCATTCATGAATTAAAAGACTTTCTTTTTCGGTGAAGCAACAAGCAACGCAATTAAAATTATTATAGTTTAAAGGAGACTGCTTTATTTCAATAGCACTTTTTGAAAATAAACATTTGTTTAAAAAATTTTAAAGCTGGTTGACTCTGTCATCATTTCGACCATGAATTTTATGACTGACAAAAACAGCACAATATTATTTTCAAAACTATAACTGCTTATCATACTATTCAAAGGCTCAGTGACATTTTATTGTATAGTTAACTGTTATGCCAGTTGAAAGAGACGTAAGGGTATCCTGAATTGGGAAAATATAATTAAATTGGCATTGTAGACCTGCCAATCCAGTTTTCAGAAGGCAAAAGTCGAAAAAATTATTAGCAGGATAAGGGCGGTAGTAAAATTTTGGATATATGGTAAAGGTGTTATTTTGATATTCAAAGAAAATTTTTTGGAGATAAATGATCGGATGTTTATTTCATTATAAAGAGGAAGGTATGCCGTTAATAATGGAACACAACATCAGCCAAATGGCCGCCAAGACCACGCTTACAGGACCATATCCCTTTCATGAAATTTTCCATAACCAAATCGCAAAGTGGCTGCCCTATGTCCTCGATAGCCTCACGAATTTCATCTTTGAGGTCTTGAATCGACGCTGGGCTGTTGGCGTAGACCTTATCTTTCACGTGGCCCCAAAGGAAGAAGTCGCAAGGTGTTAAATCACAAGATCTCGGTGGCCAATTGTGATCACCTCTTCGAGAGATAACACGGTCCGGAAACTTTTCCCGTAAAAGATCGATGGTTTCATTGCCTGTGTGGCATGTAGCGCCGTCTTGTTGAAAGTAAACGTTGTCCAGATCAATACCATTAAATTCAGGCCATAAAAAATCATTAATCATCTCTCGATAGCGAAATCCATTGACCGTAACTGTTGCTCCAACCTCATTTTCGAAAAAGTAAGGTCCAATGACCCCGCGGGACCATAAACCGCACCAAACAGTCACGCGTTGAGGATGGAGAGGCTTTTCAACAATAACTCTTGGGTTTTCCGAGCCCCAGATGCGACAGTTTTGCTTGTTGACGTAGCCTCCGAGGTGGAAATGGGCCTCATCAGTCAAGATGATTTTTCCATGAAATTCCGGTTCATTTTCATGCATTTCAAGGACCCAATCAGCAAAGACACGACGTTGTTGATGATCAGCCGGCTTGAGTTCTTGTGTTTACTGAACTTTATAAGCCTTAAGACCCAAGTCTTTATGCAAAATACGGTGTAATGACGTTTGTGGAATGCCTAATTCCAAAGAACGACGAGGAATGGACAAACCTGGGTTTTCTTCAACACTTTGGGCTACAACAGCAATATTCTCAGTTGTTCTTGAGCGACGTGCACGGGTTTTATTCTTCACATCACTTACTTGTCCCAACAGCTCGAATTTGTCCACCAATTTCTGTATTGCGGTCCGACAAGGTGCTTCACGACGACCCAAAAATGTTTTAGTTTTACGAACCGTCTCTGCCAAATTTTCACCATTTTTATAGTGAATTTTAATAATTTCAATGCGTTGTTGAAGCGTGTATCGTTCCATTTTTAATAATAACGTAGTTTCTACTTGTCAAATGTCAAAAAATGACAGCTTCAAAAGTGACAGCTACCGAAATAGCGGGCTATTCAAAATAACACGTTTATATGAAAGGGGAAACATAAGTCAAAAGTAGACTTCCTATTGAAAAAAAAATCAATAAAAGAGTTGTAGGTGGTAACAACTTTTGTTCAAATAATTTTTCTATATAACCTCAAAAATATTGTGAATGCTAATGCTAAAAACGGTTTTTTTTGTTTTTTATTTTATCTTTTTCAAATATACATATACATTTTCATGAATCACAGTTTTAATGTACATTACATTCCTTTTTCGTTTTTGCAATATTTAGCAATTTTTGTGTGATTTGACGAGTTTATTTGAGAAATTAGTCTAATTTTCAATCATAAAAGTTGTGAAAAAAATTTTTGATTTTTGAAAATTTTGAGGAGGATCGATCTATTTTTGGTTTAATAAAAAAACATCTTTAAGACCGATTTTTCCATAAATAGCAATGATATCAGCCAGCCAAGAGTAATCATAGAAACCAAGTTAAGCTTTTGCAAAATATTTTGACTATCTTAACTCGAATTTATTATCAGAATTGCTCTACCATGTGAAGTTGAATTTTAAACTTCCCAAAAACACTGTTTTTGTGATGTTCCGAGTAAAGAGAGATTTTATTTTCAGAAATATGTTTTTTTATAATGAATTGTAAGCCCGAAAAATTGATAAGTTATTGGCTTTTAAAAAGGGAAGTAGTTGGAAATACGAAGTTTTATACAATCCAGGCATGATACATGATTAAAAAGTTTTTTTTTAATTTTATAAAAGTCCTAAAAATAATCCAAATGTTCATTACGATCAAGATTACAAAAGACTACATGCGTATCATGAGTGAAAGAATGTTTTTTTCCCATTACACTGACCTGTTGTAGAGGATACCTTGAACCCAATCAAAAAATTCATAAAAACATTTTTTGTTTTATCCTGGATCCTATCATTCCAGAGTATAGCTGTTACATTGAATATTCATAATTTCAAGCTGAATATTTGTGCCTACTTGCAGAACTTGCCGACAAGTTTTGAGTGATAAGAGTGAAGAACAATCATTAAAAATGATATACATTATGGCTGAAACCACATTACTCATGGATTTGCTTAAAAATAAGTATTTTGTTGGGTTGTATTCGGTTTTTATTACTTAATATTTTTTTTAAATTTATTACGATCGGAAAAATTTGTCTACATTTTATTATTCATTTCATGGTTGTCAACTATAAATGTCAGAAATGGCTCGACCGTAAAACATTTTTCAGTAAAAAAAAAATAATTTTTCAATTAAGTATTTTTTTGGCAAGTATAATATTTTTAATAGCCATAAACATTAATGGAAATAAGAGTTAAGAGTTCATTGATACCTTTCTTGGGCTAATTTAGATTTTTATGATGCGTAGATGTTTAGCGGCCAAAAATGAACTTGATTTTATTGATGTGGTGAATGGTCAGCATATGAGGAGGTTCGACCGAGAGTGTATTCTATGAACGGAATATTATGTACATATATCAAATTTATATATTTTGGAAGCAATTTAAAACAAATTTCGGAGAATGCTCTAAAAAATAAATATTAATATAAACAACACTTAGTCTCGATCAATATGAAGGTTTATTAAAAAAATTAAATAGACACAGCCGGTAAGGAATTCTACCTTAAAAAAAATTTGCTTGTGTTTTGTTGGTGTCTTATGTCAATCATTGGCATTAATGTTTCTATGAGATGTTTCCAAACTTTTTATTCATCAGACCAAGTGCAATTTTTACCAGTTACGGGATAGAAGAGCCACAAATAGTTCCAGTGAAATTTACTATTTTAACATTGTAATCTGGGACTTTACCTCAATTTGCTTAAAATTATGATGTTTCATCGCGAATAATATTGAATAAACTAAGTAAATTTCGAAATTAAACATTAGAATCAGAGTGCCCTAGTATTTAAGATTGATAAATGCTTTATTTGTCTTTAAGTCCTATACAATTTATACAATGTACTAACATTTGGTGTAGGTTTGGCAAATATGGCTAGTGTTACAAAGAAGTAAGAGACTTTACCTCAATTTGCTTAAAATTATGATGTATCATCGTGAATTATACAGAATAAACTAAGTAAATTTTGAAATAAAACATTTGTGAATCAGGCTTTATTTTTCTTTAAGTCTTAAAAAATTTATATAATGAACTAACATTTGGTTTAGGTTGGGTAACTTGGGCTAGTGCTACTTAGAAGTTATACGAAAGTGTTTTGTACAAATATTGGTCTTTTTTTAAATGATAAAAAGTTAACAAAATATTTGTATCTTTAAATGACCAAACTGATAACCAAAAAGTGAGACTTAGAGATTATTTCAATTATAAATTAGTATCACTATTTGAACCACTTTAAAAAATCACCTGGTCATTCAAAAATGATATTAGTAGCCAATTTAAATTCCACATAACCAATACATATACTATAAATTGATTAGCAATAAGCGCAAAGTTGGTGAGGCCTCTCCCGATTTAACAACGTTGAACTTAATAAAAAAAAAACATGTCGCCATTGTTCGGTTTCATTCTCCTTCAGGAATTATGACTTTAAACCTAAAGACGTTGCTAAAAAGGACGACATCGCTGGTCTGCGCATTGAGATTATCAAGGTTAAAACCAAAAATGAAAAACTGATGGATTGCCTTAAAAATAAAGTGCATTTTCTTGCAAAAGAAATTAACAATATTAAATCCTCAGCAACGCGGCCATCTTAATTTTTCGATTTAAAAAAGATTAAAATGATTCACTTACGAAACCGAAAACATATGCAAAACTTAATCGGATTCACGGGATATAATAGCAAAAGTAAGACATTTAAGGTTGTTAGGAATGCAAAAAGACTAAAAGGTTCCGTAGCATCCTTAAGTCACGCTTACCTGCCAGTAATCCGTCAGAAGCGTAGCAAACTATTACAACTGGGAAAACATATTTAGATCACTCAACCCCGGATGAAATTTTTACAGTGCAAAGATAAACTTAGCATTAATAACATTATTTTAGAATGGACTGATAAATCAAGTTTTTTTTTACTTATCAAGAAGATAAAAAATTAATTGGAAATAGCAACCTAGAGCACATCTATTAACAAATGCAACAAAATTCACGTCCTAGTATTTTTAGTGTCTAGTTTCAAAAGTAGTCACTATCTGCGATATACTTATTTATTTATAAGTTGCAGGGAATAATCTTTACAGGCACTATAATCACATGGGAAATAGTGTCATCTCTAGTGGGAAATTACTTCCGTTTTTTTTTGGTGAAATTGTTTCCAATATAATATGAGAAATAATTTCTTCTGTAATTTCTATAAAGTTATTTCTTACCTGTAATTTGAAGATCTTAAACGATTCAACTGGAGTGGCTACGTTTTCCCGTAACTCCTAATATAGTTTTAAACGAAGATGAATATTTCAATGTGATTTGTCTACGGAAAGATATTTCAATGAAGCAAAACTTTGCATGCATGTTAAAACCTTCGACAAACAAGATTTGTTGAAAATCGTTGAAGCTCATCTCAAGCAATTATCTACTGTGAATTTACGCTGTGATCTTAATAAGATTTGGTAAACATCGACCAAGTCTTTTGAGTTTTCCAAGGGTACTAAAAGCATCTAACTAATGACCTCACTGTTGTACCTGGACGAAACGCCTATTGGAGTTAAGGTCACTTGAACTTTTATATTGAAATTTGTTCAATCACTTCGTTTTAAAAATAAAAAAATAAAAATAATTTTCATTATTTGTGCACATATCTATTCAAAAATATTCATAGAAAACTATTAGGCTTTATAAACTGCCTAAAGTTCTTTAAAGTAATTACAAATACTACATGACACCAATTGAAAAAAAGGATCCAATTAAATTTTAGCTAAGCCACAACTATAATTGGAAAAAGTATCAAGAGATGTGGAATAATTTGTTTTATGATAGACATTTTTTGTTTTTTGCAGGATATCAGATCCTTTTAACATTTTTTTTCAGATTAGTACATTTTCTAAAAAAAAAACTTAATAGTAATTGATGCTGGCTTTGTGCATTTAGTACATAACTATACATTTTTTTACGTTAAAAGTGAAACCTCGAGTCAGCCAAGCTTTTATTTGACGTTGCGTTGGTTTGATAATATACATTTTGCATTCACTGACCAGTTTTGTGTGTGCCTGTGCATAAAAGTTAGAATAATAGAATGAGAATCATTAAAAAAAATGTTTATAATACCCTTTATGCTATAAAAATATTTTATCCTCGGTAAAATAATTTAAAAACAATATCAAATAACTCGAGTTCTTTTTTTTTCATTATTATTTCTTTTATGGCCTTCAATAATTAAATTTTAAAAGGAAAAAATAGGAAATATTTTGTAAAAAAGAATGAAATATAGAAAAAAAGGTTCATAGTTTGATTAGATACATAATTTAAATAGAAGTTATTAACACATTGTTCTTTTTTGTATCGTTAAATTTTTTTTTCTTAAAAAACGAATAAAGAAAATATATAAATAAATAAACCTGCTTTCACACAAAAATAATGTCAATATTCTTCATTCAGACAAAGGATTATTTTTGCATTCATTCCAATCTTTTTGTTCCCGAATACCAACGATCCATAGGAACTTTTTCACAAAGGAAAAAGTTCATTGATGTCAGATATGAATGATTCCACTTATACACACAAATAATATATTCGACTGAGAGGAGAAATTGATCCTATCGAAAATATGAAATGAGATTTCCATAAAACCAAAGAATTTTATATTAATTCAGTCACAAAATTATTCCACACTCAGTAAATATTGATTCGTAGAAATTTCAATCAATCTTTTTGTATATTTTTGTTTTTTTGTTTTCATATAAAAGTGTTCTTTTCAATTAAATTGAATAAAATATACATTCTAACAAAGGCATAACTTTTTCATATTTTATTTCTATCTACATTTATATTTACATTATGGTACATCTACCTACATACATTTATTATAATGAGGAAAAAAAACTCAAAAAAAAAATATCCTTTTATCCTATATCATTTCAGTGTCTGATTTCAACGAAACCCTTTCCCATTTATACGAAGAGCATGCAACCGCACTTCAAACGTTGGTTACCAACTACAGAAAGAAAAACGGAGAGCTAAGAAAAGAAAGGTAAGTAACAGAAATTTGCTGCTACATTTATTGTGAATGTCTTTCAGTTTCAGCAAGAAACTGAAAGAAATATTGAAAAGACACAAAGACACAAAAAAAAAATCATCAAACAAAATAAAATCGTTTTCTTTGATTTTCTTCAAAAGTCCTTTTCGTCCTTAACATGACACAATTTATACAATCTACGCTATTTGATTGAGTTTGCATTTTTGTTTTTTTATTTTTTTTTTGATAGACAAATATTTAATACTGAAAAATGAAGTATTGTAGAATGATGATGGGTGAAATAATTTAATCCGTCAAGTGTTATTTTTTAATCGTTAAAAACTGTATAGCAAAACGAGAAAATTAACTGGGAGGGTCTTACCAATTTCTTTCTAGACTTTTAGCTTGTCACTATGCTTGATGTTTGTCAAGATTGATGGCATGATATGAAACACGTTATCATAACTTATATTCCGAACAGGACAAAAATTATCAAACTGAAGAAGAGCTCATGGTATGTAAAAGGTGTTTTTCCATGGTGGCAAAACCACTACCTAAGCTTTTCTATCGCCAAAAATGCTGCGAAATGCTTAGGTTTCTTAGAACGATTCTTGCTTGATGGATAGAGTTTAAATTAAATATTTAAATATATTCGTTTCCCTTCAACATCATATATTAAACATCGCAGGAATGCTTTCTATTTCTTATTTTATTTATGGCTATTTTAATAGAAAATCATCTAATGAAATAGCTTTGTATTCTTCGATCCTTAATGACTGTGAGGTGATCCTTTAATGACAGCCTTCAATACTCGCATGCATCATTGTGTACAGTTTCTAGAGATGTATCTTAGCGCTCTCTAACTCTTTCTTTGTTGTGTAGATTCCTCTTGACCAGCTTCATCTCTATACCAGCCGACTCCTCTACCTGTCCTTCTGTATGAGCTTATTCTACTGCATTAATTGGCTCTCAGTGCAATAATTAATTTCTCGAAGCGTGTATCCAATCCAGTACTATTTTTGTCTTCTTATAATACTCTCAGGCTACTGACCCGTTCTCCATTAGAGGATTTGACGTTCCACGTGTCACCACACATACACAGATTCTCAATTGCATTGATGACTTAGCTTTAGAGAATTTAATAGCTTGATCATTTAAAGTATTGTTCTTCCATATTTATAGGACAGCATTCGGATCCAGTCTCTGCTTTCCCGACAAGCTTAGCAAGCAACAACGATCAGCGTACATAATATGTATCAGCGGAGCACTCCGCTCGACACCTTCCGCTGCCTTGGACTTGTTGCTTATCCTCAACCCCCTCGATATATACAGTAAACAAGTGGCCGCGAGCACAGCCATTCGTTTCAAATCTATCTCTCAATGGTCTAACAATACACAGACTAACATTCAAATCATTACTAATGCACTCCGACTACACCACCCCACAGCTGTTTTTTGGAAAAAAAACTTTCTAACCACCATCCCACAAAGATCTACCTGGGATGACGATGAGATCATTCATTTCTATACGAATGGTTCAAAAACCGAAAATGGGGTGGGTGGTGGAGTGTATTCAGAAAGACTAAACTTAAGTCCTTGCTTCCGTCTACCTGATTATTGTAGCGTGTTCCAAGCGGAAATCCTGGCGATCAATGAGGTACTATCTTGGCTCAAAGAAAACGTAATATCCACGTTGAATATTCGTATCTTCTCAAATAGTCAAGTAACTGCAAAGCCGACGAACTTGCCAGAAAAGGAACTATCAGTCCAATTTTACCTAACAAGGTGAATATTGGAATACCAATCACTACATGCAAAGTTATGCTAAAACAGGATGCCAAATGGACTAGTATTACTACTTGTCTAGGGAAAAAACAGATCTGGCCAGTACTAAATCCAAAGCGTTCCAAATGCTTGTTGTCTCTAAGCAGACTGCATATTAACTCCACAGTAGGTGTCATTACTGGACACTGCTTAATAGGTATACACGGTAGAAGACTAGGGGTCTTCTTAAACGATTTTTGCAGAAGCTGCATGGACGAAGAGGAAAAGGAAACAATCCCACACCTTTTCTGTTGATGTCCTGCACTGTCCCAATTTTTCTTTGAATCTACAAGCGACTTCATGAAGACTGACATTCACAGTCTCCGTCGGCTTATAAAAAACTCCAACTGGTTTAATTAAAGGAATGTCCTTACTGTTTAAGTGGTATTGCCTTCCCGATACGAATCTTGGTACCTTTTTCAGTTCCACCTTCGGTAGAAGCAATGTACTTTAAAGATACACAATTTTTCGAATTATCTTGGCAATATTATCCAGCACTCAAATTTCTTTCTAATTTTCACACTGCATTAGATGACATCTCTTCAAAAGCTTAGAGAATGGCGGTTGTTCCCTTTTTTTACTGCTTGAGGAAAACTATCATACACTGACAGAAGAAATCGTTCAGCAAACGAAAAACAAGTTGACCAAACGACTTTTTCATTTGCTGGACAATTTGTCGGCTTCGTTTGCAGCAAACTTTTAAATTAGTTTGTGTAAAACAAAGTTAAGCGTAATTCCGTTTATTAAACATGCGACTCCTCACTTTTGAAGCAAGAGACTATTGCCATTGCGCCATGCACTAGATAGCTTTCGTATAGCATGGAATGGATATGAACACCACACACATGGTGTCAATTATTAAGAAAATTGTTTTCCTTCAATCATTTGTTCTAAATGGATTGTAAATTTACACAAAAAATTAATTTCTTTACAACAAAGAACTTTCTGGAAAGGTTCTTCGCAAACTATTAATTCGTTTGCTGCAAGCACTAAAATTTACTAAGAACCGAGAGGTTTTTTTAGATGTGGGAAGCATTTTTGTTTGCCGCAAACAACTAATGAAAATAAGCTTCAAACGAATGGATTGTTTTGCATTATGTTTGCTCTAATAGAAATACAATTTGGACCAAAAGTAATACAGTTGCTGCGAATGAAAAACTATTACGAAGCTGGTATTACCTTTTCAGCAAATGATTTTCATTAAATTCAAAGGATATTCAGCAGCAAACGAAAAAAAAAATATAATTTCTCTGGGTGAAGTATCTCTATGAGTGTTATTCTTAAGTCTGTGAGCTTCTTTTTGATCCTTTATACAGTTCTGCAGGCGCATCAATTTGTAGCCTCTTCTACTTCTTCACCAATTGCGTTCATATAGTGGCGCTTTTCACGTTGCACACTTTTCTGTACAGTGATGGAGCTTTAAGGTCTTTTCTTTCATAGCTTGACGAATTGTTGTAAAATTTTTAGCGGTGGGTATGTTCGTCGATTGGAGGCGGAAGTGGTGATGCCATTAAAAACGTGATGCTAAATTTCTACTCTTTTGCATTTGCAACGCTCGGTTAGAGTCGCTAACACTTGCTATTGGCTAAATGAAAAATCTTTATTCCATGGGTATTAAACTTTGACATTTGGATAAGTACCTGATCATCCTTAAAAACATTTTCATCATGACGTCATAGAGACTACTTGCTAGCTAAATGACACGGCTGATTAAAAAATCTCTTTCATGAAGAAATTTTCAACTTCAACCCCAATTTGTGATATTCTTTGTTTAAATCTTAACCAATATTAAATGTAGCTTAATTGCAAACATGAGAAATTTGGTTTATAAAAACAGGAGGAACGTCTTAATATACAAACTACAGCGCCACCTATATTGAACCTAAAAACCATCGTCTTGAAAAAAATAAAAATATATTTTCGAATAAGTTGTTCAAAAGTCATTCAACAACAAACAAACAAAACAAATATAAACCATTTCTATAGGAAAGGAACTATTTATTATTGCTAAAAAATATATAAAAATAAAAATGCTTTCTCAATCAATAGACGCAGAGTGTTATTCTCAATCGTATGTACAATTTCATTTTTTATGTGTGTTTTTCTCCCGCATCCGCATCTATTTATAGACCTGCGTGCCATTCGAGCATATTCCAAGCATGGGAACAATTCCTTCAGGAAGTTGAAAGTGACGTTCAAGCATCAAATGATGTGGCCAGTGTGCTCTCCAGACAGGTAAGTCATCTAAAGTATAATAGGTATTCATAACAAACAACACTGATTTCGTGTCAGTTTGTATACGATTTTCGAGTGAGGTGTTTTTATCCCAAATATAAAAACATCTCGAGAATCAAATCCCATCTTCATTTCCTTTACCACCTTTAAATTCCTTCTTTACAAAATAAATAAAAAAAAAAATGAAGGAAGAAAGCTAAGTGCTTGTTATGGTTTTCTTTCTTTTTGTGATATTCTTTTGGGAATTTTAATGTTATTTGTCAAAAAATTGTGAAAATGAAACAGGGTGACCCAGAGTTGGATTCAGGTAAACAAACATGGTGTTTCAAGGCGCCAAAGACAATATTTTGTATTTTTGTTTTGTTTAGGTTTGGCTTATTGTAGTTAATTTTGTTAGAATAATTTATCCAAATTGAAACATAGTTTAAGTTCTGTTAAAGTGATTCCATGTGTAGCTACCTTAATTGTCTTAAATAAATGACAATTTCAATTTTAAAAAGGCATTTATTAAGCTAAGATAACCCCAAGTCAGAAACTCTCGACACCCTTATTATAGTGATAACATTATTCAGGGTGCCTTGCCTAAGGCATTTTGGGTGTTTTCCTTTTTGCCAATCCACCCTTGAAAGTGACTAATGGAAGTGAAAAGTGTAGCACAATATTTCAGTCGACATTATCTATAAAATATCCAGTGAGCTCATATAAACATCGTTACAGACAGCATGCTAATAGGTGACGTTATGAGGAAATTTAATATACCTACCAGAAAGGTACCTACCCCATTTTAGGAAGGTATATTTACATGATATGAGATGAGTGAGAACTTGTGTTTTATTTTCTTACAAAAATAAAATTATAAATCTGATTTAAGGGAGGAATTTTTTTGTTTCATTTTTATAGGTAGAATTTTGATACACCAAAACGGAAATTGTTTTTATGTCACTAAAATGGAAATATTTTAAAAGGTTAAGATAACAATTTTGCAGGCAATTTAAAATTACTCAGCGAAGAAAAAAAAGTTGTGGAAAGGATCATCATCATTGCTTAGTGATAGATGTTATTCAATAATAAAAAACGGAAAAATAAATTTGACACTTAATTTGTCATTAAAAATGTATTATTAAAATTTACATAACGTGTAAGTGCGTACGTTATTGCAGAATATTATGAGTATTTGTTAAAAAAATGCATTGAAAATGTAAAATAAAACACATTTTTCAATCACTAGGAGCTTTGTTCGACATAATAATAATAGGAAAATAAAAAAGAGTACAATCCGTCAGAAATGTTAGTGTAGAAAGTAGGCCTAGAAGAACACTAGTTAATGTCGAGTAAATTCTTTCCTGATACATTTTAATTATGAAAACAATCTCAGACCCTTTAGAAGATTTGCTAATCTTACTTCCTCTGCTGAAATTATGAAATGTAGGGGGAGAGTGGCTTTAAATGGGTCCCTAAGGAAAATGTCCCATCACTTTAAATTTGATAATCAATTTTCAAATTTTAATCTATTTCGTTTGTTGGACAATTTTTCGACTTCGTTTGCAGCAAATTGGTGAATTCGTTTGTGTGAAACACTTTGTTCTAATTGAACAGGTGACCTCTCTCTTACGAACCAAGTATCTTGTCATTCCATCACGGACTGTATAAGTTACGATTGGCGTAGAACTTATATGTAAAATGAGAGAAGGAATCATTTGCGTCAAACGACCTTTCGTTTGTTGGGCAGTAATTTTGCGATTCGCACTTCGTTTAAAGCAAACTCTTAAATTCGTTTTGGTGAAACAATTTATGCGAACGACTAAATAAAACAAAAAAGTTCAGCGTTACATCGGTGATTTAACCGGTTGATATTGCGCAACGACCTAGATAACTTTCGTTTAGCATTGAATGCATATGAACAGCACAAACATAGAGTCAACTATTAAGAAAATTTGTTGTGAATGAATTGTATATTTACCTCAAAAGTGAAGATTTTTGCAACGAAGTACTTTCTGGGGAAGTTCTTCACAAACTATTCATTCGTTTGTTACAAACAATAGAATTTTCTAGTGAACGAAAAGGTGTTTAGATGTGGGAAGCATTCTCGTTTGCCGCAGTCAACTTTTAAAAATGAGCTCCAAACAAATGAGTTGTTTAACATTATGTTTGCTGTAACACAATTAAAATTTGGATCAAATGTAATACAGTTGCTACGAATGAAAAACTTTTGCGGGGATTATCTTAACTTTTTAGCGAATTATTTTCATTTAATTCAAAGGATATTCACTAGCCATAAACGAAAATAAAATATAGTAAAGGGTTTTCCAATAAGAGGTGTTATTTTGATATTCAAAGAAAAATGACATTTTTGGAGATAAATGATCGTATGTTTATTTCATTATAAAGAAGAAGATATGCCATTAATAATGGAACACAACATCAGCCAAATGGCCGCCAAGACCACGCTTACAGGACCATATCCTTTTCATGAAATTTTCCATAACCAAATCGCAAAGTGGCTGCCCTATGTCCTCGATAGCCTCACGAATTTCATCTTTGAGGTTTTGAATCGACGCTGGGCTGTTGGCGTAGACCTTATCTTTGACGTGGCCCCAAAGGAAGAAGTCGCAAGGTGTTAAATCACAAGATCTCGGTGGCCAATTGTGATCACCTCTTCGAGAGATAACACGGTCCGGAAACTTTTCCCGTAAAAGATCGATGATTTCATTGCTTGTATGGCACGTAGCGCCGTCTTGTTGAAAGTAAACGTTGTCCAGATCAATACCATCCAATTCAGGTCATAAATCATTAATCATCTCTCGATAGCGCAGTCCATTGACCGTAACTGTTGCTCCAGCCTCATTTTCAAAAAAGTAAGGTCCAATGACCCCGCGGGACCATAAACCGCAAAAAACAGTCACGCGTTGAGGATGGAGAGGCTTTTCAACAATAACTCTTGGGTTTTCCGAGCCCCAGATGCGACAGTTTTGCTTGTTGACGTAGCCTCCGAGGTGGAAATGGGACTCATCAGTCAAGATGATTTTTCGATGAAATTCCGGTTCATTTTCATGCATTTCAAGGACCCAATCAGCAAAGACACGACGTTGTTGATGATCAGCCGGCTTGAGTTCTTGTGTTAACTGAACTTTATAAGCCTTAAGACGGTGTAATGACGTTTGTGGAATGCTTAATTTTAAAAACGTCTTCAAATTTCACTGATCAAAATGGCACACAGTGGTCCTAAATCTCCCCAAACCCATCTCAAAGTCATCAAAAAATTTTTTGTTTGTAGGATGGTTTCTGAAATTTCAAAATGTTTTGAAAGCTTTATTTTTGTCCAATTCCGTTTAAGAACGGTATTTAGAGCTTTTGATAATGAGTCCTCCCTCCAGTATCTAAATCGTAAATTTTTCCAAAAATTTACATTTTGACAAAAATGCAAATACATAATAGCTTGAAGTTGCTAACATTTCGTATATGTCGGTAATGCCAAATAATCTCAGGATTTGTTTTCAATAAGGCGTTGCCACAAAACTAATTTTTTTGTGCCATATTTTCAAGAAAAAAAACGTGTCACAGGAAAAACACAAATTATTCTTAAAAAAAACTTTATTTCAATAAAACTTTAATGTACAGTGATACAAAAAATGCTCTACTGCTTTCGCATTGTCCATAAACACGATTTTTTAGCTGTTTCATTATTGCTATACTTCAACAAGGCCATTTTTTTTTATAAATGAGAAAGAAAATAATAAGAAATTCCTTATTGAAAAATATGTATAACTTGCAATTTGTAATGAGTGTAAATTTCGGTAAAATATTAACAAAAAAAAAACGTGAAATTTTTCGTGCCACTGACCTCCGCGCCGAGGAAATTTCCGTGTCAAAAAAGCACGATCGTGCCACATCGGCAACGCTGTGAAAAACATCTTTAAATCCTGTTCGGTTTCCGGCATATTCAATATCATAAAGATAAATAGCTGTTTTTTAACCAACTTCAAAAAAGAAGGAGGTTATCAATTCAATTGTATTTTTTGTTTGTGATTGTTACCTCAGGATTTTTGACTGGATGTCGATCGATTTTGATAAATTTTCGTGTATTTGAAATCAAAAGGTCCACATGGGATCCCATTTCAATTTGGCTCAGTTCTGAGAATGGCATCCATGAGAGGATATTAAAAGTCTTAAATTTGAAGCTATTCGTTTTTTTTTTTTTGAAAGGTATTTATGACAAATGAAAAAGTTCCCAAGCTCTTTTTTAATATTCTTTCTGAAAAGCTTAATTAATTTATTAATACAAAAACTGTTGTAAAAACTACGGCACCCAATGCAGTTAGCCTTAATCATTTCTATTTTCAAGTGCTACAAAAAAAGAAACAAAAAAAAAAACTTAAATCTAATATCACAGTTAATGAAATTTATTCACCCTTTTTAGTTTTCCATCCAGTTAATCGCAAAAACATTTCTAAAACGTGACATTATTCGCACGACTGGATATTTCCAAATGAGTGGCACATTGAAAATAAGCAGGATATGTCTTTATAATTTTAACCTTCAACAGGAAATTTTCAATTTCAACAGTAAACAAAGCCAATATGAACGTGATTTATCCTTACTTTCATAGCATCCTTTTTTGTGTTTTGTTTTTGTGTTGGTCGTGATTTGTTTTTTTTTTTTTTGTTAATGTTGAAGCTGATACTCCTTAATAGCCAGATGTAGAAGCTAAGCACAGAATTTTAAACTTTATGTCAACTAGTTTGCCATTGTTTTCTTAAGTTTAAGACTCGCAGAAAAATTAAATTGAATGAAATTTCATTTGACATTGACTATTTTGACTAAGTAAAAGAGTTGGAACCTCTAGGGCTAAATTGTAAGGTTAAAAACTTAAACCATTTCTATGTGGCTAATAATACAGTGAATTTGTGATCACGAAGTTTCCTAGAGAGAAGGTAATGAAGTAGTTTTAATTTCTTTTATTTTTGGAGGTGCCGAATCCGAATTTGAGTTGGACACAAAATATTCAAAAATGTAAAATAAACGCATAATTTTCATTGTGTAAGCAGTTTTTGTTTTAATTTCAGAGACCTCTAAAATGTTTTGTTCTTTGTATTAAAAAAGTTCAGTGCAATTTGATTTTGGTCAGCAATGCAATCTTTACCTTTTTGTCTTCGTATAGTACTGTCTATGGATTCTTAACCCGTTCTACTTTGAAATTCATCATTTGATGTACGACTGGGCCAGAAAATCCTTAAGATGTTTCGTAAGCACCTATTTACGAACTTTTGCAGCTTTCTGTGACAGTAGATGAGATTTTTAACGTTCTACAACCATAAAGAAGGACATTGGAATAGTCTTACTTTGGTCTTTAAGCTGATAGAATGATTTCTCCTTATTTTGGACAGCGTTCCGAACGCAGCCTTTACCTTTTAAATAACGTTGTGGACAAGTTGTTCGGTTCTGCCTTTAGTAGAGATAAATTTCGCTCCACCTTTGCTATCATTTGATGAACCATACGTCATCTTCCGCGTAGTCTAGAACTCTAACAATAAAAGTATTGGCGATAATATGCAACCCTGCCTGACTTCACCTTCCTTTGTGTTGAACGTGACATTTGCATCAATCGTAAGTTGATTTAATACCCCTCCTGAATAAGGCAATTCAAAAAAAAATCTATGTTGAGACTATCGAGCGCTTTTTTGAAATTGATAAACAGCAAGAAGAGATGTGGTGATCGATATTCGACGCACCGCAAGATGTTTATGTGGTCAACAGTCAACACAGGATGATCCAAAGCGGGGACCTCCTTGTTCGGCGTCGAGCGGGTCTTCTAGGTGTTCCTTTTA
Source organism: Meliscaeva auricollis (assembly GCA_948107695.1). Lineage (NCBI taxonomy): Eukaryota > Metazoa > Arthropoda > Insecta > Diptera > Syrphidae > Meliscaeva > Meliscaeva auricollis. The sequence continues at coordinate 63,052,881 of OX403618.1, forward strand.
TCTTGGCAACCGCAGGCAGAAGCAAATCACTATCAACTCCCTTTTTCTTCTTCTCATGGAAGCATTCGGAACAGTACCTCATTCGATGTCGTTGGTGCTTCTTGTAAGAACTATGCAGAAATACCGTCGAGTCCTACCGTCAAAAACACAATGTTTTTTAATAGCGGCAATGATGTCGTTCTCTACTCAAAGGTATGTTGCAAATTCGGGCATGTTGGTGCGGATTGCTGTTTGCACTTTCGGAATTGGTCCTTATCCGAGTGGACCAAATTACCGTCTACATCTTTCAGTGGATGTTGTTTTGAGCTTTGTACATCTGTCAGCTTCTTAGTGATTTCAAAAACAGTTTGCCACAACATGTGGCAAATAAATTTATCATAGACTCGTGAGACCATAGGATATTACGCCATTTATCTTTGAGCAAAACAGAAGCTGCTTCGATAAGAATTTCCGTCTGCGTCTAAATTTTATACCTAAGCCTGTTTTTGGAAAAGAGTATAGCCAAATTTTAACAATTTTTGAGGCACAAACAACAAAAATTAATCGTACTTACTTCTGATTTTGTTTTTGTTTGCGTGTTCAAATTTGCTAAACTGGCTATACACTTTATCAAAAAAAAAAAAACGCTTTATATTCCTGGGCCTTCTCGAGGGCAGTTTTTTTTCAAGCTACCTTCTCCTTATGGTTGATATGTTAAAATCCAAGCTTAGATCCTTTTTATTTCAGTTAGGTTTTACAGTTACGCACAGACGAAATGACCGACCAGCAGACTTGTTGACCTACTTTTTCCCACATAAATTTATTTTTGTTTTTGCTGAAAAAATGGTAGTAGGTTGCCATAACTAAAGATCACATGTCCATTATTTGTCAAGTAAAAATCCCAATCATAAGAATACCTATGCATAGATTTCGCTTTAAGTTCCATTTATTTTCTTTGCTCTCCTTAACGTAAGTATCCTTAAAATACCCTCAATGTTAACTAACTTAATTTCCACCTATTGAACTCGTCTGCGTCCCTAACAGGCATTTGAATGAAAGTGTGTTCCATTTAATCTAAAAATATCTTTTACACTCAGTTCCAGACAAACTCGTTTCAATTCTAACAAAAAATTTGTTGCTTTGTCTTATTATTTTCAATTATGTAAATTTTGTAGAAAATAATTTCAACATGAAATTAAATGTTGTTCCTTTAAACATCATTTCAGGTGTCAAGGCCAATGCTTGATAAATCTTTTCATCGTAAAGTTCAAAGTAGGAAAATTTTCACCCACAGGGAGTCTTTTGAAACCATTATCGCAAAGACTGAAGAGAAATTATCAAAGGTAAGTTGTGTGTGTTTTTCTTTCTTTCTTTTTTTCTTATAATTCCTACCCCAAAGGATAAAAAAGCTTCCTTTTAAATGTATACGACAGTATACCTATAGCCTATTCCTATACTATACTTCCTAGTATAGTTTGTGGTTGTGTTCAGTCGATAAACCGATTTGAATCCTACTGTACCTATGCATTTTTTTGTCTCTCTTTTTTTGTATTCATGTTTCATGTTTTCATTTTCTACTGCAGTGTCGCCAGGATTACAAGCAGTGCTATGTGGCGCATCGACAAAGTCCAACTCAAATGTCCTTAACTGAGTACATTGATGCTCACAATGCATACGTGCAGCAATTGCATGCCACAAATGCCATGCTGGAGACGTATCATTGCGAGACAGTTCCACAATTGATGCAGGAGTTGGAGGAGATACACAATGACCTTAGCAGTATTATTGCCGAGTCCATTCTGCAGGGTGCAGATGTAATTGCAAACAAGGTAAGTTGTATAGTTCAGCTATATACGGATCTGTATACGAAAGAAAGAATAATAAAGAAAGGTAGGTGCCCTGCCCTGAAGCTGCTGAAGTACCTTCCGTTTGTATCGTCATTGATCATTTATGCAACAACAATGAAGTTGAAAGAACTCGTACATATATGTCTAACAATGCACTATACCCCGAGCTCATCACAATGTCTATTGTTAAACGAGGTTTTAAATAGTATCACTTCGAAGAAGACATCTTTTGAATGACATTTTCTTTTGAATTTATTCGGAGAAGAATCGGTCTATTGACAGTGTCACGTTAGGGTTTCGCAGTTCGTGTCAAAGGAATTGTTAAGCACCTGCATTCATGGTGTTTAAATATTTAACTCAGCTTAAAGTTTCTTAAGAACCGGAGAATCTCGCCCCCGCCCCGTGAGCCTGACTTCCAGCATCAATCAACTGTTCTTTGCAGCTAGCACTGTTTTAGTTGGTTGAGGTGCTTTCGTCAGCTGAGTCCTTTAGCGGTGCATTCGAATACTTTTCTAATAGGAGCTTACTAAGTTCTAATACTAATACCCAATGAAATTGCAGATGACAAGGGACGCGACGGAAAAAGTAGCCCCTTTAGTAAAAATTAAATTTTGGTCACAGAATCATTGATGTCTGTATTCGACCTAATTTTGCGGCGAATAACGTAACTGATGTACTTTAACAAACTGCAGAACAACGCACATAAAGCAACCCAGGCAATTTCATGGGATCTTGGCAAATTTCCATGCATTTGACTCATGCCGCAGGAAATGTCTAATACCTATACAGAATTTTCTCTGTTCTCTTTTTTGCGGGCTTATAATAATTCATACCCACTCAAGGGATTAGACTTCCCTTAATGTAGCACTCGGTGAGAGACATTATTTTATTAAAAACGATAAGTAAGAGAAGATGTCGTTGCACAAATTAGTTATGAGCTTCTAAGTATTGTAATAGGAGGAAAAAAGGCTGGGTTATACGTATCACATTCGTGTTGTGTGACTTAAGAAAGAATCTCTATACTTGAGAATCTCTATTTTTTTCGGGGGCAAATTATTTACAAAGCAAATTCTGCGTTCGGAATGTTGCCTAACATGGAGAAGTAATGCTATCAGCTGAAAGGCCAAGCTAAGACTGTTTCGCTCCAATCTTGAATGGCAGTGCATTTATCATACACTTCAAAAAGGCAACTCGGATATACTTACATCATTACAATTGGTAAATTTAAAACTGATTTGACACAACTACATCTAAACTCTTTCTAATTGCATATCAGTTCGATACAACGTGCGTTGGTGCTCGACAGACGCAATAGCTTCTAACATAGATCCATTACCTATCATTTTAATACTCTATTTTGAATTCTTTACAAGAAGCTGAAATGGGTTTTTGGAGCACCTGCCCATATGTGAGAGTTTTACTCGGGCTTTAAACGACTAAAAGCTTTTAAAATACGAGTTATAACAGATGGGAACATTTCGTAGCGTGCTTTTGAAATGATATTGTCAACCATTTTGTTTTTATGCAGCGGGAGTCGGTTGTTTCTCCTATGTGGATCGAGGATTGATGATAAATGAACATGTTCCACCACAGATGTTCTTTTTTCTCATCATTCTTTAAATGTCAAATTTCATACATATTCTCAAAAAGGAACTTGAATGCATTTTTTCAGTTGAGTAATCTGTCTTCGCTGTTGAAGCATGGGCAGAAATTTGCATAATGATTCTATCTCCGATGTAAACGTTTTGATTTTCAATCGAACTTCTCAAATGGTTGTATTATCCGCTCTAACCTAAGCTATGGTTTGTTAGCATTTCATGTTTATTAGCCGTGTTTTGCAAGCGGGGATTTCAGTCGTTACTCCTACCTCGTTGTTCAGTAACCTCTTTGGTAGAATAGTTTACCTGAAGAACCATTAGGTCTTTAAAGCTGAAACACAATCATGCTTTATGGAGACGCTTCGTTGCGTTACGTTGAGAAATCCTCAAAGCGCGCTTCTGTCAGAATGACAAACAGCTGATTGAAATATTCTATCTGCTGTCAAAAAAAACATTCAATAAATTTCAAAGAATTAAAAAGAGGAAAATAACATAAATAAATAAAATGGAAAATAGTATTGAAAAAACGGAAAAAATTATTAAGATAGCCAAATTAAGCTGTGCCGCTTATTTATTATAATTTGTTACCAATTAATATATTTTTCTTACCACATTTAAATTTTCCATTTTACAAATTAGAAAGCACCGATTACAAATTAAAACACAAATTAGAAACACAGAAACAGACTTTTTGAAAATTGAAATTCAAATGAAATTATGAATGAGAAACGTCAGAAAGCGCGCAAAAGTTCAACCAAGTTGAACTTTTTTTTGACAGATGGTGGCTTTATTACGTTTTCTTACGTCTCCTTACGTTTGTCAAAAAAAGCGTACGTAAGAAAAGCGTCATTGTGTGAGGTTACACAGATTTCCTATAGTTGAACTTTTTGCCGTTGTCAAAATCGACGGCAAAGCGTGATTGTGTTTCTGCTTTTAATTATCTCCAATAAGTAGATGCCAGTAACACTTCACTCCCTATAGACCTAAGTTCTCATTCCATTTTTAAGACAAGCATTTTTTACTTTAGATCTAGTAGTCCAGACTAAGAGGCTAGCCACGGAAATGTGATCATAGATCTCATCAACTGGTTTAAGTGGTTGGAGATGGGTTTGGGAAGTTTCTTTGACGATATCACCAAATAATTTGTTCATTGGGATAAATAGAGTCGATGATTGCTGTAATGATTCTGGGACAACTATTAGTGGAAGATAAATCGCTTGCAAACCCTCAGGATTTTCCTTACAGTTGGAGCTACTTCAGGGCTATTTTTTGAGATAGTGTACCACATTGGAAAGTCTATGACTGGTCAGTGGTCAAAGTACCTGTTTGAATGTTAAAAGCCTTAAATTTCTTCACAGAGTCATAACAAAAGAACCGGTACTAGTTTAAGAATCATTTGAGTGTACTTATGTTGCGGAGTACCTTCCTGATAGTTAATTGATGTCGGCAATGTTGAGGACTGTCCGCAAAATACTTATGCTCAAATGTAGGGTGTTCAGTGTTAAGATTATTACTGTCAACTGGATCACTGGCAGGATTGGTATCGCTAAATGTTGCTATATCTATGATAGTCTTCTAAGTGTCTGTTGGTCGCTAGGCCTTAGTTCTTCGTGAGCTAGTCGTAACACAAAATTAACTTATTTCGTGTTTATTCTACAGAAGACATTGACAAATGGATGAAAACGAACAAGGATAAGAGATTGAAGGACATTTTTTTCTAATTTAATCAAGTGGTGCGAAATTCAAAGTGCTTCAGTAAACTAATTCTATTTTTTCCTTTACCGATTTTCAGTTAAAAAAATTTGTTGTTACAAGTTGTTAAAGTTTACTTATTATTTTCAAGAAGGTAAGCGGAAAGTGTTTTAATAAGTTAAAAGGAATGTTTGCATCCACTTGAATATTAAAGGCTCCATTACTGCTTTTTATACAACTTTTCAAATTATGTTCTCAAAATCCCGACCACATAATCAGAACAAAATGACTTGAATCTTTTTAACAGAAACAAAGCTATTCAAGTGAAAGTGTTCGCAAACTAAAATTGATAAATTTCGGATTTATAAATTCACCAGAATTCTGTCAAGTAACCCTCGTTTAACAAAAAAAAAAACTTTCACTTATGTTAACTTCCATCTATAAGCTGTTCAATATTTTTTTTTGTCAAACGTATAGGTATAAGTATAATATCCCCTCCACTTACCTTTCTATAATGAAAACAACAAAAAAAAACAAACACAAATGACACACACATGTCGTTTCGTCACTATGTAAAAAAAAAAATACTGCTCGTTATTTTCTACGAAAAAAAAACTTTTGTTTACGATAAACCCAGACACCATGATAACGTGAAATCTCATCTCAATCACACTTCATGTCCTGAAAACCTGAACCACAACCCCCAGAACTGACATTTTTATATTCTATAGGTAAAAGTATAGAGCAGAGGTATTTTTTTATTTTTTTTTTTTTGATCAGGTATGCAAGGAAGTGTGAGAGTTGAGTTTGAGTACCCTATGTCAAAGATTCTTTTGCATATATCCATGAAACAACAAGGACATTTCGTATAGGTAATCCCATCCATTTCAAAGGACTTAAATAAATGTACATCTTCTTATCCTACATCATCCCACTGACTACAGAAGCTTAACGGATGAACAAAAATGAATTTTATCAAAAAAAAAAAAATGAAAAAAGAAAAGAATAATATTTCATTTCAGGTAAAAGGTAGATATAACGGTTTTTCAGTTCCAATTTGTCTGCAGCCATTCCATCAACATAAAAAAATACTTTTACGCACCTTTTTTTCCAGTATAACGTTGAATTAAGGAATTTGCATACAACTAACTTTGTGCACCATGATATGGGTGAGAGTTGAGAGAGATGATGGCGCTTCAAAGTTTCATAAGCATCAGTAATAAATCAACGCATCACAACCTTCTAACTTACTGATGAACAATTTTTTCTTATATTTTTGTTTATTTTTTTTTTTTTTGTAATTTAATTAAAAGAAACTTCTGATGCCATCAATTTAACTTAAATTTACCATTTTTAAATATTTTTACAAACTGCCAGACAGGTTGTTAAATTTAATGGCATTTTTAACTACGCATAAAGGTGGAATAAGGTTTATTCCTCAAAATAATAATTTATGTATCTTCATCATAATTTGACCAAGAATATTAAGAAATTGAAGAAGATCACATCAAACGCACAAATATAAATAGAATAGCCTAATTACGGCAAAGGCTATGTTGATTTAGGTTTACAATTTTATGACCCTAAACTTTGCAGACAATTTATGGACATCTTCCACCGCTGTTAAACTGAATCGATTTTAGAAAAAAAGTACGACAATCGCTTTGTATCAATAAATGCTCGGTAAACCATTTTCTAGTTTTTTTTTTAATTTACTGTTATAACGAAGTAATGGCAAAAAGCAATAGCTGTTCAACAAAAGTTACTGCAAAAAAAAAAAAAGACGGTGAGAAAAATCAGAATATTATAGTGCCGAATAACAAAATGACCAAAATCACAGTGATAAAATTATAGTAAGACAAATCACACTGATAAAAATTACAGAGCCAAATATGGCAGTGATCTAAATCCCAATGACAAAAACCACTGTGACAAAAATCCCAGTCACAAAAATCAGAATAACCAATATAATAGGTATAGAAACAAAAATAATAGTGACAAAAATTACGGTGACGAATATTACAGTAATCCCATGCAAAACAACAAATCGCTGTAGCAAAAATCAAAACTACCAAAATTACTCGAAATAGCAGTGTGACACTGAGACAAGAATAATAAAAATTTCAGTTATAAAATTATACTGATTTTAATACCACATACAAAAAATCACTGTTACCAAAATCAGAAAGACCAATATTAGTGATGATCAAAATCGTTGCCGTTGTGACAAAAACCAAGCTGATAAAATAACAGTGACCAAATATTGCAGTGAACAAAATCCCAAGTGTTAAAACCAAAGTAACAAAAATCCCAGTCACTTAAATCATAGAATAACTAATATAATAGTAGTAAAAATCACATTGATAAAAAATTCATGTGGCAAAAAATTACTGTAAAAAAATTACAGTGACAATTATAAAAATTTCAGTGAAAAATATTACAGTGACCAAAATCAGTATCAGTTAAAAAAAACTGCAACAAAAATTACTGTGACAAAAATCGTGATTTACGTCACAGTTACCGTATGACTACAGTCAAAGTGAAATAAAAACAACGTGACAAATATAAGAATGGCTGAAATTACAGTGACCAAAATCATGTTGATAAAAATCACAGTAGTAAAAGTTACTTTTAAAATAACCCCTGTAACAAAAATCACAGTGATAAAAATGGGTTTGTAATAAACAAAATCTAAAATCTGAAAGCAAGCATAATTCACCGTTTAAGTTCATCAGTAATGGTATCGCTGTCTAAGTTTGTAGCAAAAGTCCTCCACTATTCTTCAAAGTTATGTCGGTTCATGATGACGTTCTGGACAGTGTCCTTTTTTGGTGACAACATATCGCTCATTTATTTAAAGACTGTCATAACTCAAAAAACGGTATTTCTGAGTTAATGATGCAGAATTCGTTCGTTTTACCATCCTTTATGTTATGAAAAAGATTCTAAGTAATAATCTTACCTACCTTTCCCATAAGAAGGGAGAATATACCGTTATTTCATTGAAAATGAACCAATTTGAAAACTTTAAAGATTAAACTCGTTTTTTGCAAAATCGAGTTTCTTGAACTATGGCAGTCTTCAAGTAAATGAGTGATAAGTTCCTGTGTTGTTTGTCTGTTGAACCCATTAAAGTCGCTAAGTTAAAAAAGAAGCTTACTTACATCACTGCGTCCTTCCAATTATTTCAATATCGTGGTATTCATGTTTCAGAAATGGGATGGACGCTCTCTGATACATTGCACCTGGTGTTGATATTAGGAATACGGTACTTTCCTTGTTAGGATGATGATTAAAAGTTTTTTGACATCAGCTGAATTGGTGAGGTATTGTACCGTGAATTCTCTATCGTCATCTGCATGCTTGAAAAAGTTGCTTGAACAAGAAGTTGCTCTGTAACGGCAAATTATACAGATGCTGCCAAATGCAGTTCCATTCTGTGGGCATGATTTTCATCGACTTAATTTAGCAGATAAACAACGTTAAACAGGTGCAGTGGTAGCGATGAGTTAAACCGAGTTGCAAACTTGGTAAACTCGGTTTAGAGCAAAATTGGTTAACCCTTTTTTCGGTTCGGTTTGATAGTTTTGGTTCAGGACATGCAATCGTGCATCCGCTAATGAACACACGTTTTCAGACCAAAACGAAGTGTGCCTTCCACCTTTTAAGCTGATCCTTATCCGACTGAAGCAGGGAATCATCTACACTACATCTTTCACCTCATATTGTTTTGAGCTTTGGACACCTTTGGGTTCCTTAGTGATTCTATTAACAGTTCTTCTGTCGCACCTATTTCAAGCATACCTATTCTTTCTCTTCAGCTAATGTGTTGATGTATTTAAGTTACACTTCTCTCATCCTCATGCAATAAATGAACTCTAGAGCGTTTCTTTCTGCTGCTCGAGTAGGTGCGATGCGGGCTTTAAGTTGTTTTCTTTGGTCGATTTATGCCAGACAGGCTTATATCGATAGCCAAGCACTATTTCTTTTTTGTGCCCGAACGACTTTACCTTCAGCACCCCGGCCAATAAAACATTTTTCACAGCACACCATTGGTTTTCGATGGATGTTGGTTCACTGATGCTGATTGTTTTCATTCCTTGAAAAAGATAATCCCATAGTTGTTGGCGCACTGACAGATCCTTAAGAATGTCGGTATTAAACCTGCGCATTCAGGTGTTTCCTAGGGATCCCTAAACTGTATAGCTGTGAGAAATCTTACGATACGATAGCTACCATTGAATGTTGTTCCTGGAAGAGACTACTTATAAATCGTTACCTGATCGAAAAGTGTAAAATTTGGTTGGAGGTTGCTTGCCAATAATGACGCGATATAAACAGTCTGAAACCTTGCCAACTTCGATTAATCGTAAGGTGTCCTATTTTTATCGCATGAACTCGCGTCGGAGTTGAAGAAATCTGGCGTTTTGACAAAAAAGTTATCAACATTCCAAAAAAAAATTGTCCGTGTAGATACTAGAGCCACAAGTCGTCATAGTTTGACGAGTGTCGGTTCGACGGTTACTGTCACCTTCGTTATTCTTCTCTATCTTATTTTATGGGTAGAAGTTTTATCTGCTTAACAGCATTCTAGTGCCTTCGCTAGTTGTTTGACTGCACGTGATCCATGACAGGACCTAAGCTTTTTTCGTTTTTAAGAGTTCATTATCAGTGCAATCGACCGTCCGTATCTGAAGTGTATCGTCGTTCCTAAAGTCACTCATACAGCTGGCCAGGCAGATCCTTTGGCGACAAAAGCTACTTTTCCAAAAAAAGCAGATCAGATCGCCTAAGCTTAGCTTTGAACTTTGCAGTTTCAGCATCCCCAACAACTTCAAAAGGAAAATCCAATGTGCTGTTTTTATAGTAAGGAAATACAAAGTTCGTGTTTTTAAAGTCATTTGTCATCGGTGTCAAAAATATAAACTACCAGTATTGAAAGAGGAAGCTCTATTAAAACCTACCTATCCTTTTCATGTTCCTCTATTGTTTGGCTTAAATTTGGTTTTAACTTACTTTGCAGTAGACGAGCAATTAAATTGAAAGAAAAACTTAAGTTAAACTTTGTGACGCGTGTATGTACCTACTGTCTAAGAATTAATTCCTCGTTCAAAAGTTTCTGTTGTCATGTCAAACAAACGCTTCTACTTTAACGGTCCTTAAGCACTACTTGTAAGTCAATTGAAATAAAACTTTCTTGAGAAAAAATCAAATTGAATTAAGCTCAAACGTCTTTGTCAAAAGAATAATTCTGCGTCATCGCACAGAAAAAAAAATTATTCTTTTCATCTGTTTTCATGTTTTTTTTTTTCTTCCTCATTTTCTAAAATATGTATTCATCTTTCAGGCATCAGAGCAATCAAAACGGTACTCAAGCCTAACACAACAATGCAATGTCGTTGCACCACACCAGGACCTTGCAAATTTTGTACGAATACTACCGTCACCAGCGAATTCGCAAAAAGTTCCTAAACGACCATTCGCTCCACCTCAGCCTCCAGGCGAGGTAGAAGACGTTAACGAGTATAATGTAAGTACAACAACAAACAAACAAAAGAATACAAGGAAAATTCTTTCAAATTTTCTTTTTTTTTGTTGTTGATTATAATCCTTTGTTGACAAGGAACACATAAATAAAACAGCAACATAAAAAAAAAATAAAAAAGAAAAAATGATAATAAATAAATATTTGCTTATCAACAGGACATAACGCCTGTACTACGCAATGAACTTGTTTTCGAGCGATATTCATCCCTGCAATTGCGTCCAGCTATGGAGTCCCTGAAACGTGAGGCCGCCGACTTAGAAATTCAAATACGACAACTTCAGGTTTGTTTAAAAAAAAAACCAAATGTCCTTAAAAAAGGATTTTTTTTTTGTTGGTATCTCTTTTATCCTATTTTATTTTTTTGTCTTAAAGGATTCCGTCGACTCACTGACTCGCACTCAGCTAAGAGGTATTGAGGGCCAACTTTATAATAAAGTTAATGAGCTGCAGGAAGACCTTTCGATGAAAAAGTTCGATTTGAGAGCGAAACAAATTCACTTTGCGGCTGTTCGAGCACAGGTAAGTACCTACCTTTCAACTTTTTTTTTTTTTAAGATGCGGACAAAGAGGGTAGTTCTCGTAAAAAAAGACATTCAAATTAATGTTTTATCCGGAACTAAGCTCTCCTGTCAAAGTGGCTAGGTGTACACTGGGGTAGAATAGCATAAAAGTGGATAGTACAAATAAAAACAAAAAGGAATGGAAGCTATGAGGTGAAGAAGGACTTAAGTGACGGTTTTTATATTTGTAATGCTATAAACTGACATTAAAAATTAAATTCTTCAGTCTAAAGAGCGTAGGTCTCTGTTTTTAAGAATAAGCTTACATTATCACTGGGATCTTAAAATGATTCTTAAATGGAGTAAAAATTAAGTTTAAAGTTCAGTAAGTTTTGAAAACGCCATTGCAGTATTAACACCTTGGGCGACTTACAGTAATTGTTTAAATTAAATGTACACTTTAAAAATTATGTTTGATTTCATAACTTGACTACTTATTACGGCCCCACACTATATTGGGTGCATCAAAACCGCATTTTAAAGTCAATTGACAGCTACTTCCAGGCGAATTAATTTTTATAGGTAGGCTCATCATCTTCCATTTTTGACTTGAAGTTATTTCGGCGTTTTTGCCCTTATGGGTTAAAACATGCTTTATGATTTGCTCTTCACATAATTTCAGTCCTTCGAAACGATTAATACGTAGGTTACTGACAAATCACAAGTTGTTAATACAAACCGGAACATAAATTATGCTAGGGTCCTTCCCGTAAAACATTTCAAACTGAACTTTGCGCTTGAAGTTGAATACATTCTTCTGCACAATACAGGTGGGCTGGGATGATGAGCGTTCTATAACCATTTCCCAAGCTTCTCGCCAAACAGATTTATTTCTGAATTGCTTTCCGTTCTGAACCCAAAAAAACGGCAGCCGTTATCAAGGGTTATCTTACACTAGATTGCCAAATTTATGGCAAAGGCAATGGCAATAAGTCATGTTTTGACCAAATCTGTGAAGGCAATCTACTCGCACTTTATTTCTGCCAAGATCCTCAAGATCGAAAACGTACCAGTAAAAATTTGATTTGTTCTTCCCATCAGGTTGATGCCATAAGGAAATCTAAGTGGCGACACTTCAATCTTAGTCTTTTTTGCATTACAGTATGAATATCGAAAATATTGTGTGTAATGTATTTATCGGTAAATTCGTATGTGTATATTTGATCAATAGATGATGTTAAAGTTGTTAATTTAGCTTATCGGCTGCTTTTGCATTTTTTATCCTACCAAGCAATAAGTTGGGTACTTTGTACTCCTTTCTTCCACCAACAGAACTGACGTGCCAATCTAGTTTTCAATTGGGGACTTTGTTCACTTGAACACATTCGTAGTCAAACAAAGAATTTCTAGGGATTTCTGTGAATCGTAGTGGTAGTAGTAGTCTTGGGCCCACCTGAAATTTTTTTCAGTTTCGATTTCTTCAGTAATAGGATTTCTCCCAAGTCCTAACGATAGTTAAGTGGTGGAGACTCTGTGATAGAGTTTTACGGGGGTGCAGTTTTTCAACCTTAAAATTTCCATACACCAAGTTAGGTGAGGTCTTCACTGAATCGTGCTACCTATGAAGATGTATAGACTTTGTAGTTACATTTTCCATCGCAGTTGTATTAGAAATCTAGTCGGGATGGTGCCTCGATATTTATACAATTCGTATGACCTTGCCATATTTTCAAAATTTTATATGAATGTGTGTAAAAATTGTCTGTTATATATCTGAAGTTGTAGCGGTTTTAAGCACCTCCTCTTTTTGTAGATGAGACACACAGTATTCCAAGCTTCTATATTCATTGCGCATACTTCTTTCCTTGATAAAATGCTTCTGCCCAAGTCATCTCCCGATGTTTTGATCATTTGGAGCAGTAGTTTTTTGTGAATAATTTTTAGAAATATCTTTTAACCACCATCGTCTAAGTAGAAAAGATTCTTCTCCATATCAACGGATATTGGCGGAATACCAGTCATTAATTAGAACATGATCAATTTGATTGACAGTTCGTTGACCTACCAATTCTCCTTCTTAATACTAATCTATGGAATATCTAGTGCTTGATATGGCAATATTAAACCTTGCCGAGATGTCCGTTTTCGGAGGCGTAGTCGTGCAGGCTATGTCTTCCGACCGTAAAATCAAAGATGCTCGCCCTTCCTGATCTTAGAGAATTTGAGTTACGAGTATTATAGGTGTTTCACAAGAAATATCTTGGCAGGGACAAAAGAATTACATACGGTCCCGTCAATACCAGTTAGAGAATTCTCTAATTGAAGATTCATCTATTGGGAGGGAATGCCTTAGTTGAAGTACTCCTAGGAGGAGTATAGGAGTGTCATTTGTATTGACAATCTAGTACACTCCAACCTGTCGATCATACTTGGCTTTAATGCAGAAACAAGCTCCACGATTGCATTTCTCTATATTTCGTATTAAAATTTACCGTTAGTCCATTTCCTATTTCAAGCAAGGCTTACCTGTATAGAAGCGTTTTCTCTTTCAAGCATGACTGGCAGACACTGATTTGTAACCACCAGTGCAATAAAGCTTGCTTGTTAAAATCCTGAAAGTGATAAGGCAATCGACAGAAGGCACTGAAGGTACCCTGCTTCGCGGTTTTTCACAAAAGCCACTTTGAGTCTAAATGTGTTTTTTTAGTTTGTTGCCACTAATGCCCAAGGTGGTTATTTCCTTTTGTATTGGGAGAACATTCCCAAAGGCACCCCAGTTTACGATAGTTCAATAGTACTTCATGATATTAAATTTTACCAATTGTACTCTACTTGTTAATAAGTATCTTAAGATAAAATCCAATTCCCAAGAAAAATGAAGCTGCAGTAAAATCACTAAATTATCTTTGGAGAAACGTGAACAAATCCTGCCGAACTGCTATTAATTTGATAGGATGTCATTTTGACACTATGTTGAAATTTTTAATCCCAATATATATATATCTATAGCATGATTAATGAAACCACGACAATTAATATAATTTAGAATTATGTACTTTGATTCTTTATAAAGCTTTAAGCCACTTTTCAACCTCACTGTTCTTTTGGAATAGTGATTGAAAGGGGAGGTACTAATTTTAATGAGAAACATTTCATAATGTCGAAAAGTTTCAAAGAAACTACGTGCGAAAGTTCTTAATTGCTAAATGTTCTACTTTATATGCATTTTTGTTGTTGTTATTTTTGTTGGGAAGATCTCGTTTATTGCTTCATTATCGAAATTGGTTTGTTGAAATACCAAGATAACAGCTTTATTAGTGGCAAACAAAATAAAGAATAGACGAGGAAATATACTTTTATGATGGTGTTTTTTTTTCAAAGTCAAATTAGAAAGTTGAACTATGTAAACAAATATTTCATGCTTAAGCAAATCATTAATTTATATTTCAAAAGCAATTCATTATCTAAAATAAAGTATCTAGGTAGATTTGTAGTCACTGGGAAACAATTAATAAAGTTTTGGTTTTTGTTAAAATAATGAGTTTAAAAGTACTTTAGAGAATTTTTTTGGCATTGTTTTACTCTAAAAGCAGCAGTTTCATAATTATTTTGGTTAGAGGCTTAGGTTTGCCATGGTTTTCCCTTGTCTAATTATTTTTACTGTTGTGAAACCATGTTATCGTCGTTGTTTGGCGTGATTTAATTAATGAACAGCATCAAATTTCCTTATAGGTATAGTGTGTTAAGGATTAATTTAACAGTTGGAATGCCATGACTATGGGAATAGCTGGCTATGATAGGGTGGCAATTTTAGATAGGTTTTTGGTTTGTTATTTAGCTTGAATACAGTTACAAATTGAGATTTTATAATGTTAAGGGTTTAATTTAATTGCATTTTCAAACTCAATTTTCAAATTTGTTCTAATAGGTTATACCATACGTACTAAATTTAAATGGGTTTTGAGTTCGAAGTCAGGATTGCTCTTTTCTATCATCTGACATTTTCGACGTATAATAATGTCGGGGTATTTTGACCCACAGTTTCAATATTTTAATACATTTTTGAAGATGACGTAATGTAAAAATTGAACTTCAAAATTTTTTCGTTATGTTTATTTTCCCATTGAAGTATAACTTGGTTCAAATACAAGTTATTTTCAGCTTGTAACTCAAGCCCCGCCGCGCCGCGCGCTCCGCTAGTTCGTATGGTGTGGCCATGATTTTTGTTTTTTGTTGATTTTGCGTATTCAAAGTGAAAACGTTTTTCATTTTAAAATTCCCGCGTTTGAACCCAAATTGTTAACGTTTTTCTTTGATTTAAAGTGTCTTTATTTCTACGTTGTTTTTTCCCTCCTTTTTTGAAAAAAATAAGTTTTTATAAAACCTTTATAGTTTTGGTCCCAAAGAAAAGAATTCAAAACGCCATATACCTATACCAAGTTTGTAAAAAAAATAAACTGAAAAAAAAATCCAAATAAAACTAAAAATCTCATAACCTTTAACAAAAAAAAAAAAAAAATAAATGAACCACTGGAAGTTAAAGCTTCTTATATCAAGTTTTTAAGAATAAATAATTTTATAAGAAATTAAAAAAAGTTTAATTTATTGCTAAAATATCGTAAACAACTTCTTAAACTGTTTTACGCTCCAAACAAAGTATGCATTTATTTTGGAAATCGTTAGAGCCGTTTTTTTTTTAATTATTTTTTTCTTTTAATTCTCAAACTTTGTTTAAAAATAAAGTTAGTATGCCATTTTCAAGATAATATTATTGCACATCTAAAACAAAAATTAAAAAAAAAAATACAGTGACCCGTTTTCGAAAAATTGATTTTCAGAAAATAAAAACCGGAAAGATTTTTTAAAAATCCAAAAGTTACGATTTTGAAAATTTTGATATCAAATAGCTTCCATGTAAGAAAATTCATCAAAATTGGTTGAGTCGTTTAAGTAAAAGTAGGAAATGAAAAAAAAAACGGTTCTATGGGAGGTACCGTTAGTAGAATTTTTACAAACATTACATTCATTTCAAAAGCATTACCCTACTAATAAAAGCAGACACAAAAATTTGAATCAAAATCTTTAGAGCCGTTTTTGAAAAAAAGTTAACTTTTCCTAAATAGTTATATGACAGGTACCGTTAGTTTATGTCCTAAAAAAAAAATTCAATTTCCCTCCTAGGGAATCACCAAAGACCTTTAAACACCAAGCTGTTAGCTCGAGGTATACACAGACAGACTGACAGAGGCATACTGACAGACAGACGGACAGACAGCTTAGAAGACTTGAAAAAAGAAGACTTGAAAAATTACATTTAATGACGTAATTTTTTTAATTTGACAATTTTTTAATTATTTAATTTGTTGATATTGATAAACAAATTGTGAAAAAATCGCGTGAACAGAAATAGTTTTGGGTACCAGATTTTTTCCAAATTTACAAAAACAACAAGTTTCGTTGGTGTAAAATTCAATCGTAATAAAATTCAAACAGCCATAAACTTGGTGGTTCCTTCAAGTAGTTGTTGTTCGAGATTAAATAGTCAAAAATTTCTCGTTTACTAAATTTTTAGGCATTAAAGAAAACCACTTGATTCTTGACCGCTGTGGCATTGTGAATTTTTGTCGTGTGGGTATTATGTGTAAAGTGCTATTAATCTTGTTTAAGGGATGGGGGTGGATTCCTTCTTCGCTTTTTAACTTCTAGTAAAATAAAGTTTAAAACGAAACCCAAATTGCTATTCCATAGGTGCTCATGCATCACACAATATCGATTCCTTAAATGAAATTGACCAAACTTCAAATTTGGTCTTACATATTTGAAAGTGCAATTATGGCATTTTTTTTTAAGATTTTGTCTTTTATCGATCAAATTACGATCTACCCCTGTTTTTTATGTATGTTGTCAACATGATGAAGTTATTTAACCATTGGTGGTTAGAATCTACAGTCATATTGATTAGATCGAATTGAATTTAAAAATTTTCAATAATAAGACCCCTAATCACTGGCCCTTTGAAGATGGATCTATAATCTGTAAATGCATTTATGTATCTAACTTAAATTAATTTCACAAATCTGTCAAAACTTTTCTACACAAACAAATCTTTAAAAAACAAGTAAACTTTTTTTATGTGACAATCCGTCCAGACTCACAGAATGTTATACAAAATCCATCGAAACTTTTTTTTTCTTGCAACTTTGAAATCAAGAAGTTATTCATTTATTATTTTATCTATAGAAGAAGTCAACAATATTGTTCAAACAAGATAACAAAATAAGGAATAATTCTTGGCAAAACGCAAATATCCTTGAAAGTTATTTCATGCAGGCTTTATAGTAGATCCATCACATCACAGCAGTCACGTACATATTTACATTTCTTGTATTCTTTCAAACAGCCACAAGACACAATTATACTTCAGAAAATAAATTTTGTTTGAAAATTTCGTCCCTAGCCATAAAATATACGAAATTTTCTATACTAACTTACAATCACATCACAACTCAAACAAAATCAAGGGATCCTTGATCCTTCCATTTCTAAATAATACAATAAAAACATTCAAATATGTATACAGAGATTACGTATGTACCTTCCCACACATATGCGTATGTTTTGCATTTGGTTTACACTAATATTTCTTTTTGTGGATACTAAATTTTTTACTCTCGCTTTTTATGTTGTCATTTGCATTTACACAATACAAATCATAACGACATAAAAGGTTATGAAAATAACTCTGAAAATTGTATTAAAATAAGTTTCAAGATTGCTACAACATCAAATAACCCCTTTACTGGGTCTTGAGCAGCTGTGTCCCGAACCAAAAGTTCAGTTTCTAAACTCTCAACCATCTTGTTTACATTTAACATATACCTACGAGCACAATAAACATGTGTCTTCAAGGAAAAGTGAAAGTGCTTTGTTTGAACATAAAAAAAAGCCAAACTTCTTCAACACAATTTCAAACTCAAACAAATTGTGTTTTTTTTTCGTTTTTTTTTATAAGAAACAAAATGTTGTCATATATTGTTTTCAATTTTGAAATAGAAATTGGTTCATTGGACTTTTGTTGGTACACCAAATTGATTCAAACGCATGTAAGTTTTTCTTACGACAAAACAACTGAGGAGGGTTTTATAATATGAAACAAGAGAACTTTTTATATTTTGTCTCACATGTTCAGATGCTGTTCAAAATTGAAAAAAAAAAAAAATCAAAAGTTATCAAAGTCAAAGAAGTTTTTTAGCTGTCATTATTATTGAAGAGGGTATTGTTTATGTGAAGGTTGACGTTAAATTTGAAACGCAAACAATAACACTTGTCATGGACCATAAATTTATTGTTTTTTCATTACAAATTTAGACTACTCTAGAAATTCTCGAAAAATATTGATTTATCTACTTTTGTTTTTTGAAAAAAAAAAATGCAAAATTGTCTAAAAGATGAATATATATTTTGAAAGAGATATTGAGTTCTACGGAATAAGCTTTAAGTGCCTTCATGTTTTGTTGTTGAAAAAATATGTTGGTCCTTTTAATTGTAACCGTAATCATCCAGACTCATCCAAAAACTAATTTTGTGCACTCTTTGACTTTGGATACGTCTTTTATTGCTCTAATTTTGTGAATTCGTTCACATTGAATATTCAAATAGGTTTGATGTGGCGTTAACTTCAATGTCCGTGAAAACAGTAGGAGAATTTTTTCTCATTTTCTGACACATCATATAATTGATATTGTACCTACCTCTGCTACCAAAAAATTGTGCAGCAAAATTATCGTTTTAAGTAAGTGTGTCGCTGTCAAAAAACGAGACGATAGTGATCAATCACTTTTACGACTATCGTTTTAAAAATTACGAAATAAAAAATAAGGTTTAGTTCAAGAAAGTTGGTATTTTTCGTGGAACGAAAAATCCCAAAATACTGTGATTTTTTCAACATTTGAGTCTTCATATTCAGGTGTCCGTAGAAAACCACCCAAAACAGTCAATTCCAAGGCGTTCTCAAGAATTGGGCATCGCTCAGACCACATTATGGCGTATTTTGGGTAAGGGTCTTGGTTAACACCCATACAAGATTAAGTTGACTCAAAAATTGAAGCCGATGGACCATTTGAAGAGACGTACGTTCTCCGACTAGGCTCTGACGAAGCTAATTTTTGACTCAACGGGTTCGGTCAATAAACAAAATATGTGTTATTGGTCTCGTAAAAATCCACATTTGCTTCAAGAAACACCACTTTATCCGATTATTTTTGGCACGAAATGGACGATATCGACTTGGACGACATTTTGGTTTCAACAGGATGGTGCCACAAGCCACACAGCACAATTTACAATCGAATTATTGAAGAGTAAACTTGATGAGTGCGTTATTGCAAGAAATGGGCCTCGATTGGGCCTCGTTCGTGCGATTTAACGCCTCTAGAGTCTAGACTATTTTCTTTGGGGCTACGTTAAGTTATTGGCTTATGCCAACAAGCCGACGACGTTGGAAGAGCTCAAATGAAATATCTCAAATGGTTTGCGTTTTATTTAAAAAAAAAGTTGTCAAGTCCTTATTTGAAAACCCTTGACATAACTTAATTTATGGTACCCTTATCGCAAGTTAAGATAACGATGATGGAGAAGTCCGAAAAGTGGTTTTCGTCATACCATCCGTCGGTCTGTGCGTCTGTGCTAGTGCGTTTGTGCGTTCATCTGTACACTTCTCCACTGCCCAAACGCGTGGACGAATTTTCTTCAAATTCGGTATATATGATTTTTACTAAATTAGAACTTTGTTTTTTTTTTATTTTTGACTCTCGTCTAGAACTAATACCTCCCATATACCGGTATTGAGTTATTGGGTTTTTCTCGAAAACGGCTCCTACGATTTTGTTAAAAATTTGTGTTTATATTATATTCAGTGATTACAACAAAACTGCATTTTTAGTTTTTTCTCAAAAAACTCGAACATCGGAGAAACAGCGTTGGCTTTTTATTTGCATTTTTTTTATTATTTTTTTTTTGTGAGTATCTCGTAAGCGGTTAAAGTGATTTTGACTTAAACTTTTGCACGTATATTTCAAATAACCTTAAAGAATCTAAATAAGTTTAAAAACAAAATATGTATCAATTAAAAAACTAAAAAAAAAATAAAAATTTAAAATTAGTTTTATTCTTTCTACACATATTCCACTTTTCTTTAAAAAATATATACATAACTCAAGCAAAACCCTATATTTTGTTAATTTCTAACATATGTAGTTATTTGGTTTTATAAACTTTATAAAAGAGGCCTTAACGTCTGCAGTAACTTTTACTCAAAGAGCAAGTACGTGCCATCTAGTCGTGCATTTTTTTTTAGTAAACTACCCTCATCTGTTATATAATCGGTTTTGGTTTTTATTTAAAGGGTATTCAATACCTAATCCAACATTTGCCTGCATTTAAGATAAATATTAGGTTTGCAGTATGTGTATAGAAAATATACTTACGAGAAACTCTGAAAAGTTTATTTCAAAATTCTGTTGAATAACATTAGGTATACCAACTTAATCTATAATTAAGTCAAAAATAAATAAATAAAAAGAAAACTTTAAGATATAAAATATAACATGCAACAAATGCAAATAGTAATCTAAAATCCAAAAAAAAACCATCATACATCTCAATGATAATTCTACATAATTAATAATATTTTCTTCATCAGCACACATAACTCCTTTTCCAGCACACATAAAATCCCTAGACGAACAATTACCAAATGAATAATGAAATCCATTCAGATTAAATTCTCCCCAATGCCCAATGCAGGAAGGTAGTAAAAATACTCTTCTCTAATATAATCCCATACTCCAGACAATTCCTAAGCAATATGTCTTGTAGCATTGGTAATAAATTGAATTGCAAAGCCTTCTGATCGCATATAAAACAAGTCAGTAGAGGTCCTTCATTTATCTCCTGAAAATTCATTAAACTTATATATGCAGAGAGATATAAACTCACAGTGATGTTGTGTGCAATGTACACAGATAAGATGGCTCTTTCTTTGAGCCTTGTCATAAATTTTACTCCTACTCTGTAATCAGGTACGGCTACCTTGTAGGTAAAATGTATTCCATTGCTTATGAAAACATTGGTCTGTTGTTTACATTTTCTTTAGTTGAAATGTTTTCACAACCCAAATCCACTTTTATGTTTTGCAGACTATGTAAGCTTTTGTAAACATTTTAATAATCACACTAAACGTTGTCAACTTTTGCTTGATCCTAAGTAAATTCGACCCACAAAGTGCCGCATGTTATTTGAAATTTAAGGATCCTTTTATCCTTATAGAGGAAAATCATTGAAATTATTTGGCTTAGTACGTATACACTTGCTCATCATGTACTGGTACTGCTTCGAATAATTGATTCATTCATAATTCAATGATATTAGATGAAATGAATTAATAAACTCAATTTGAAAATTGTCCTTTTCGTCCTTTGTGATGATGTCTTCCCTGTACAGTTCTCTCTCAAACAACAAAGTATAGTCCTATAAATGGGTGGGAGTAGGGTATAATAATGGGATGAGCATTTTATGCGATGCGAGAGAGAGCAGATAACCTTGATTTAATCTTCACATCAATGTCCTTCCGCCTGTCTATTTGTGTGATGTTGTGATATTGTTTTTGTGACCACACACCTACCCCCACACAATACCACATTTTCCCGAACAGACTTTTCAGACGATATGTACGAAGGCATACATATAGGTACCACATAAAAGCCACTTCGTGACTTTGGCTGTAGTATAGTAAAGGTACAAAGTCGTAGTGGATGGCTGATGTGAAGGTGTATCTGGTTTTTATGGTGGATGGATAAGGATATGGATATGGATACCTACCTGACTAGGATTTATTCAGATATAAATTAAATATGAAACTAAATAAAACATGAGAAGAAGAAAAAAATGTTTTACTGAACTTTTAGAATGCAATATTGTGTTTTTATATAAAAATTGAGAGGAGCAGCTACCTACATAAGGGTATCAAGTCTCTCTCTGTGGGTTAGTTTAAGGTTTCTTTGTGGAACTGTTTATATCTGTGAATGTGTGGTTTTGTGTTTTTTTTTTGTTTTTTGTTTATGATTTTATTTCAGTTTTGAATTTACAGAATAGAATAAAATGATGGGGAGAAAAAAATAAAACATGATTTAGTGAATTCATTTAACGCTTCCTTAACAGAGTAAAAAATTACTTACATATTCAACGTGAACGTGATTTGTATGGAATTTGTTATGGGTCTTAAAGTGTGGCTATAAGTGGATATTTATTTGTAGAACAAAGCTAGAGCGTAGAAAAATTAGCAATGACATACTAGGTTTGAAGGTATTTTTGTATTCGGGAATAAATTTTTTTGAATAAATCTTGGGAATGTTTGTGATAGCTAGGACGAATAGGTAATATCATACAAGTTTTGCTCACAAGTAATAATTTTACCTTTAGTATTTTAACTTGAAATTTATTACAAATTCATTAAATTATAATAATACAGTTAAATAAGGTGAAAAAAGCGGTAAACTGAGGAATGAATGGTAAATTTTTTTTTTCAAAATCTTCCTTTTGGTGTGCTATAACTTACCTCAAATGTTATGTCATGAATCAAATGTCCGCAAGTCGCATTTTTCAATGTCAAAACGGAAAATGAAGGTTTATAGAATTTAAAAAAACAAATTTGATGTAAAATTAACATATGGCACATCATTAAAAAGTATTTTCTTAATGTAGAATTCAAAAAGACTAATTTCAAAATGCCCCGACTACCATGTCGAAAGTTATAAAGTGTTTTGTTATAAGTCAACAGTTAACTTATTACCAAAAACCTTTTAATAGGGGTGGTATAGTAATACAATTTGGCAGAAATATTTAAATGATCAGCTGAACCAAGAATCAAAATAGCCCATAAAAATATACTCTTACGTGTGCGGCATATAGATGCTTTTAGATAGGAAGAGGAAATCCTGGATTGAGCACTAATAAACATCTTTAAACAACCTCGGAATGATTGCTAACGGACAACTTTTTTTGTCAATACCTTTGTTTTGACATAATTTTTAGGTAAAAATAACGATTTTTTTTCATTTTATCCAACATTCAGTAATAAATTATTTATACTTCATTTATAGTCGGGGAGCTAGTTAACCTTTTAAAAACGTACTCCAGAAAAAGCAAATTTTTGTGTACGTTATGCACCCGACTCCCAAAGTTATGGACAGTTAAAAAAGATGCAGAAACGTAAAAATTCCAATACAGATTTTGTAAATGGGAGTTTGTAGAACTCGAGGACTTAATACCAAAATATTTAATTTATAAAACTTTCAGATTTACATACAAAATGTAAATAAAAATCGTTGTTTAAACCTAGCTAAATATAACTCAAAAACTGTAATAGATAAACACCTGTAAAAATTCTAAGTATTTGTTATGAGGTCAATGTATGTCAAGTTTCATAATTTTAAGACAGAGGTTTAACTATTAAAACTAAACAATCTGTGGGTAAAATCAAAAACATGTGTTGAAAAATTTCGTTGTTCTCACCTACTATAACTCAAAAACTGTAAAAGTTAAAAATTTATAAACAATTCAATAAATAGGTATTATTATAATTTTAAGGTTTAAAACTTATAGGACAAATAGTTCAGCTTTTTGCATAAGAAACTTCAATTTAAAAGAGGCACGGGTTAGAATTAAGTTAGACTTTAAAACTGAACTACAAATAAATTAATTTGTTAATAATAAATAAATTATGTCATATTTTTCCAATTTAAATGGTATTTGTTTGTTTCAATTGAATTCAAAATTTAACTAGTTTCAAACAAACTATGTTCTTTTTCAGTATTCTGTAAAACAGACTATTTTAAACTAAATTGACCTAAAATGTACTAAAATGAACGAACTAGTTCAGTAGCGCGATTTGAACTTAATTGATCGATCACTCAACTGAACTGCCAAGCCTAATAGGTACTCACAAAAACAAGTTAATCCAATGAATAGTTTAACAAACAAAGATTTTCAAACTAATATTTTGAAGAAAAAAAACAAATGAGAGCATTTTTTTTTTTTAAATATAATTTTTTTTTTTTCGAAAATTCAATGGCCTAATTTTTTAGCAACGAAATGCAGAAAACTAAAATGTTTTTATATTTTGTAATAATTTGATCAATGATATAAAATTTTTAAGATTTGTTGTATAGTTTTTGGCTTAGTTGATCGATTTTTTTATAATACAATTAAAAGACTAATTCATTAATTTTCCCAACGTTTCGTTTGGTTTTTTGCCAACATTCTTCAGGGGATTTTTTGAAAGGAAAGTTTTTGGCATAGTTTATTTGGTAAAATTTTAACAATTTTTTTTAATAAAAAAATATTTGTTCACAAAAATCTTATTGTTAAGTTTAAAAAAAAAGTCGAAATGCAATTTTTAACCGGTAACTGTTAAAGTATTTTTGAAAACCAATGTTTGAAAAAAATAAAATCATCCAAATCGGAGCAGATTTGTCCGGTTCCGAGATAATTTGATTCAGTTAGTCCACTTATAGAACAGAATTCAAAAGTCGTTTTGAAATAAAAAAAAACATGATTTGAAGAACTTTATAGGTTTTGTTTGCAGTTTTTTCAATAAAAAACTATCGATTGAATTTTCTTTATAATCTCATCAATTTTTGAGCGGCTACAGAAAACACGTATTCCAGCAGTTTTTGGTTTATTCTTGCTTTCTTGTCCTTAAAAAAAAATCTAAATTTGTTGTACATCGGTGGTAGTGTTTGACGCTTACAGCTTAGAGTAGACCAGTGATTAGATCTTGTTTTAAAGAATTGATTTCTAGTTCATACGACCAGTGTGTTATATTGATGCCCAATTCTAGCTAGCTTTGTGTAAAAAAAACACTTTCAAACCGAGTGGCATTTGTTTATTGCATTAATGTGCAAATTTTCGAATTCGGGGTTGATTGGATGGTTTTGGATTACCCTTTAGGTGATCTATGATTTTCTAAAATATAGAATATACAGACAACAAGGACACGGCATTATTTTATAATGTCAATAATATGAATGTAGAGTTTGTTCTCATTAAGTTCAGCCAAAAACATGAAAGTGATAATGATGTGTTTCAATATAAAGAAAAAGTTAATTAAATAAACTATAGGTACTTTGAGTATTAATAATTCTTTATTTTAAAGTTAATTTCCTTAGTTTCAACTGCAAAGTGCAAAGTCAAAATCTACTCTTCTTCTCCAGCACGTGTCTTTTGACAGTCCCCTTGTAAATTGTCAATGTGAAGTTTGCAGTCACATCAGTCTTCTAGTCACAGGGTGACCCCAAGACACCACAGATAACTAACAGATGTAAAGAACTTAACATTCATGGATCTAGCATACACTTGTGCTAGAAAAGGTCCGATTATGTTGTTTTTCTTCTGTGTCAAAAATTGAATGTGCAATGTATAGCGGAAAGGTAGGGGCGAAAAAAATAAAAAAAAATATGTCAGCTTAATGTGCGAAATAAGGACGTAATTTGACGTGATTTTTTTTCCAGAAAAAAATCTCTTTATTTTGCGACACCGACAAGCATTGTAACAAGATTTCCCAACATTTCCATTTTTGCACATTCATGTTTCTGGCATGAGGGGGACGATATGTAGGTACAAAGTAACTGGCACAGTTAAGGATAGAAGACATAAATTGTTCTTTAACAACGGGAATATGAAGTTAATGTAAAACAAGTAGAAATTAAAAACAAAAAATGCGCATACGCCGCACCGTAGTGAACTGCAAAGTCAAGTTAAATAAAATACTTTATGTTCTTTGTATATCTATCAATTTTCTTGAGTGTGGATTCGTATTTTAAAATATATCAAACTGCAACATATAAAATGTTTAATAAAATTTAGCAATCAAAAATGTACTAGAAGCAAGTCCTTTTTTAATTTGAAATTCAATTTAATTTTCCAGACTTTGAAATCTTTATAGAATATTAATCTACTCCAACAGACCAAAAGCTTGTTAACAGAAAAGTTCAAAAAGTTTATATTTTTTAAAATATTTATAAAAAGTTTTATGAAGCTTCTCAAATTTATTTTTGGATAGAGCTTTATTTCAAACTTCCCCATAGGTAAAAAAACGCTTTCTAAAACTTTACCAAAATATTATGTGTCTTATCAAAAAAGCACAAGTTTTCGCACTCAACAAGTCCTTATCTACGAAACATCATTATGTATGTTGAAAATAAAAAATATCAAAAGCTTAAAGTAAACATACTTGCTTAAGCTTTATATGAAAATTAATTTAAACCCCATAAATTTCATCTTAAAAATTTGAAATTTTACTCATCTCCAAAAATATGTATAAATTCAAAAACATATTCTAATATAAAGTTCAATAAAAGAAAATATTAAAATACTTCAAAAAGCTGTAGGAAAGCCCACATTCCAATAGTATTAAACACTCCATGTAGCATCCATGCTTAAAGCTCCTTTTATTTATTATTTCATCTCTCACACTCTCACTTCCATCTATACTGGATTCCAAAAAAAAACTGTTTATTTTCCTTTTCTTTTACTCGCTTGTTATCAAATTATTCCACTGACCCATTTAGCAAACGGCTCGCCATGATTCACTTTCACCCCCACAAAATCAAAATAAATACTGGAAATACCCTTTCATAAGGACATTACTGTCAATGTAGGTCTTCGAGTACAGCTGAACTCTAACTGGAAAGTCTTCAATTTATGCGCATGTTATCAAAATCCTTAAAAAATATATTTGTCTCTTTTTAACATTGAGAAAACACGGCTAAGATATTGGGAGTTGAACGCGAAAAAATACCAGTGCAGCGCCTATGCCAACAATTTATTTCTTCACATTCAGCAAAGGAATTCCAACTCTCGGATCTGTCAGTTTGTCTAGCGGGCTCAGCAAAGTGATAACTTCATCCTACAAGTACCAATTATTGTATTCGGGTATAGTTTTGACATAAGTTATTGAAAATATCCCAAATTATCATCGATTTTAACATCCGAATCGGACGGATTGTTCGAAATATACCTTAAATGTGAATTTTCGCGAGTGGTGTCGAAAGAGAGCCGTCTTTTTACAACAATAGACATCCTCAACCGAAACATTGAGTTTTCTTTTATTCCAATTTGCTGAGTGAATTTTTTTTTGTATTGGAAAATCCCTCTCTTAAAAAAAATGTGTCGCCATTAGAAGTTATTTTGGACGTGTGTCTTTTGTGAAAGAAATCGAAACAGACACTACTTTTGGAAAGTTTCCTTCCTATTATCCTTTTGATTTTATACCCAATTAACCATTCACTTTTCCGACGACGACGTTTATAAAACGCACAAAAAAAAAACTCCTGTCATTTTGTGTGAGAGCGAGAGAGCTAAGTTCATCGAAAAGCTGCCACATGAACCCACCCTTTAACGTGTCGCAGGAGTCACGTGCCAATACCCACTTAGTAGATGGCTTAAAATTTGTTTACATCCTTGACAAGGATAAATACTTTGCATTCATCTCCTAAATAAAAAACTAAACTTCCCCAATTAAAATTTTAAAAATTCTTAAACAGAAAAACCCAAAAGTGAACAAACAAAAAAATCATCATATTTTTGAAAATATTGTGATAAAAAAAAAACAACAAATACGCACAAAAACAATAAATCTTTTTTATTGTTTCCATTCGTGATTGTTAAACAAAATAGTTGTAAGAGTTTAATTAATTAATAAATAAATATAAATAATCTGCTGTAGAAAAAAATTTCATTAAACTTGTCGCTATTAGAACTTTTTAAAGTAGTCTAGGAATATTGTTTCAATTTTGTCAACTTGATGTTAGAAATAATTGAAATTAATAGTTAGTTCGTAAATAAACTTTGGTAGTGGATAAATCAAATAAAATATACTTAATAAATAAATTATTAAGAAAAGTGTGTGAATATAGAAAAAGTGGATAAGTTTTTTTCATTTTTTTTTTATAAAAACGTGAAAAAATATCAAGACAAACTGGATGTAGGGCAGCTGCTGTTGAAGTTTGTGAAATTGTTACAAGAAATTTTTAAATCTGCAATATTTAATTGGTAAGTCAACATAATTTCTAATTGCGTAATTGTAAACTTAATGATAAAATAGTGTTGAACTAATAAATAAAGCCATAGTTCAGACAAGAAATAAATAGTATTACAAAATATACATACGTGTTTCTTAGAGCAAAAAATGATGAGGTTACTTCATAAATTTGTTAGCCAAAATCAGTTTTAATAACATTTCTTTTATTTTCACAATGAGTTGAGCTTGTATCATACGATTTGTTTTAACACAAAAATGTGTGTATTTTTGATATAAATGTTCCCAAAACCATCTGAACTACAAATTGAATGATAAAAAATCACATTACAGTAGTCCCTCGATAATGTGAACTATTTGAAACAAGGCTTTTTCTGATTTTAGAGGGATTCACATTACTGGAACGCTTTTAATTTATCATTAAACTGGCTATTACGAATTTCATACATTAATATTACAATATAAAGTAATTATTAAAAGATAGTTTCAACATTTATTAAGTTCAGAAAAAAATAATTTAATAATGTATTAGTTCATTTCCCTTAAAAAGTACAAAGAAATAACGAGAATCGGTGCAGTTTCGATTTTTATGAAGATATAATTTCCACAGATTGCAGCTGCATTCAAAGTATCAGAATTTATGTCTATACAAATAACAGTTTTAATATCTCCATCAAAACTGAAAAAAAATTAATTCTTTTTACTAAAGAAATTCACATTATAGAGCCTGAAAATTTCCTAAATTCACTTTACACAGATTAAAATGTATGGTTTTGGTGATGCACATTTTAGAGAAATTCGCATTATCGGTAGTTCACATTATCGAGGGATTACTGTATTAACATGAAAATTTCCGAATTTGCATGTGCGAAAAAATTTTCAAAACTGTTTAAGAAAAGTAGAGGTAAAGGTCTTTTTTCACCCGTTCAGTGGGAGGGGGAATTTTCTCATAAAAAGATTTAAAGTAGAAAATAAATTTTTGAAAGACAACGGAGTTTAATAACAAATCAAGTTATGTGTTTTTTGATGTATTTGTTAACCCAATGAAAAAAAAAATGGTTTTCAAACTCAACATTTTGAAAAAAAAACAAATTACAGCGTATTTCCATTGTAACGGTCGTGACACTCTTATACTCTCTTTGTCTTTTAACTATTGAACAAATAGCTCTATAAATTATTTTATAGGCTTGACTCCATCTTTTATAAGTCTTAAATAAGTCCACATAAATAAAATTGGTAGTATTTCTTTCGTAGCGTGTTAAAATCTAAACAATGAAGGCCCCGAGGATAGGGTACTGAATATGAAATAGAATTTTAATACGTTTGCATAGAAAATTAATTTTTAAATTTTTCTTTGTAGGTTTTCTTTGTATTATACTTTAAAAATGTAACGGACTTGTTTTTGTAACGGTTGTGACACTGAAACAAAAACTGGGCAAAACTTTGCATAATATTAATTAAAAGGACAAAATAATACAGTATTTCAAATAGCAACATATTTTTTGGAGACATTTAGTATTGAAAATTATAAAATTAGGTCGGAATTTGAATAAACATCATGATTGATTATTTTTTCAAGAATTAATTTCGAGTTAGAATGGAAATGGTGAACAATGCAATAGTATCCAGCCTTGCCAAAGAAGTGCATATTTTGAAAAATTTTGGCAGAATTGAAGTTTTTCCATCTTGCATTGCAAAAAGTTTGGTTTTCCAAAATTTCAGTTAAGGGAACATAACATTTTGGCTACTTGAAATTACTTTGTTAAAAGTCTATTCACGGTAATTTTGGAGAAACATAAGTCTCATCATTTACTTTGCTGTTTTAAGAATTAAATAACGGGTATTTTTGCATTCAGCTTTTGAATTTCACAACTACCAACAAATAATACAGAAAAATGTTAAAAAAAAACTATGATCGGGGAGACCAATATTTTTTTAAACTCGAAATGTAACGGGACTACTTCTAAAATCAATAACATCGCAAATAACTTTTGAAATGTTTTATCGTCATTTACTAATTAGCCACCCTTTTCTCATTTCTTTCCCCGAATCATGATGTTTTAAACCTTAGAATCAAGACCCAGTAAATCTTTTTTGTTCTTTTTGTAACGGGCGTGATGGAAATACTATACTAGACTTTTATGTGATATACATATGATTTATAACAATTTATTTCTACAAAATTTCTAATGATTTTAGGTTTTAGATGGTTTTATTCTTTTTACCAAAGATAATACCCATCCATCCAACTCAAACACTGTTCATTTCTAAAGTTAAAATATCAATTTCTATATCTGGACTTATACACACACTTTGGAGCTTGAAAAAAAAACAGTAAAAATTGGTGTATATGAACATTGATACCTTTTTCTTAATGTTCGAACTGTAAGGATTCTAGTGCCGCCATTTATTTTCAAAAAAAATTAACCTAAATAAATGTCATATTGAGGTTCTGTTTGCATGGAATTACCCTTCATTAAATTTTTTCTTCCAAAATTCAATGGTCATATTTAAAGTCACTCAAGAAAAGTAAAGGGTAATCCAAACTATAATAAAATAATTTTTAAAAGAAAAGTAAACTGATCTTACAACAATAATTTTGAGGTCCATTTCTTTACCAAAACGTAATGTGTTTATGTGTTTTTAATTGAATACAAAAAGATTTATTTTAATATGTCTTCAAATTATGAAGAAATTTAAAAAATTACAAAAATGAATGTTGTTTTAATTGTAATTATGTTCGTTAAAAATTAAGAAACTTTTTATTTTGTTTTAAACAATAATACATTATGTACATAAATCATTTTAATTTTCTGCATTACTGGGTAGCACGGACTTGCTCTTAGGGTCAAAGTTGCTGTGGATGTTAAAGTCTCGTATGCATATAAAGTTGTAAGAAATAAATAATTTTATTAGAAATGTAAAAAAAAAAAACATAAAATTCATTACAAAAATGACATAAACAACTTCTTTTGATAAAAAAAGATAACTTTCTTAAAATAAAATTTTGAAAATATAATTTTGTATGCATAAAAATTCTCAAATCTTGGTTAAAATAAAGTTCGTTCGCCTTTTTCAAGAAAATATTATTACACATCTTAAACCAAAATTTCAAAAATATTACAGTGGCCCGTTTTCGAAAAATTGATTTTTCAAAATAAAATTTTGAAAGATTTTTTAAAAATCCAAAAATTATTTTTTTTTGTAAATTTGTGTATTAAATAATATTAAAATTGTTAAGGAGCTTCCTTATAAAAAAAATCCATCAAAATTGGTTCAGTCGTTTAAGTAAAAGTAAAAAATTAAAAAAACGGTTCTATGGGAGGTACCGTTAGTGGAATTTTTATAAATATTACATTTATTTCAAAAGTAAGACCCTACTAACAAAAGCAGACAGGTACCGTTAGTTTTGGTCCTGAAAACAAATATTAAATTTTCCCTCTAGAGAAACACCGAAGACCCTTAACCACCAAGTTTGAAGAAAATCGGTTCAGCAGTTTAGGCTGTAGCTCGAGGTATACACAGACAGACAGACAGACGGACAGACAGAATTCCGGGCCCCACTTTTTTCGCATTCTCTATCATCGTAATGGCATGGTTGATTGTTATCTCGAGTTCGATTTTTTTACGCATCCTAAACTTGCCTTATAGTACCAATATCGCAAGTAAATATCATGTTTTATAACGTAAAGGTTGTAAAAAAAAATCAGCAAACAATGGTCGGGTTCAAGACAAACCAACTGAACTTAAGTTCAGTTTAGTTGGTCGTTGAACGGAAAATAATTTCACATTTCAGTTGAAATATTTAAAAGCACCTACTTTTTTGCATTTACATTCTATTATGTTTGAAATAGCTATACAAAATTAATCTATTGGTTGTAAAATCGAAACTATTTATAAAAATTTCTATTAAGTTCACTCCAGTAAGTAATTTTGTTGAAAATGTGTATTTGGACTCATCAAAACTGTCACCACATGTTTTGTTTTTTTTTTTTTTTTCTTTATTCATTTATAAACCAACACACACGGAGAATAAAAAACGAACTTTTGCAATAGATTCCCTTCTTGCTTATATAATTTTTAATTATGAATCACATTTTGTAATATGAACCAAAACAATTTCAAACACTACATTATTAAAAACACATCAAAGAAAACAAAGTTCAGTTCGAACGTAGAGCAGATTTGCTGCTTTCTTCATTTCCACTAACCCATACATACTCAACTGAATTTTCAGATGAGAAATTCCCATCTGAAAATCGTAACTAAATGTCACTAAACGTAACTGAAAGTCATCTAACTTTTTATGACATTTGACCAATCACTGAACTGAACTGAATGTTCTTGAGCCCGGCCAATTTTGATTCAATTTTCTTAAACTATTCTTTGGGTTAACTTGCACTTCAAAAAAACTCTTGAACCTAGCTTTCTTTCAAAATGATAATTAAATTGGCTGATGCTACTCAAAATAACTTTAATTATTTTTATTATTCGATTAAAATTCCATGCTTTCTTTACAATATATATTTAAGTATATTCCTATTTGTAAGATTTAATTAGGATATCGAAATAAAATTCTGCAAACCTGATTGTTTTTCTTAAAGAGGTTTAATAATCTTGTTTTTATATTTTTCTTTAAGATATCTTTCACTCATAAGCACACATTTTTTGTACCTACACTAGACTCAATACTAATTTCCAATTCCGATAGCAAAAGTATATTAAAAACATCGTAAAAATAAAAGTAAAATTGCTCTGTTTTATCATAGATAAAAATCTAAAAAGCATCAGCAATGCAATTACTAATATTGCTAAGGAAGAATATTAAATGGTTTAGAATAAATATCACGTTTTCATTGGTACCCTTGGGGCGCATGTTTTTTTATAGATTCCTTCCCTCTTTTTTTTATTCTATATTTATTGTTTATTTGAATTATAAAATGCTTCCGCTCACAAATAAAATGAATTTATTATTAATGATAAGTACCAGGTAATAAACCAAACAAAAAATATTTTTCATACTTTTATTACTATCTTCTTCTAAAAATAAATTTTAATCAAATGTTGCCCTGAAATAACAGCAATTTTTATTGGAAATAGGGTACAAGGATGAAATTTGAATTGTTTATTTTTTTCTAGAAAACACAAACTATTCATGCAATGATTGATCACAGAGTCTTCGATCAAGTAAAAGAAAAAAACGAAACCACGAGTAGCCTAGAATTGATACAGTAAAATCACTGGTCACGATGATAAAATCGCACCTCTTCCCAGTTTGTTAGATCATTTTATGGTATTGCCCCTTAAATAACGAATGGCTTCAGAAAATTCAGGAAAGCCACGATAAATTCATGGATAAGTCCGGATTTCTTCAGAATAATCCTGGGTGAAACTGCTTAAGTCAAGAGTCAACTCTATCCGGTTTTACTATTAAAATTATGTGTGTTTCAAGGAATAATAACATTCAAAAAATCTATTACAAAATTTTTGTGAGATTCACTGTTAAAAAACACCAGTTTAAACAACAGTTACTTAAAAATCACAGACACAGATATACTTGTGATTGAAAAACACACGACTTAGCTCATTTCTAGTACGAAGGTATTCTCCACTATTTTTTTCACAAACTCTATTATAAATAGCCCAAGTTGATGGTTCTGCTTCTTTTATTCTTTTGGGTGGGTATTATTTCGGATTAAGAAAAAATTTTAATCACCTACATTTTTTTCTTTCAAAAAATTTTAAAATTTTAAAACGTCACTGAATTTGTTCAAAAAATAACACTGGTCTGCAAAAATAATGTTTTTTTGGACTTTTCTAGTTTCAGAAAAATTCTACCACGTACATTTAAATTTTGAAATTTATTTTTAAAAAAAATGTGATTGTTTTGTAGTAAAGAGCTCTCTTAGATCCGGTTGAGCTGTTAAAAAAATAAAAATTAACACGCCGATTCGTTTCAAATTTGAAGGAAATAATTAACTTCACATTTATGTTTATTCATCAATGCGTACTCACATTTTAGGCCGTAATTTTTAAATAATCACTATTAATATTAAAATTTCGTAGTTGTACAGCAAAAACAACCTCTAATTATGAGGAAAGTGGTGTTATGGAGTGTCTATACTCTGGATACTGTGGTCAGGTTAATTATGATGTAAAAAAGGCATGAAGTTAAAATGTATTTTTTCTGTTTTTGTTTTAAAAGAACTGATTTTTATGGATTTTTCAACATTTTCTTGTGAAGAATCCAGAAGTTCGAAAAAAAATTGGTCAAGACATAATTTTTTTTTTTATTTTCTCTTCTTTTCTTCTGCATAAACTGTTTTAGCGAGAAATGTTTACGTTTTCAACTGTACATCAAAAACAATAAAAAAAAAAACAACTACATATTTGGAAGTTTTTCGATGATTTCGTGTTAACTTTTCGTGATTTTTTTTTTTGTTTTTCTTAATAACCTCAGATTCGTGCACCCAAAAAATATTAAGTAAGTTATTGAAAATTATTACTTTAGAAATTTCCACATCTAAATACGCTTTAATTGAACTAATTTTCACTTTGCATTATCTTTGCACATAAAAAGGAATTTAAAAAGGATTTAAAATGATTTAGGGCTGTTTGCTGTTTGCAACATCTCTGATACACGATAGAAACAGAAAACGGAATTATGTGTTGGAAAATGCTAGAAGATGTGAAATTGTTTCTTCCTCTTCTTCGTCTAAACAGCTCCTGCAGAAATCATTTGATAGTACACCGAGTCGTGCCACGTGTCTACCAATAAGACTTCAAAGTTTTTGTCGAAAGCTAGAACAGGAGTAATGTAGTCGGAATGACTTTGGAATGTTCCGAACAAGTTCAGAATTGTGGTGTGGCCAATAGAGTTATTGGTCCATTGAGAGATGGCTTTGAGGCGGAAGGCTTTGTTTTCGGCCACTTGTTTGCCATATATATCGAGGGGTGTAAGGTTGAGGAGTATGTCTAACGCAACGTAGGGAGTCGAGCGTAGGGCTCCACTGATGCACATGCATGCTGAACGCTGCACCCTGCTTAGTTTATCACGATTAGTCCCTTTGTCTAAGGCAGTCCACCAAGCAAGCTGTTGCTTTCATTTAAATTCGATTTAAATGAATACCGGTTAAAGATTGCAAAATACCGCATAGAAGATCATGAAAAAAAGAGTTTTTACCGCGAGTAAAGCGCAAACAAAAAGAACTTTACAGGAAAAAGCGTAAAAAGTCGAAAAGCCTCGGAAAAATATGATACCGTAGCTATCATGTTAAAACTACGGAATTTAATGGAAAGAATTGCGTAATACTGGTGGAAGATCTCGGAATACCTCGGAGAATAGCAAGAGAGGTCACGAAAAGACATTTAATACCACGAGAAAAAGCATAAAATATCGCGGAGAACGGGGAAAAAAGTCACAGAGAAATGCCTGGAAAGTCGCGGAAAAAAGCCAATAAAGTCGTGGAAAACTATGCACGGCAAAAAGCACGGAATTACGAGGACTAAAAGGCGAAATACTGGTGAAATGGTGAAAGAGCTTTTAAACAACACCGCATGGGAAGTTGTGAAAAAAGCGCTTAATACCGCGGGAAAAGTGTAAAATACTGCGGAAAAACCAAACAAAGTCACAGAGAGAAGCGTGGAGTCACGAAGGGAGTGTAAAAAGTCGCTAAAAATATGAGACATGATAATAAGAAACGTCATGACAAAAGTGCTAAGTACCACCGGAAAAAGTGTAAAATAGCGCCGAGAAAAGTGAAACAAGTCACAAAGCAAAACGTTTAATGTATAGTTTAGTTTACTTATATCTTTCTACAACATGGAAAGTCGCGGCAAAAACGTTAAAAAGCATGGAATACTTATGAATGAACTTTTAGGCACCATGCTTTTTTCACGATCTAAAAGTTTCTTTCTCAGGTGTTTCACACTTGTTTCGCTACTTTTCACATATTTTCCTTGATTTTCAACACTTTTATACACGTTTTTTTATTGGTATTCCGCATTGTTCTATGCTTCTCACATAGGCATAGAAAACTGTATTATTAAGCCTGCTACTGCGTCGGAAAAACTGCATATTAATTCGTCTATGGTCCAAGTGGACAAAACCTAAAATGTTGTGCATTCAAGAGAATGCAATGAGAATGCGGGCCAGTGACTAGTCAATTTTATAAACGATCGTATAATAAGACTATAAATGTAATTACAAAATAAAAATCAATGTGCAGGGCAGGACAGCGTCTGCTATGTCAGCTAGTTCTAAATAATTTTCAGTACAAATTATACCTGGAAACGATTCAATCATAATATTTTCATAATTCCAAGTAGGTACCTACTTAAAACAAAACTCATTAGAGTTCTGATAAATTTTCATTTATTATTATTGCAATTAAAAACTAATGCCGCATTTTCAAATTTATTCATAATCAGAATCATCACCAAAATAATATAGAAAATAAACCAACACCAGTGTTTATTATTTTAACATTTCAAAATTATCAAGAAAATGGATTTACCCAAACAATTTTCCTTACTAAGTACGCATATCAGTTTAATAGTCAAATGAAAAAAAATTCTAAATTAAGTTATATAAATTTTAACAAAGCCAAAAATCAACAAAATTAAAAAAATTATAATCATCCTGCCATACCAAAAGTTGTTTATACAATTTTTTTATTTTTCAAATAACCCAAAACATAAAAAAATACGCCAAGTTTAATTAAATTTTCTTGCTGCATGCTGTTTAATGTTAGTGTTGCTATGTTGGCTGCCAAACATTTTTGATCCCATATTTCCTCTAAATTAAACCAAAAAGTGATAATGGGCATAATTAAAAATTTCTAAGCAATATGAGAGAAAATGTGTATTATTTTGTTTCGTCATGCGAAAAGCATGCGATAAAATTTAATTTTAATGGTTCTATGGAACAATAGAGTCAACCTAGAGAAGAAAACCAACCCACAATAACAACACAACGGCAACAACAATACTGCTGATGGAGAATATCAAACACAATGAAGTCACTTTAGAAACGATGTTCATCTTTATTTTCAAAAAAAAAAGTTAAAAAAAGAGAAAACGGTATTTTGTGGCCTATATAAAAAATAAATAAAACATAACATTAAAACATTGTTGTTTTGTTATACTCGTACCTTATCTACGGAGAAAGTCCTGATTGAGTCCAAACAATAGACATTGCCAAGGAATCTCTCCAGCTAAAGGTTGCATTTGGCAGAAAATGAATGGCTGTCGCTAGACCCAAACTAAAAATTGGAGGTTTGATTAAATTTTTAATTTGCTCCTGTTCTTTCTTCATTTTACTCTTCTCTTCATCCTGTGCCTTTTCTAGTAGATTGTCGGGGTTGGGTGGAAGGTTGCGGGAGTAATCAGGCATTTGCAGCCTCTGCAATGAATCTTTCCGTCTTGCTTCTTTTTTTTTTTGTTTTTTTTTTTTGTTAAAATGCCTTACACAAAGAACACTCAATTTGAATAAGAAAACATTGTATCAAAGTAGAGTCGTTGCAGCAGCAGCAGCAGCATTAGCGTTTTGGAGTCGCACCCGGAGCCGAATCACAAACACTATAGTATGACGTATTTTTGGTATCTTAACGCCCTCTTTGCACACACAGAGAGTGTATAATATAGCTGTAGGTTGTACCATCTTGCCTTAGAGAGTAGACAAAATTAAATCCAGTAATTAATTGTGTACGAAAAGCGGAAATCTCAAATTAATTCCCTCCTGCCTTTCGTATAACAGGATTATGAAACAAACGTGTCGGGCAAACTGAGTTCTGATTAAAAGCTTTATCCGCCCAATCCACGATTTGTTTTTTTTTTTTTTTTTTGGAAGAATTCATTGCAAAGATCTGGCGTCTTTCTCATTATTAAAATTATAATGTGGAAGGAAGACCGGCTTATAAGAAGGACGACGACAATTTTATCAAGCAATTACAAACTTTAATGCACTGACTTTGCTTGAAATCTTTAAAATGATACATTTACAGGGTGCGTTGAGTTCTATAAGGACTATTCTGAATTTAAAGGAAATCCTAACAATTTACACTCAAAGGATTCTTGGTGAATATGTTTAATTCATTCTACCTTTTGGAACGAATAGCGTTTGAGGGTTTAAGCATCCTTATGGCGGAATTCATAGTCGTTACTCAAGTCGAAATTATTCTTAACTCCTGTAAGTTGAGAAAAATCTCAAGTACTTGCTCAACTTAAAGTCCGTATTCATGGACAAAATGATGTTATTCTCAAGTAAATGCTTTAACATTTCCTCACAACCTCAATTATGAACAGCTAAAGAGGCCTAGAGTCTCCTCAAGCGTGTCGGTTGATGAAGTTGATGTAGGGTTCCGAACTTAGTACTCGTACGACTTGAAACTCGTCCTAAAGCGTTACTGGCTTCGAAAACCCATCATGATTGCTGGACTGATATACCTGCAAAATTCTAAAGTTGTTGGTAACTGGGTATTCCGTGTAACCATGTTTTTGAAAAATGGTTGAAATGTCCTCAATTTGATCATCAGTTTCCTATCTGATGGTTATATTTTACATAGTACTGGTAGTAGTTTAGACACAGGTGATAAGCCTGGTAGATCAGCAGTATCTAGTGGGACTCTTTGTGGCATTCAGAAACATCAGACTTAGGCTCTGGTACATCTGCAGTTACTAGTCAAGCCTTTGGTGGCACCATAGAAACAGCAGACAATAGTATTAGTAGATTAGTAGATATTATTGAGTACCCTGATGGCAGTTAGAAATCGCAGGTCAAAACTCTAATAGATTTGAAAGCACTAATGAAGCCCCTGGTGACTCTTCTTTTTTGCCCGTAGACCTCGTGTGCGGTATTTTCAGGAATTCTTAATCTAGTTTTATTTTCATAGAGTTTAAGAAGAAGACGGAAAGCTTAAAATCTAGGGGTTACTTACGATAGAATTCTAGTGACGTAAATTTTTTTTTTAAGTGTAAGTCGCTTGATTCTGTTTGTCGAATATCAAAGTTACTGCGGTAGAGATTTTACGAGCTCGTCGATACAAGGAAGTTATTATACAGCACTAAGCATTTCGAGTAAGTCTTATGTTCACCTACATTTATATCCATTCTCTATTTAAAACTCAGACACTGACAATGAAGACACTGTCATTAAATGATTCCTATAATGCTGCCTTAGACCAGGAAGGTCTGCATTCGGTATTGCTTGATGATAAACATGAATACATTTTCTATTCAACGAAGAACAAAAAGGAACTGACTCTCTCAACTATTACCACCTCTGCACCTACGTGTATAGTTAGCGGATATAAAATTGAAGAGGCCTACGATTTTCTGCCATTTCTGAACGGTTAGTTGAGATGCACTTTTCCTGACAAGCAGTACTCTTGGCAGTTTTTTCAATTCCTCGCAAGAGACAGTACCCCCTGAAAAAAACTTAGCATGATGGCCCAGAGCGTACTTACCATAACCTTAAGGGGTTCTCCTAAAACAGCAACAATTCAACTACTGAATAGATCTTCAAATATCTAAAATTAGAAAATAACCAACTCTTTGTCTTATTATACATCAAAAAACCTCAAGACATTTATGCAAAACTATTTCTGTAGAACGCAGAACTAAAAACCTCTAATATTGGAGAGATCTTAGTTTATTAAATTATAGGTGAAGAAATTTGTAACATATTGCTTAACAATTTGTATGTTCTCGTTGTTTATCGATAGAAATGAGGAGATCTACTGCCTGCTGAATCTGAACGTACGAGCAGAACCACAACAATACTGTGAAAATTACTCATTTGTGGCCGTATTGCCTCCGTT
Source organism: Meliscaeva auricollis (assembly GCA_948107695.1). NCBI lineage: Eukaryota > Metazoa > Arthropoda > Insecta > Diptera > Syrphidae > Meliscaeva > Meliscaeva auricollis. The sequence goes on from OX403618.1 coordinate 63,092,959, forward strand.
TGATTTTAAATATTATACCTGGAACTGATACCAGTAATAATTTAGTGATACTAAAAGCAACTGTCTACTTGACGGACCGCTAACTTAAATGCGAGTTCGTCCGGTAGAATACCTGATGTGCAAGTCTCTTACTCAAAAGAGTAACTTTCCATATCACATGGTTGTAGCCTCTTTATCTTTGCTTGTGATTTTGATATCAGCCTTCTATTAAAATCGTTAACCAGGCTTCAGCTCGGTTTCCAATTCAGCATCCCAGGTTTCCTATTCAGCTAATTCGTATACGGCAGAAGAACCGATGGCAAGCCCTTACTCAAGATGGTTTTCCTCTGAATATCACTTGCTTATGGCCTTATTATCGTATCTCGATGTTAGAGCAAATGCGTTTTGCTTAGGTCTAGAAACGAATCACCAAAGGCTTAGTGTCTAGATTGGGATAGGGCTGGACAATTGCAGAAGAAATGCTCGTATAGTCTCTTTCTCTTGTATTATCTTGCAGCTACGGCAGTGGTATTGTACAGTTTACCTAATCCCGCTGCATGCTCAGCTATCGGCCAGTGTCCTGTGCTTATTGCTTTAACCCAGCCAATATCAAGCCTTGATCTAGGTAATAATTCCTCAAACCATCTTATACAATATCTTCTTTGATATATTTGGCAAATTTGTCGGCCTATTCCACTTTCAGTTTGATCGAGATAGGTAGTCTTCAGAATGTTGACTCTTTTGACCATGAAGACATATGGAGGCAATATGCTACTTGTTTTGCATTTTTTGTATGACAAGTCTGCTAGAGATGGAAAAATACGTGACCTCACTTCTGCTAGTATTCATAAACATAAGTCTGGCCTGAATTTTGCACCTTCCAAACTCATATTTGACTCCTTCCGGACCTAATTCAATGAGTAATTTTATGAGAAAACTTGGCATTTGTGTTTCTATAATATTTTATGAGAACGTTTTTTGACAGATCCGATATATTTCCAAAGAAACTATTTCGAACAAAATATGTATGTTCAGTTTGCATTTTCAACCTCACCCTGTACACAAAAATATACTAAACAATTACATATTTCCGTTTCCCTAAGTTGAAAACCCAAGGCGAAGGTGCCAACAAAATCCAATTTCCGAAATTGCCATCATTCCGTCGAGTGTCGCGTCCGTATCCGTTGCGTACCCCCAACAAACTAAACCTAGACGTTTTTGTCCTCTACCGTAACGGTGGTGGTAGCAGTATACGATATGGCTTGATTATTACACCAATAAAATATTTATACGATTTTATTAATGAGATCCGAATTTGAAAGCGACTCTGCGTGAAACTTTAAACCACTATACCGTCATCGTTTGTCTCATGTAAAATGTATTAGAACAACGTTTGTGACAGCTTATCTTGATTTTGTTGGTCATGTCCTTAAGAAAAAAAAAAAAATAAAATAGAAAAAAAAAAGAAAAAAACGATGTCTTTTACAATTTTTTTTTTTTTCAAACAGTGTTTCTGAAGGACCTACTTTATAATCTGATAAATGTTTCTTTAAACTCGCACTCATTGCTCAATGAATGTTTTTTTTCTTCTTCATCTTCTCTTTCTTTTTGGTATATGAGACTGCTTTATATCTTTTAAGCAGATTAGATGAATGCCGAGGAAAATGATCCCTGTGTGATGCAATAGAGAAGGAAAGAATTATCCTTTATTCTTTAACAGAAAAAAAAAATGTTCTTCAAATATGGACATGTGAATGGCAATGCCAAATGCACGAGATCTCATTTGATATAAATTATACATTTTCTTTGGAAATATGGAAGGAACACCAGAACCCAGAACTAAAACCAAAGAGGATATATGCGGGGTCCTTGTGCTTTATGTGTGGATTATTCCGCTATTCAAGCTTGAACGTTTTTTTTTTTTTTTTTTGTAGATGAATTTATGAAAAACATTCGAAAAGTTTGCGTTTCAGATACTTGAAGGAGAAGAGAAGACATTTTGTGTGAAATTCCGAATCTGAAGGTGACATGAAAAAGGGTTAGACGTTAGAGGATTTAAACTTCTTCGTATAGCTGAAGCTGCCTACATGAAAGCCTGTTCTTTCTCATGTTGCCGAAAAAGATTAATGGCATCAAGAGTTTAAAGTTCGATTTTTAGTTTGAAGAAAAATATACTTAAGAAGGTAAAAGAGCAAAGGCACGATATGCTTTTGTTATAATAATCCATTTTTAGTCTGAAATCGTTATTAATGGGTTTATTTGAAAATATGAGATTGAGTTTGTATAAAAAATGTTATCCTATTAGGTATCCTTGATGTGGAAGAAGGCAGGAAGTTATTGGAAAGTTTTCAATAGATAGTTGGTCATAATTTTTAAATTTATCATTAAATCTTAAAAATTAAGTTTTAAGTGATAAGATTGGATATGATGGGGATAGTTTGTGTTCATTAGTTTTTAGCCTGACTACAAATTAGAGTCTGTGAAAGATTTTATAGATAAATGATTTTGTAGCGTATAGGTATACATAACGAAATGGTGGGTTAGACCTTTTAGAATGATATATTGGTTGGTAATGCCCAGTTTTCGGAAGGAATTCTCTATACCTATAAAGTTAACAGTTTTGTTGAAGATAGGAAATATAAATTATAATATTTTCGTTACTATACAAAGCAGTGAGAAAGAGGTCAAAGGTTAGACTATAAAGTATTTTAAAATTAACGAACTTACTACGAAATATGTTTAGCTGGCTTTTTCCACAGATGAATGTTCAAGTTCAACGTGTTTTAAACGGAAACTACCACAATTATTGGACACTTGCTTGTGATGCTTAGCCTAGTTTGTGTGTTTATATTATTTCAATTTAAAAAAAAAAAAAAACGTATTGAACATAAAACCTAAATTGTTATTTTTTTTCTCTTTCGGAATGTTCCATAATAATTTATTGATTTTAATGCTTTGTTGCCTACCTATTTGTACAATTCCGTATGAATATTGTGTACCATGCAGCTAACAAAAGCTGCTGTTATGAAATTATATTCACATTTCGACATAAAAATTCTAACTTTTGAAATAAATTAATACTAAATGATTTTTATAATTTGGTACTTAGTTTTAAATTTGTTCAAGTTGCACTCTAAGTGGAAAGAATTAAAAAAATTGTTCGATATTTTAATAAAATTTTTTCAACAGAATTTTTTTTTTTTATATAAAAATGGATTCATTGATCTAAAAAGGCGATAGACTAATTTATATAACAAACTTATAAGTAGGTAAAAGGCTTCAATCAATAAAAAAGGTCTTAACATCTAAATTGAATGCATTGATTGAGACTACAGTCTTTTTCATAACTTTTTATCTTTCAAGATGCAAAAAAATTATGTCTATGTCTAAATAATTAAATTTCAACTGAATTCAAATTAAGTATATTATTTGTCGTTGTCATCAATTTGCCGCCATTAAATGTCGATTTATACGTACACTACAAGAATGGTCGAGAGTGTCAGCCTTGTTTTTCCCTGATTTTTTTAAATTTTATAATTTAGAAATGTGTTCACATTATAGGAGTGGTGGGCGAAGAAAATGAAGCAGGTGTCGGTTTTTTTTTAGTAGACCTTCTATCAAAAAAAAGGATATAATTCGTTGTCAACAAAACTTATGTGGATCAATTTTTTTATAAAAACTCTAAATATGACAACTTTGGATTTAATTTGTGAACGCACCCTTTCACAGATCATCCAACTGTCATTGTCAATTTATTCAGTAAACTCAAGATTTTCACCATGACAAAGTTCACGGTTGATCAACGTCTGCAAATTATTAAAATTTTCTACCGAAATTCGGAGTTGGTGACCGCGACTTAAAGAGCGTTAACTCCAATTTTCGGTCGTAATTCTCGTCCTAGTAGACACGCAATAACAAGTTACGTACATAAATTTGAATCTACATATTTGTTGTGTGATGTTGCCGTGTCATTGAGACAACGGATTGGTCGAAGTGTCGAAAATATCACTGCCATTCAGGCATCCGTAGAAAACGACAAACATTTGCTTCAAGAAACACCACTTCATCCACAAAAATATCTGTTTGGTGCGGTTTGTATGCTGGTAGCGTTATTGGGCCATATTTTTTCGTCAGCGATAACGATCGTCACGTTACGTTACGATTATTTTTGGCACGAATTGGAAGACATGGACCTGGACGACATGTGGTTTCAACAGGATGGTGCCACAAGCGACACAGCACACCTAACAATCGAATTATTGAAGAGTAAGTTTGATGAGCGTTATATTTCAAGTAATGGACCAGTCGATTGGCCGCCTTGTTCGTGCAATTTAACGCCTCTAGACTATTTTCTTTGGGTCTACGTTAAGTCATTGGTTTATGCCAATAAGCCGACGACGCGACTCGGCCGTATGATCATATGAACAAAGTCGTGTTCGATTCATAAATGGCTTGATTTTACTTAAAGCCAATAATAAAATTATTGAAATATCTCAAATGGTTTGAGTTTTATTTCAAAAAAAAGTTGTCAAGTCCTTATTAGAAAACCTTTTAACATTATTTACATCAGTATTTGGCAATAAATTGTTATTTACACAAAAAATTGTGTATTTTTGTACTAAAAATAATTATAGTCATCGGAACTTCAATTCAGATGACTACAAATGACATTCAAATTTCAAATTTATCATCCAATTTTTGTTTCAGATGGCTCTGTTCATTTTTATGAAAAAAATACACAAATCTATTTACAAAATGTTGGGTAAACACAAATTGTGTGATACTAGCACTATAGCTTCATTCTCTTTTCTCAACTCTTGTAAGTTAAGAAAAAACTTAAGCAAATGCTCAAGCGAAATCCGTACCCATTTATAAGCATAATGGAAATTCTCTTGCTTAAGTGTAGAAAAATCGTGACTATTTTTTTTCTCTATCTAGCTGGCTACGAACCATAATTTGAGATAACTTCCAATCAAATTTTAATATTTTTTGCTTTAAATCAGTAAATTTCGGGTATTCTTTGTTCTCCGTGCTGGGTTTATTAAGTTAAAACAAGCAAAAATTGCCATTTATAACATATCAAGAAAATTTTAAGCTATATTCTGACCTCAATAGAGTTCAATTGAGGAAATTCCAAGTGAAGACTTTAGCATTTCTACACTATTTTGATTACGAATAGCTCAAGTTTCCAAAAGTCTCTTCAAGCGTACACTTAAAAAAATTTTTACTTGGAGTCGACTATGAATTCCACAAAAAACTTACAGACTTAATGCAAATTCAAGATTTGTATATGGTTTTCTCATGGATGCCACGGTTAGAATTGGACCAAATATTTTCACTCACAGGATTGTCAACCATAATGAAGTTTCACATTGCAAGCTGTTGGTTTTAGGTTGAGCATTTTTTTTTTAAATTTTCCTCAAACCTTCAACCTATTGAGTCGTTGATTACTTTATAACGCTTCTTGTAATCGTTTTCTAAAAAAAAAAAAAAAAAACATTAAGTATTTTTAATTACTAATTTTTAAACAAAAATTAGGTTATCAAAGAGCTGGTTGCTTAATCGAAACTCAAGCATTTATGGCTTCTATTCTCAACATAAGACACATTATTCAGATTAAAAATAACTATGTAAGCTTAAAAGTTTAACAAAAATATAAGAGTTTCATATCAGCAAATTGCCTCAAACTTTCTACATACATATTTCAAACTAAAAACTATAATCCTAACAAAAACTATGCAAAATTATTTTTGTCCTATTAAGGTTAAAAAACAAGTTCCGAATCTACCCTAGCTGTTGCATTATTATTTCATACTTTCACCTATTTTACATATAATTTTCCGAATCCTCGACACTGCAACAGATGCAGAGAGAAACTTCCTTCGAATTTTTTTTTTTTTTTTTTTTTATATATTTTTCTGAAAAGCAATAATAGCATCCAACAAATTGGCTAGAAAATCCCTAAGGGCAGTCAAGGCTTGGTTGATATACATGCGCTATACTCGTATTATATATCCCATCGAATGATTTCCAACATTCTCTCACTGTCAACACTGATTGCTATCCCGTAACAATTTGTGCTTCCACAGCCGAATGCACTGCATTTTCAAGCTTGTTTCCTAGAACATTGTGTCAACAGTGAACATCAAGCATCAGTCATCCACAACCGGAGAGAAGCAACACTAATATTATCCATTTTATCCTTCGTGTTGTCGTCAGATACTGCAGATTCGTAAGGATTCTCTATAAATATGTATTCTCTTTCTCTGTTCGGTGTACGTGTGGATTATTGCTAGTCGTCAGGTTTTTTTATACAATACTGTTGGATTAAAAACAAGAAAAAAAAACACTATTACCCACTGGCTTTTAAGAGTATTTTATTCCCCTTTAACAAAAACATTTTTTGCGCAGAGAAAAATACAAAAAAAAGACAGAAAAACCGACTGCATCTTCAGTGCCATCTACGGTATACAAAATGGATGCTCATAGATGGAGACAGGTGGTGTTATGGCACTGCACAGCCTCGCCTCACATCCGACCGACACAGCCACATCGAGGTGAACTCATATAAGCAATCTATTGTGTGTGTTTTCTAGGATTCTCCAGCAAAAAAAAAAATTGAAAAAAAATCAACATAGATACAACTACCCACGCTTTATACAGAAAAAATGTTAAATTGGAGATAATTTGACGCCTCAAGTCCCATGACAATTTCCCAACACCAAACAATTATACTTTTCTGTATCCTCAAAATCCCAATGGAAGATTGTTTTTTATTTAATTTTTTTTTTTTTTGTTTTGCATTATTTTTTATTGATAGATGGTTTTTCGTAATCCTTTCGGTATCCTTTACCGTAAAACTAATCTTTTCGAGAAAAAAAAAATAAATCTGGAATGAATTAGAAAAAAAAAAAATCAAATTGATTAATGAGAGCACCCACGCCACGTGTTCAGTTCAATGCATTAGATTCGATTTTTATGTAATCCTTTTTTTTCTTTCTCGTGTCTCATGTGTAAGGTGACCAGCTTTTTGAAATAATTTATTAATTAGTAGTTATAGTTAGGTTAAAATTATTTTTGTATACAAATGAACGAATAAAAAAAAACTTTAAAACCATGTTCCACAATTAAATGTTAATTTTACGAAATATACTTTGACCGAAATTTCGAATTTTGCTGAAAAATTGATGTTTTTGGTTTATTATGTAGAAAGCAAACGTCTCTTGAATCTTCAAATTTGGTATTACAGTACTGGTTTATATCCTGACAAAGTCCCAAAATATCAGTGCAGTTTTTTTAAATTCTTTTGTGACCTCTTCTCGTACGACTGGGCTAAATGAACACAGTATAATAAATATAAATTATGAACCGCATTAATAAATTCTTATAGTTTTTATTTTTTAAATTCTTTTTTTTTTTCAATTCTTATTCATTACATAATTCTTATACAAAATACATTTATTTTGATATTTGCTTTCATTTTTAATAACTCAGCCTAAACCATCGAAGAAGAATTTGCAACTAAATCTTATTTGTAGGGGTTGGTCACTACGGCGAATACGTTACATTGGAGAAAAACTTAAACATTATTAATAGACATTTTCTAAGACTGATATCATACCAAAATCCAAAATTGAGAAAACCCAAAATCTAGAAAATCCGAAAACCCAAAACTCGGAATCCCGAAATCTCAAAATCATGTAACAAAAACAAAAAAAAAATTATAATAAACATTCAAAATTTAATTGAGAAAATACAATATAAATTGCTAAGTAACTTGAGAATCGCTTCTGACTTCTTATTGGATTGCTCCGTAGGTATTAAGACTATAACAAAAGAAATTCTAACTTCGCAGTGTGAGCACAACAGTACAATTGAATCCAAATTGAATGAGAATTAAATTCGGATTCAAATTCATATAGACCTTGATTCATAATACTTTATGCATATAAAATTGAATTCTGTTTCAAATCGATGAAATCTTTGAATCCGCTATACAAACGTAGTAATTCTTGCTAGAAAATATATTTCCCGAAATTGAAACACCGACAATTATATTAAATATTAAATTTATTCACAGTTTTAGAAATTTCTTGATTTTCTTTTTTTTTCAATATTCTACGTTTTCGGAATTTTTGATTTTCTGGATTTTGGATTTGCGGGATTTTCTTTTCGCGATTTTAGCTGCATTTTATTATCTATTCGGATCTATTATCTATTCCACATGAAATTTCGTAATCTTTTTTACGAATTAACTCTTATTTGAGCTGCAAAATTTAATATTTTAATAGTTAAAAAAAAATATACTTTTGCGATAAAACGAATATTAAATACAAATACGTGCGATTAGTGCGGTTATAACGTGTGAAATAGATAATAAATAAATCTATTCGGATCTAGTTCCATCTCATATTTTTTGAGGATATTCTCTATGATATTATTTACTTGCGATATACATAGGTACTATAGGGCAAGCTTAGAATTCGTAAAAAAAATGGAACTCGAGATAACAATCAGACATGCCATTAGGATGATAGAGAATGCAAAAAAAAAGTGGGTCCCGCAATTCTGAGGTACAGAGTAGACCGATAAACCGATTTTTTTGAAACTTGGTGGTTAAGAATGTTTGGTGATTCCCTAGAGGGGAAATTGATTTTTTTTTTTAAGGACTAAAACTAACGTTACCTGTTATATAACAATTAAGGAAAAGTTGACTTTTTTCAAAAACGGCTCTTACGATTTTGTTTAAAATTGTTGTGTCTACTTTTGATAGTAGGGTTATACTTCTGAAATAAAAGAAATGTTTGTAAAAATTCTACTAACATTACCTGCCATACAACCGTTTTTTTCATTTTTGACTTTCTCTTAAACGACTCAACCAATTTTGATAAATTTTGTGTACGGAAGCTCCTTCACAATTTCAAAATTATTTGATATCAAAATTTTCAAAAACGTAATTTTGGATTATTAAGTTGTTTTTTGAAAAATCAATTCTTCCAAAACGGGTCACTGTATTTTTTTGAAATTTTGATTTTATATGTGCAGTAATATTATTATAAAATGGCATACCAATTTTATTTTTAAACAAGGTTTGAGAATTTTTCAAAAAATGTATATTTCTTATCAAATTAAATAGCATACTTTGTTTAGAGCTCAAAGCAATTTAAGAAGTTGATTATGTCAGTTTGGTAATGAAATTATTTTTTTTTTTTATTTTTATGAAATTATTTGTTTTTAAAAACTTTATACATATAAGAAGCTTTAACGTCCACAGCAACTATGACCCTAAGAGCAAGTACGAGCATTTTATTTTTTTAACTTTTGAAAAACTTAATTTTTATACTTTACTATTTTTGGGTGTGGAAATTTTTATATCAGAGATATCTTTTAGTTTGCAATGGCATTTGAAAGCTGAAGAATAATTAGTAAAAAGTTCCGTTTTTAATAAAAATACGATAATTTTACTATTTTGTTGTGATTTCGACGGACATCTGTTAGAGGTAAACCATTTAATTTTCCTGTTTTTTAATATTAAATATTATATACATAATACCGAAAATGACATTAATGTTTTTTTCAAAGAAAGGTTTTCAAAATATCAGCAAAATAAAATGTTTATTTGCTCTTTTTTCAGATACGTACTAGCATGAATATCAACAAAAATAACGCAAAATCTACTTTCATGTTTTGAAAAGATATTTATTTTTTTCTTTAGGAAAACTAAAAAAGCACGATTTTCTTACCTCTTTGAAAATCACTGGATTATAGTCATTAAATAGAAAAGAAAATGTTAAAAATATTTTTAAGGTTTAGAATATTAGATAACATTTGTATAAAATTGTGAAGTTCAAATACAATAAAAAAGCGTGATAGTTGTTCAAGATATAAAAATATAGATTACAGATTCTTCAAAAAAAAACTTCGATGAACAATATTATACTCTTTCGGTATAAACGTCCTTCTTTTAATCAGACTAGACGACAAACTCGTAATCTGAGTTGCGATATATTTTTATTTTATTTTATTTTTTTTTTTTAGAAAATCACCGATAGATGTCAGAACTGAAATTTGTATTTGTCGTGTCACCTTCATGATTTAGGTCCTCGTCTTAAGTTTATGGATTTGACATTTCATGTGTCAGTGGATTTGACATTTCCAACTGTTTTTGTCTTCCTCACATTTTTTTGCAATTTTAATTAATTTTCTTAAACAAATTCGTCGTAAAAAAATATTCAAATAATTTATAGGCAATGCATATCTATTTAAAAAATGCTTTTGTTTGATAAGTAATTTATGTCCCTTTGGTTTGTGTGGGCTGCGTAAAGTCTACAACAAAAATAGTGTTCGCTGTTTTATTATAGGATACTATGGTTTCTAGGTAAAATCAACATTTCTGCCAGACTTCAATTTTGTGCTATTTTTGTAACAGATTTTTGGTATTCATTTTGTATATTCTTTCCCATAAATTGTATTCTTTTCAAAATATTACCCTTTTATCATAATTATTTGTAAGGACTCATACCTTTTGGAAAAACTACTTCCAAACAATACAAAAAAAATCATTTTCAGGTTTTTTAATTTGACTTTTATAGGCGTATAAAGTTTCGTTCACTTTTCGAAAAAAAAAACGGTTTTTTTGATATATATAGATCATAACCTGGATTTAAGAAAAAAAAAATATGTTTTCAGATATTAATTGTTAAAAAATTGTAAAGAGGAAAATATTTTGACACCAAAATTTTAAGAAAAGGTAAAAAAACTTTGTTTGCGATTTCACCGTCAATGTACTTTATCGTCGACGTACTTTAAGGGGGCGAAAAAGTTGTATCCTTGAAAATTTTTAATTTTAATAACCATAATGTACAAACCCAACCAACGGGCTATATTGTATTGTTTGCTTTGTTTTATAAAATTCAATTCATTCACATGTTATGCCTAGTAGTGTCAGTTCAAATTTTTAATTTTCAAGAATTATGCGAATTTTTGTTTTAGCAAGGAACAAATTTTCGTAAGATGCATTTTTAGTTGGAATTACAAAATGCAAAAGCACCAAATTGATAATCAATATTTTTTTTAAGTTCTGCAATACCTAATACATTTCTATATCTTTCTAAAAATAAAAATATAGTGGCCTGGTTTTCGGGCACTAGGTTTAGCAAGAATTATGTTTAAAAAAAAGTAAGGGCCATTCTCTGAACAGACTTCTTCTATTCCTACCAAATGCTAATATCCATTTGAACTACACAAGACAACACATGCGATGCCCAGTCATGTACTTTATCCTAAGTTGCAATTCTTAATTTAAAGTCCATTCTTGAACTGACTTACAAAATCAAGTAGCTTATGAGCATAAAATCGAATACTGGCCACACTGGTTATTGAATATAGATAAACGCAACACAAAAAACAAACAAAATCGATTGAAAAAAAAAATCCTGCCTGCTATTGCACGCGCAAAGACGAAACGAACGAATTTCAACCGATTAAAAAACAATTTTTAATCCTTCAGACATCACAATAAATCAGTATCACAATGAAAATCACAAATGATTTACACTTTTGAAGGACACATGGATCAAAATGTGTATTTTCTTTTTCTCTTTCTTCTTTTTTTTTTATTCTTTTTTGTTTTGTTGGATTCAAAGAAAAAAAAGTCTCATTAAATGTAACAAGCTTTTTAACGTTACGTTACACAATACACACCATACAACACACCCAACATCATGATGAGTGTTCAGAAGAAAACAAAAAAAAAATAAATAAAGTTAATTCCTTATTCAAGTAGAAATAATGGCTAGAAATGGTACCTATATCACTTTATCGATGGAGGTGCACGCATGGAAGCGTAATTGCCTGGTGAAACGGTTTCTTACTGGAATCATTAATTATTATAAAAGAAGAAAAATAAAAAAAGAGAACAGGATTTGGTATGGTAAATGATATCAGAATACATTTTTTTTTTTGTAGAAGCAATGACTTGGAGTTATTTGTCACGCACGAATTGTTTCTTGATGGTTCAAGGACACATAAAATGAATTTATTGAATTTATTTTTAACATCAAAATATGGATTTATTTATTGCACCGTTATTCGTTGTTTCGTGCTACCACTGATTTTGTCATTTTTGGTATTTGTGAGAATGTAATGGGCGTTTCACAAAACCAACAATAAATATTTAGTATCGACATTGAATAATTGATTTTTTTGTCACCAACTTCGAATTAGAAAAAAAAAAGAAATTGTATTAAAAAATTATTTATATGTATATAAGACTTAAGCTAGTTAATTATATGTGCTTTCATTTAATACCTCCATAATAAATGTCACTGAAGGATTCACCAAGATACAGATCATTACAAACACTATTATCAAAATATGGGTCACTGTGGCGTATGAGTAACATTTTGGTGTATTGAACATTTTTAATGTATGCTGAGAAAATTGGTATTGCTAACCAATAAATAGATACAATTGACACTTAGAGAATAATTGTTCAACTTTCTACTACGTATTTTCATCAGTCTTGGTATTGATGATTAATTGATTGATTGACATTTCAGATAAACCTATAACGCACTTCGATAGGAACTTCAGCTAGGTGGGTTGCTCATGCTACAGCTCCTCTCCTCCAACTTGAAGGCTTTTGGAAAATTATATAGTTGGAGTTCTGTCATATTTTAGCTGTCGTATTTCGGGTTGGTATTTAAATCTTTGGTGTATTAGTGGATTTTGTAGCTGCCTATATTATGGTCTGGTATTTATTCTTTTATTCTTGTTCTTTACATTATCATCACGTGGCACAAGCAAAAAATACCTTTCAACGCTTAAAGTCTTCTAAAATCGATGAAAATCTTCACTGCTTTACAACAACCGCATTCTTCGGACTTCTGAGTAGCGAGTAATATTTGGCATGTAGGTTAGGTTAGGTTAGGTTAGATAAAAGGGCTGACAGTTGATCTTATTACCGTCACACTTAGATCAATTGTGATACCCTAGGGATTGTGATTCTCATATGTTGAAACCTATGTATGATAAAACCTGTGTCGTACAACGTGTTCTGTTCTGTTTCGCATGTCAGTGGCGGCAATTGCTGGTGTTAGGGCGGGATGCCCAGTCTCCGTTAGTTGCTGCTTCCATGAGGAAAACGTACGCAGGTCAGTTGTTTCTGTTCATTGTGTTGTTGTCGTTCAACGTGGGTATTGCAATGGCTAGTGTTAAGGCAGGGTGCCCAGTCTCGGTTAGTTGCTGCTCCTACGTGAGCATAATGTGTTGTTCAGTCGCTTTGGTTAGTTGTGTTATTGTCGTAAAGCTAAAGGTTAGCAATTGCTGGTGTTAATACGAGGTGCTCAGTCTCTGTTCGTTGCTCCTCTTACGAGAAGTTAGTGTGTTGTCTTGTTCGTTGATAAAGATCACGAATTTTCAAGCCATTGTGTGGCATTGGTAAATTTTAATATGCTTTTGATTGGAAGCTCAGAGAGCTCCTCAAGGTCATTAAGGAAGTGGCTACCAAGGATATAGCTTCTTTCTAAGATAACACAGTGCAAGGCAGTGGCAAAGAAAGTGCGCGGTATCTTCATGTAACTCCTCGTCACATCCTCTGCATATGTCGTCCATACTTAGTTTCATCTTCTTTCTATTGTAACCCAGTTGGTTTTGCCCAGTAGTGATACTCACTAAGAGAGAGAGAGACTATTTATTTAAATGAATGACTTTATCGGTTCTTTGTTTATTGAAATTAGGCCATAACTTTCTTATTATAACACAGGTTTTAAGCGAAGTCCATCTGTTGTTCGTTTTGAATAGCACTTTCTTCTCGATTACCCGACAACCTTACGTCCCAACAACACCCCAGCACCAAAGCCAACCATCATTATATCATTATTATTAATGATTTTGTTAATTTTATATAATTCACATTTTGTCTGAACGAAAATATTTATAAGTAAAAGGGAAAATTTGTTAATAACTCGAGGCTTGTCAGTCTAATTGTCAATTTGATACTTTAGTATAACTCCTTTCGACTACGGGTTGTTAATATGACAGGGACTTTCAGATCCTGTTCTTATGAAATAATCTTTCTCAGCTTTATTAATATATTAAATAGAGTTCCGCCTTTGACATTTTAGTATTGTATTTTCAGTTTCTTCCGAACCCCTCGGCTCACTCTGGGTCTGCTCATTTAAAATCAATTTCGTCTCTTCTGAACCCCTCGGCTCAATCTTTGGTTACTTCTGAATCCCTCTCTTCACTTGTTGATCCCTTTAGAAGATGGGGTACACTCAATTATCTAGATGATCTTCTTCTTCTGGGAAGAACTTTTAAACCTGTTTGAATCAAACCGAGGTCCATAATCTCAATTTCTTCGTCTAACGACCATTTCCATTTCTATGACGACCAAAAACTTTGCTTGGCTGAAAGAAGAGATTGTTGTGTATGCAAGGATAGTTGGGAGATTTTAAAAAAGATGTGTAGAGTCAGTTGGATGAAGGGGATGTTTGGCAAGGTATCGGAGGTTATAAGTAGAACATCCAAAGTTGCTACCTTTTATGGTATCTCCTTCTTCTTGTTGCCTACCACTTTTTGATAAGACCACCGTGAAGAGGGTTAAATTGGGGAACTTTAAAGGCAGTACCCCAGAAAAAAAACAAGTTTGCCTAGGCTGTGAGCTGTGATTTGAATCAAGACGTCCACCGTATAAATCCATTGCACTACTAACTACGCAGAGGGTACTTAGGTTCACCTTATGAAAATTCCTCAATAGAATCGCAACTTCATTTCCAAAGGCCCTAGTTACTTCAGAGCTCAGTGTTTCGTCTTCAGTAAAAGTTGTTGTTGTTGTTGTTGTTGTGCTTCCTACAATACCCAAACTCCATTTCTCATTTTGGCTAGATTTTGATAGTTTTTTCTGATTTTGTAATAATGTTTCCATGATCATATAAAACTACAATAATTCAATCTCGATACTGTATGCCTACAGTTATATCTTTTTGATTACCTGATTATTTCTTCAGATTTACCTTCAAATCAAATTCGCAATAAAAACGAGTTAGTTAAGCATAAAAACGGGAAAAATAGCAAATAAACAAAATCCTTGGTGTAATCCCTTCAAACAATCAAATGTAGGTATCCTCGTGTTTGTGTTTGTGTGTGTGTGTGTGTGTGTGGTTTAACTGAACAAAAACCCATCCAATATTATTATTTTTTTTTTGTTCAAGTATTTTCTTGGTTCCATGATTGTAAGAGTTCATCTACTTTATTTGCGAATTCGTTTGCTGCTGCTGCAGCAGTGGAGTAGTAAATATCAACAATCGTTATCATCCGGAATAAAAATAAAATTACCAAGCCAGCATCCGTAGGATACACATCTCTTTCAACATATTCATCTCTGGGATCTTTTATGTAGCAGAGGATACATGATGCTGTGGCAAATAAAGTTTTTTTTTTTTTCTTTAGTTCGTTGTTCTTGTTGTTATTCTTGTTGCTTAAAGGCTGCTCTTTCGCTTCGCATACAAATTAGTCCCTCAGGCTTCAGCACTTTTAACATTGGGTTATTTGCCCTACTTATGTATACTACATACATACACGTACATGTGTATACAGCATTTACGTAAAATGTATCTATAGTCGTGGAATAAAGATTGTTGTTTCGGATAAAGTCAGAAAATAAAGCAAGTCAATGAGTCACTCTTACTAGTAAATGTATTTGTAAACATTGATCAGAATCAGAGTAAAGACAGAGAGAGAGAGACATACTCTAGTGACTTATTGTAAACTAAAAAAAATGTGTACACAAAGCAAACGAACGAGAACACACATAATGTTTGTTTATGATACCTAAAAGTCTATAATGTCGATATTATGCACATTCCACGATACCATTCCCGGCGCATCCATCCTACATTCCATTATGAAAAACGTAATGCAGTTATTATTCATGGTTGAGTTGGTTGGAGATAAACGATGGCAATTAGCCAAGTCTGGAAATGTTTTCAAAATTGGTACAAATTGAGCTTTGAGTTCTATTTTTTCTACACGAGTGCAAGTTTGTCATTTGTAAATAATTACGCAGAATAGCAGAATATTTAAGGACACCCTTTTTTGCTTTTATGAGTTATGGTAATGGCACTGTGCATGAAGTGTTTGATTACTAAATCAAAGATATGGGTTTAGGCCTTAATCTATAGGCAAATGTGGTTCCTTTAATGACACTTTACACAAAAAATTGTTCACGTTAGACTTTATGCTCTGAAGAAGTAAGAGGAAGAAGCAGATGGTCAAAGAAAAACATCATTCCGGTAGCAATTTCTGTGGTTATTTCGGTTACCATTCCGGTAACCATTTTGGTAGACATTCCATTTTGATCATTATTCCAGGAATCAACCCGATAACCATTCTAGTCTTCAATAACTCCACTATTTCGCTAAACTGTGTGTGTGTTGTTAGGCGCCGCCGTAAATGTGCCGTAAATGGAAAGACCTTCAATCAGAATTGCTAAAAAGACTGGCACTTGGCAACTTTGTAACTTTCCAAAAAAAAGCAGTTCCTTAAGAAAAAACTATCGAACTACCAGACCAGGTATAAAATTTAACTTCTTCCAACTACGTCACAGGACAAAACTACTCCAGTAGCTTATTGTACCAAATTACAAATTCCAATCACAACTTAGTATAGTTGCATTTTATTCAACTGTAATTTTTCGTATTCTTGGAAAAGTGATTATAAATTGTATTTGATAGGTTGATGCAGTACGCCCTACGTTAGACATTTGTCCAATTTACATGTTGTGTACAATTTTTAGTGAAGAGGTGCTACTTATTAAATATTTGAACTTCTCGAAGACAAATTAGTATAGAGTGCTGATCATTATTCTCTTATTTAGTCACAATTTCCTGAAGCAATTTTGTCATAACGCGTACCTGAACCATTAGGTAGCCCATCAATTTAACATCTAACAACTAGCCTTATTAGTAAATATTTTTTTAAATACACTTTAAGCTTTGTCCCTATTTTCTTCTATATTTTTTTTTAGGCAATTCACATTGCTTAGTCTTGAACAAATATAATCTAAAATTAAATTTTTTTTATTTTCTTTCTTTTCAGGTAAGTCGATGCAATTATTTCAATGATATTACGTAAGAAGAAAAAAGTATAAACAATTGTACATGTGTGAGTATAACATAACCAAACAACCTGAGACAAGAAGATTTTTAATAGTTTTAGACTTGGTTTGATCCACTTATAAATTTTTGATTTTACCCCTAACATTGACAGCTTCTTAGAAGTTAGAACTCTGAGATCAATAATTACACTGTGTTAAACTTAAAAATTAATCGAGCCGGAGATCTATCAAGTTTTGTAAGATTACGAAAATGCATGACTGGATTGCACGAACTAGCTGATGTAGTCCAAAGCTATACACTAATTTGTAACAGTTTACGACATTCTGTACTATAATATAGGGCTTAACGATAGATTTGTTTTGTGGATTTCTTCCTTCATTTAAGATAGATTATACAGTGTTGTTTTTATAGGTAAACGTTCTAAATGTTTAACTCTTAACTCTGGCGTACCTCAGGGTAGCCATTTTAGTCCGATATTATTAGTGTTATTTATCACTGATCTTTCGTCCGTTCTAGTTAATTCTATGCCTATAAATTATGCCGATGACGTGAAAATTAAAAAAAAAATTATCTCATTACAAGACTGAACTCTGACTGATTTCGGGAATGGTGCAGTATTAATACTTTAGTTTTAAATGTTGAAAAGTGTTTTGTGTCACAACATTGTCTTGTATCTTGTTTTACTAACCTTGGGATAGTGTTGGACTCAAAACTAATTTTCACCGACCACTTTGACTATATTATTAAAATGCTAACATGTATCTTGGTTAAATAAACAATTTTTTTCGTGAATTCCGTGATCCCTATGTTTTAAAAACTCTATATGTCTTCTTTGTAAGGTCAATAAAGCAAGACAAGTAGGTCTCAAAATTCTGTCTATCTGTCAGTCTGTCCGTCAGTCTGTTTCTATCTTGATTTCTTAGAGGGTAAATTGTAATTTATTACAACCAGTATGGAAAAAAATATTTTTTTTTTAAACGGCTCTTACGATTTTAATTAAAATTTTTGTATTTACTACAACAGGCAAGGTCGTACTTTTACCTCCAATAAACTATAGCATATAAACTATAGCATATACTATAGCATTGAATTTCAATTGACAGAGGATCGATGGAGCTGAAATTGATCCATTGACTATCCCGACAATAAAACAAAATTATATGTATGCTCTGTGATTCGATAAAGTTGGAAGATTTATTAATTGAAGTCTTTAAGCTTAAGTTGGTAAAATGACTCTATTCGACAATGGAAGAAATCGTAATCAAAATTTCATAAATCTTCTTTGAATGCACTCCAATCTATTTATGTGAACGCGTATAATATGGCGCCCATACAACACAGCCATACTCTATCATCGTTTCGATTTTTTTTACGAATCTTCAACTTGCCGTGAAGTTCCTGCATCACAAGTAAAAAGCTCAAGTACTTTTTAAATATTCAAGTTTTTACTGAAAAAAAAGTTAGCTCAAAAGTGTTCTTCCAAAATGCAAAAAATTTGTTTGCAGAGTTTTTTTTGGCAAAAACTTAAATATATTTCAAAAAGCGCTTCACGTACAAAATTGAAGTTTGAGCAACAAATTTCGGTTCGAAAAGTTATAATTACTGGCAAAAAAAATTCTAAAATTTAAGAAGACCAGAAATACTCTTTTAAAATTGAAAATTGGAATAGAAAATGACGCATGGTAGCTAAAAAAATAATTTTTGTTTGTGTAGTTAAGTTTTGAATTGAAAAACTTTCATCCGAACAGGTTAATAAATATAGTTTTTAATTTATTGTTAAATCAATTTCCATTTAATTTTCTGATTGGTGACATAATCAATTTGTGTTATATTCCATTTCATCTAGTTTTATGCTATTTTTCAAATTTTAAGTCTTAAGCTTAGTACGAATTGAGTAAACCTACAGAAATACTTGCAAATTTGTTTAAAAACCATTGTTTATCAGTTTCCAATGGATTACAAATTATTTTAACTCCAAATGAAAATTAATTTTAATTTCAAATGTTGTAATGAAGTTTCAACTGCCTCAAGGCTAGTTAACACTGTTAATCCCATGCAGGTAAAAATTTCTTCTTCTTTTTAAAATTGAGTGAAACCATCGTGAAATTCCACCTCAACATAAAAATAAATAAACACACCGAGAAGAAAATGACCTAATATAAATAAAAAAAAAAAATATAAAAATTGTTAAAAAGTCATTCAAGGTACTTACTGGCATGATAAAGTAAAACATCGATAAAATTTAATACCATTTTCAGTAACAACATCATTCCTGCATTTCCAGGAGCAAAATAAATGTCCTCAAATTTAACCATTAAATAAATAAATTGATAGTTAAATAATTAAAATGAATGCAGTAGTTGTAAATCTCCTGGAATTTATTTTTCGTTTAAACATAAAATATGAGACTGAAAAGTAGGTAAGGTATACGAGAGTAGGTACCTCAACAAGCAGTATAGAGAGGATGTGCAGTCAATATTCTGTTCTGTACACATTTAAATTTCCCTTTAACATCATGACCATCATTTTGTATTTATTTATCTACAGGTTAAAGTTCAGGCACGTGATGCATATAAAACTCAATACGTGTGCATTACGTAGCGTAGGTGGATGCTTGAATTTCGTATAGGTACCTACTCTGTCGGCTTGCCTGCCCTTAAAATAAACTTTTAACATAAGGGAGTGGGAAGTTTTCCTATACCATCATCCTACAATCGTTTCATGTTTAAGGGAAATTATTATACCAGAAGGATATACAACACATTTTATAAGCTTTTTTGGGGGAGAAATCCTGTTTGGAAAGTGTGAAGATACTGTTAAGCCCTCTATTTCTGCCCCAAGAGTATTCAAAGTGCACATAAATGCAGGACCATGAAGTCAGTTTAGGCTGGCTGATAACTGTGACCATATAAAATATTTGTAATCCGATAAATAGTTAGAGTGAATGGAGCAGATATAGGATATGTGAAGTCTGTTTATTTTTTTTTTGCATTGATACATAATATATGTGTATAATTGAACTGCCTAAACACCCACTCGATAGCTCTTTTGTATGATCGAGATGAAGCGTTCAATTAAAATAAAGTGCCTTCTCATGTTTCTGCATTTATATATATTTTATTTTTCTGTTTGCACTTCTTGTTGTGTTTGATACCAGAGAGAGGGAGAGATACTCTTTTAAAGTGTTTTGTTTTTTTTTTCGTTATAAATGGATTGAAAGAACCACCATTGTAAAGTTATACAGCACATTCAGATGAAACATCCTTTCAATGAATGTAAAATTGGAATGGTATTGATGCTGGTTGAATGTGGGAATATGAATCCTTCATGTGTGAAAAATCAAAACTGACAAAAAGGAAGTTCACACTAATTGCAGAAACAAAACACAGTAAAATTGAATTTATCTATACATCGAGGGCTTTAAATGTGAAGGAGTGAAGATTGGAAAAATATAAACTTTTAGGAAGTTAGAAGGATACTCAACTAAATGTTGACTATACCATCTGATAGGAATCAAAGGCAGGTCCTTGACTGTTTGCATAAAGTTTTTAAATACAGATTAGAGAGCCATTATGGCCTTTGTTGTTAGAACCACACAATTTTATTTTGCTCAAAACTGTACCTACTCATCATTCATATATTTACTTACACAACAAAAAAAGATACAAACATGGAAAATCTTATGAGGTATTCAATATGAAATCAAATGAAAACTAAAATTGATCCGTTTGCTCTTGAGATTCAAAACGAATAACATTTAACAAAAAAATTGTTTATGAAAACATGTGTGTACCCTACCTACTTAACTTTAGGCGGGGAGGGCTTTTTTGTAAGGAAGGGAAGGGCTTTTTTGGAAGGAATCTCTTAAAATATTTACAAAAAAAAAATGCCAAACTAATATGGGAAAAACTTACATTAAAAGCTGAAAGAAAATACATGTTAACACTATGAGGACCTCAATTTGACATGAATACGAAACTGAATGTTTCTGGACGTTGTTTCTTTTTCAATATTTATTTTGTAGCCATGAAGTATTGGTAGTTTTTATATTTTTTTCGTATTTTTTGTTTAATTTAACGCTAACGACAAATTATCACACATATGAGCGAAATGCATTTCTCGTGTGTTTTGTTACAAGTAACTTCAACAAGTTCTGTTGTTTTCTACAAATAACTTATAGTGGATTGGAACAGATCCGTTACATTGACTTAAAACGAAAATGTGTAGTTTATTTCGTGTTTTTAAAGGAATTCTTTGTAACAGTAATGCTACACATAAATCCTATTAAAGATTAAGAGCCGTTTGCGAAAAAGAAACTTAAGCATTTATGTTCATTATAAAGTCTTATGTGACAATTTACGCAGAGGAAGAGGCTGCCTATAAGTGCTTATGTTCAACATAAATATCGCATTGTATCAGCAAACGACCCTAAATAAGGTAAAATTCAGTCCTATTCTAAACAAAAATTCAAGGAGAAATATCTAAGGAGAAAGACGCCCAATAAAAAAGCGGCAAGCGGTTTCGATTCTTTTTTTCTTTTACGCCATTATAAACACAAGAGGAACGAATTGCAAGGGAGTGAAATTTTTGAAATAATTCGATTGGGAGCCCTTCTCCTTTCTTCTTTTTGGCAAACTTGCGCACCTTACAGTTTAAGATAAAATGCATGCCTGGATCGCACATTACCTGCTCTTATAGCTAAAAGTTGCTTAAATTGCTAGTGAATGTTAAAAAACATTGGTATGCCATTCTTATAAAAAACTCTACAGCAATTCGGAGTAGGTGATCGCGACTTTAAGAGCGTTAACTCTAATTTTTGGTTGTAATTCTTGCCCTAGTTGACAGGCAATAACAAGCTAAGTGCACAAATTTGAGTCTACATATTCGTTGTGTGAAGTTGCCGTGCCAGTGAGACAACGGGTTGTTCGAAATTTCAAAAATATCGCTGCCGTTCAGGCATCCGTGGAAAACGACCTTCAATTCCAAGGCGTTCTCAAGAATTGGGATTAGCCGCCTCGTTTGTGCGATTTAAAACCTCTAGACTATTTTCTTTGGGGCTAATATGTGGCCGATTCGTTGACAATTGGGTCCAACGAATTGAGTAAGGGATGCTGCTTTATTTCCAGTTTCTTCTTAAATAACAAACAGCTTTTTCAGAAAAATTTTGTCTTGTATCTCAGCTGAAATGCCTTACAAAACTATTTGTTCTTTCATTAAATCTATACAAATGCATTACTGTGACTATTTATTTGACTGAAAAAGTGGTAAAAAGAAATTATACAAAATAAAATTAATTTCATTTGAAAACTTCCTCCGAAAATCAATAATCGGGTATGTATTTGTTTAATATTTCTTTATTACACACAGACAACATTTTTCTACTAGCTTTAAAAATCAAAAACGGTACAGATCCAAACTAGTTTCTATTTAAGTTTTCTAGAAGTTTGCAGTTTTCAACCTCCAAGTTTAAAGAAGCATATGTGTAATACACACTACTTACAAGCATATTATAAAAGTGATAGTTTCCAATAACTTTTTGTTTGCTTCACAAAATGCTTCCTACGTAAAAACACACACACCTGATGATGATGCCCTGCCTACATAAAGCAAAGAAGAAGTGCTCTTCTTCACTATATTAAAAAAAAAAAAAAAATATAGAACTTAACAAACGAAATAACTTTTCCCTCAAACTAAAGATACTTTCTGTAGAAATAAATTTCCATGCATCCTTGTATCTTACTTCGAAAACCATACATATACCTACTAAAAACAGGCCAGGATCTTCATTCGACTCGTTAATTTATATATCAACTTTTTCGTTTTCAAAATTATGTAGGTAACTGTGTGGTGGGTCTATATGTATTGAGGAAATATACAAAACTCAAGGCGCTGCCACTGATGCCATGCAAACCCAACTTAATTATTCATCGCTATAGATTTTCATTTTCCATTCAATGTCTACCCCAAACCCGTGGCTCTTACGTAAATTGAAATAGGTCGATATCATCTGTAAGTGACTCGCATAGACAGAGACATAAACAGAAATAGAGATAGAGAGAGAGAGAGAGAGAGAGAGAGAGCTATGCTATTAATTTTTAATTTGAATTTATCGGATGCAATTTAGTGAACCGTTTATAAATATTGCATAATTGCAGGCAGCATTAAATTTATATCTTTATTGTAACAATTTTCCAATTGACCTACAGCTTCTTGTGATGTAAAAGCTTTCAACCATCATTATAAGGGTTTATGTAGATTAAATTCTATAGAAGATGTGCAATTCAATTATGTAAACAAGGTGAGCATTCCACTTATAACTGACAACATTTTAAATGTCAAGCATTAATCCGAAGTCACCACTTAACATATTAAAATCCACCTCCCCCCCATTAAGTGGTAGCTTTGCTTATATACTATACATATAGATGTTAGCCCCTAACTGAACTCAGCCCGACCAGCCTTCATTTTTGCCTTGCCAACCTTCTCTCCTCTTTCTTCTCCTGTGCCTGTGCCCCTAATTAACTTTTTCTCATCATCAACACGACCAAACGACGACGACGGATCAGATGAGGATGTTGAGGATACAAACTGATTATTCTCAAGTGTTATTCAAAAAATGCATCTATGTAACTCAAATGTGTGTAACTATGTGTGCATGTTATACGTGAGGGGCTTTTCAACCCCATGGTCACCCATACCCCATAAAACACCTCGTATAGGCACTTGAATCTCTGTTAACCTCGGTTATGCGTTAGTGCATTTTACTAAACTATATGCAACAGTGGACTTGTCATTTAGAAAATATACAGGCAGGCTTTAAAGGGGGCGACAAACGACAAACAAGTACGAGTAGGTAAAAGTATCAAGAATCAAAAAATAAATAATTATGTGCTCGAACTCAAAACAGAATCACGATTTACATTTTAGCATACGGGGCAAAACTTTGTTCGAACCGTTTTAGCTTCTGAAATTGGGCCGATAGCTCTCTGCAGGTCTTGGCAGGGGGCTGTAGTGTAAAAAACATCTTCTATTAGGAAGTCTTCGTACTGACGCTTGATTTGTCGATCTTATATGGAGAAAAGTGTTACAATATGCGTGTTCGGTGAGGAACTGGGTGACGTAGTAGTTTACGTCACCGTGTTTCCGTTTGTTCCATTCAGTGACATTTTCGATCAACATCCCCATTCAGCGTTCTCTGTTTTCAGAGCTCCACTGCTCTTGCCAATTCAGCCCCTTTGTCTCCTCGGTTGCTTCTTCCTCTTCAATTTCCACCTTTCTGTTGTAAACACTTTCTTTCTTCTGCTAGATGAACGAAAGTCACTCCGGTGACGGCTATAACAAAGCTATAACTTCAAGGGCGGTTCTTTCCGTCACAGTTTTGTTCTAACTAGCTAAGCATAGAGCTTCACGCCTCTGCAGTCTGTACTGCTGCCATCTGTTTCTGTAAACGGTATTTTGCTTTCCGAAGTGCGACTGCCCACCTCACATCCATAAAGGAGAATGGAGTGATATTTTAACATCAGCATAGAGCAACCTTCTGTTGCTAAGCTTTGGAACACCAATGTTGGCCAATCTACTCAGTGAGGTGGTAACTTTGGAGGCTCGTTCAACAGCATTCTTTATCTATTGCCAGAAAGTTAGTTTTCTGTTTATGGCTAACCGCAGATATTTCAAGAACTTTTTGCTTCTTATAAGACTTTGGGGCCGATCGATAATTTTCAGTATTGTCTTCTTATAGGAAAGAAAACTTTCTCCGTGTTTTATGTGTCCATGAGTTAATTCGTAGCATAACCTGTTGTTTTTTTGCCGTTATTACTGAAGCAGAGTCATCTACATACCTTACATGGTCCAAGCGAAGGATACCATCACCAGAAAATATTTCAGAGATCTGGTCCACAAGAACTATTTCTGAGCTGAATTGAAGGTGTTTTCCTTCCTTCGTGGACTATCTACGATCTTGTAGATCAGCTTTCAATCTTTGAGGTACTCTTCCATCATTCGCAAAATAGTTTGAAACGTTGAAATTTGATTCAAGTGCATGTAGCATGTAACTTCACCTTACTGTGTTGAAAGCAATTTTGACATAAAGGGTTGCCAGCAATATGATCTACCTTGATTAGTGGTTTCCCGATTGATCGATTTGGCTGTCCTTTACTACTTCCTCAATCGCTCCGATCGTAGAGTAACCTTTCTTGACACCAAACTGCCTTTCCGAAAAATCTCTTGCTCTTTGGAGTGCAGGTTTCAACATTTAATCCAGGAGCTTTTTAGCAGTTTCTAGCAGAATTTTAAAAACTGCAGTCTCTTCGGAACTGTAGTTAATTAACTACAAAGACAAAATTTCTTAAGTCTTTTAACTTACAAAAGTACTTTGACTGTAAAACTACAGTCAGCAGTCAGTACTAAAATAAACTGACTGTACCGTTAATGAAAGCAGTTAATTGACTAAAAGATAATAACTAACTGCGGTACTTTTGACTGGTTTAAGTCACACAACACTACAAGAAACCTTCTAATAAAATACTAAAACCAGTCTTAAAGTACTGCAGTTAATTAATTTTTAGTCAATTAACTGTTTTCATTAACTTTACAGTCAGTATTTTAGTATTGAATGCTTATTTTGTAGTTAAGGTACTTAGTAGCAATTATAACTTGAAGTTCAAATTGAAGTCAATTAACTGCGATTGTATTGACTGCATTACCAATTGACTGTAGTCCTTTACAGCTCTGGTTTCAAGTCGGGTCTCCTTTTCTTTTGCTTATAAGTATCAAACGTTCGATCAGCATCTTCCAGCTCTGCATGAAGCTGTTGTACATGTACATGTTCAAGTGTGTGGCAATTTCGGGTTTTCACCGCTAAGTACAATTTTTTTTCGCTAAACAATGATATTTCCTGTATTTGGGCCGATAAAGGGTCGGTGAGTTGTGAAGAGATTTTATCATCAGCTACACTGCAGCGTAGCCCCCAGTGGTCACTGTTGACGGCCTCGCGAAGATTTTTCCACTTTAGTTTCTTTCTCAAATTTATGGCCCTCTTGAGGTTATGAAATCCGCTAGACCATTCTCTGTTGGTTCAGCATGTCTGCTTTTAGTGCTTCTACAATGGTAAACTTAAGTTTGAGTTGCAAGCATTTTCTCCGATGTACTGGTAATCGCTGCCTATGCAGTCCACAATGACTATCCAGTTTTTGATGATCGTGGATGTTGAATATGTCGTAAAAGTAACGTACGGAACGCTTCCTTCGTAGCCAGGTCTACTGAAAATGGGTGTGTTCTCTACATTTGATATGTTAATACCCCTTCGCTTTGCGGTCGGCACCAACTCTAGTATTTGTACCTATTCCTCGTGAGTCTGTAGTTGGCATATCCCATTCCTGGCCTCTGGCAACTACAATTTCACCTTCGATTTCTCCTAAGAAATCCTCCAGATCTTCTAACTTTGGCCACATAATTTAGCCAATGTGATGTTAAGAAAACTAATACCTCTGTAGTTGGGGCAGTTCAGTGCATTTCTTATCTTATAAATATGCTAGATTGGTCTTACTATGCCGATCTTCCATTCGAACAAATTTTTGAAATGAGTTGAGATGTATGCTTCTGACCAATTAATCTCCTTTTAGCCGACAGGCTATCCGAACTAACAGCCTTTTAGCAGACTTTAGTTTGGAAATCGCTGTTCTTGCTTCTACTAGGTTGATTGGATTGAAGTTTGCCTACGAAGTGTGGAAAAGTATTTTATTTCATTACGGTAGGCTTCTGTATTAAGCTGATATTCTAAGCTTTCTTGATAGCACTTTCTACCTTTACCGTAGCATCCCATATTTGATTTGACTGTTTGCTTTTTGTGCTTCCTCTTCTTCCTTTCTGTCTTCTTTTTCCCACATAGGCCTCTCTAGCTGCTATATCACCAGTTCAGGTGACAGCTTATAGCATGCACTCATAGGCCTCGTCTTTGACTGTATGAGCCTGGCGTCATTCTTCATAAAACCAGGAGTTTCGTTGGCAATTATAAGTTGGGAATAATTCCACTTCTCATCTACATTTGGTGCCGCTCTTTGTGGATTTTCAAAAAGATTGAGGGAAACGCCCTATCAGAAGGTCTATTCCGATAAAAGTCTACCGACACGTCCGCTCTTCGGTGCTTTGGATTTTCGAATTCAAACTCCAGCTATAATTGATCAAGTGATCTGAGTCTAGGTTGACCCCTCGGAATGGCTGGGATTTCTCACAACATGATCAATTAGGTTAACAGTAAATTGGTCTGAAGAACACCAAATCCCCTTGTGAGTATTATTTCGTTATAGTCGAGTGTTTGGAATGCCCATATTTTTACCTTCCACAAAAGTTCTGAGATTTTTTCGGAAGTTTCGTCGGACAGTTCATCCATCCGCCATTTCTATGTCAAGGCTCAACCCCATGGAGGAGGCACCGCCTACCGTTTGTTTAATATTAAGGTCTAATGGCTAAGGGCATGAATGAGGCCCTTCAAATATCTATGCTGCTTCTGTTTTGGAATAACGTTAAGGTGGTGGCGCTCAGACTGGAATAGGTTCGGTCCTGAACATATCTCTTCCATGGGTAAAGTGGAAAGAGAATCAGTATGAAGGTATATGAGTGTTTGCTTGCAACTAAAAAAGATAAGATGCACACGGCAGACCACCACCGCACCATTGGAAAGTCAGTAGCGTATAGTTTAGGGGCTGGCATATACCTACCTTGTCAAAAGGACATCCTGCGAATAGAGACCAAATGAGGGTGAAGGGGCGTGGAATGCCGCGGTGCAAATAACAGGGGACATGTTCACTTCGTACATAGGACCATTTTGTATTTGAGATTAATTATTCAAGATACGTAGGTGTGGTCAGTAGGGATTGTTTGTTGGTCTAATCCCAAATTAAGTTCTTACGAACGGATGAGGCCTTCAACGAAACGAAACTCTAAATGTGTATACAATGTGTAGGTACATATATCTCTGGTCCCGGCTCGTACGAGATAATATCCTTTTCTTTGGTGGTGTTTATGCGGTGAAGGTAATGTCATTTCTGTGTATCTTAGACTAGAAACACCACCAGAATAGAGAGAAAAGTAACTATGAACACTTTAAAAGGAAGTAAATGGTGTTATTGCGCCAGAGTTATGGTAATTTACATAAATGACAAGGAAAACAAATGTCTTAAGACTATGAAAATGATATCCTTTCCGAGCATTTGCAACCTCTTCTATTAACAAAAAAATATCTTCACCCACTTTCTCTCTTATAGTATAGCATAGGAAAAGTTCTTGAGTGTAAAAATTGTTTTTTTTTTCTTGCGTTTATTCGTTATCCAAAGGATTGTTGGAAGAAAAAGTATTTTGGATATTATATTGCACAGAAAATGGTAAAAGGATTTTTATAATGGTTCCAATTGAATTGTAGATTTTCTTGGGAAAAGGAATAAAACAAGAGTTGGTATAATAATCACTATGAGTTTTATAATACGACATTATTTTTTGAGGGTTTATCTTAAGCATTTTGTAATAAATGTTTGCGAAGATTCTTTCTCAAGAGGTATTCGTTCTTTTTTATCCTTTTCTTCAAGAGGAAATATTTGTATTTTTGTTTATTCTGTAGAAAGTAAATTCGAAAGTAGGTATAAATAAATCTTCAGATACTTTTGTACGGTTTACGTTATTTTTTTTTGAATTGAAAGTGCTCTTGAAATTACTTGTCTATTGAATTGTCTATTGATTAAAAAGAACGAAAATTATTTTACCTGTTCTATAAACGAGCCAAATTAGAATAGGTTTCTTATTAGTTTATTTATTTGATCATATATTATACGTTATATTTATTGATGTTTGGGCTTAAATGATCAGTTTTGTGGATGCAATTAATCAAATAAAAAAATTAATTCATATTTTTCCCAACGTTTCGCTAGTATTTTCCAGCTTCTTCAGGGGTTAATATTTATTATCTTTAAAAACAAATTATAAAAGTTGTGGTTTTAGTACTATGTCTATTGTTATACAATCAATTGAAAAAAAATTTTATATTTTAAATATTTAAATTATTAATTATTTGGTCTATTGCACTTACTTTCTTGAATGGATTTTGAAATTTACATTATTTTAAATAAATTAACATTTAATAAACAACACATTAATAAATTAACACTTATTGGACAACAAAACTTAAGCCTAATATCACTTCTTATCACAGATCAATTGTTGTTACTTATGGCAACACTATATATAGAGCTGATATTGTCTAGGTCTTCTTTATGATTCATTCCATTTTAATGCATTCAACTCTCAAAAAACTTGTCAGAAGTATGCCGCATTACGCTAAGGGTTTGCCGTCCTGAAAATTAGAACTTAACACAAAGCAAGTGGAACTCAGTTTAGAAAACTTACATATTATATATTTTTTATTTAATAATTACACTGATAAAATAAAACACTGGTTCCCCAAGAATTTTCAGTTCTTTTAAGGTTGTGAGTTAAAAATGGTTAGATAAACAAAATGTTCTTGCAGCAAAAACTTATTTTTGATTTTTTTAGGAACTAAAATGTTTGATTCAAAATAAGTTGTTGTTATTGTTAATTATTTTCAAAAAACGAAAAACGTTCTGTCTGTTTGCTCAATTTGTCAGTTGTCGAGTATTGCCACAGGCAAAGTTAATCAGCGTACTATGTATGTAGTCGTAGTATTAAGTATGGTAGTATTTTACTATACAGGGTGTCCCGTAGTTAGACAAGGAAAATTTAAGGGGTGATTCCAGGGTATATGCAAATTACAAAAATTTTCTACCGAAATTCGGAGTCGGTGACCGCGACTTTAAGAGCGTTAACTCCAATTTTCGGTCGTTATTCTCGCCCTGGTAGAAAGGCAATAACAAATTTAGTGCAAACATTTTAGTCTACATATTCGTTGTGTGATGTTGCTGTGCCAGTGAAACAACGGGTTGGTCGAAGTGTCGAAAGTATGGCTGCGTTCGTAGAAAACGACCCAAAACATGCAATTCCAAGGTGTTCTCAAGAAGAAATTGATTTACACCCATACAAGATCAAGCTGACTCAAGAATTGAAGCCGATGGACCATTTGAAGCGGCGTAAGTTCTCCGATTGGGCTCTGGAATACTGAAGATGCGCCAAGATGATGAAATTCATCGCAAAATCATTTTCAGTGAAGAAGCTCATTTTTGGCTCAATGGGTTCGTCAATAAACAAAACAAGCGTTATTGGTCTTTTGCAAATCCACATTTGCTTCAAGGAACACAACATAATCCACAAAAATAGCTGTTTGTGTCGGTTTGCATGCGGCGGGCCAAACCTACTTTTTTTCGAGTATAACGATCGTCACGTTACTGTGAATGGCCAGCGTTATGGCGCCATGATAACCAATTATATTTGACACAAATTGGAAGATATGGACTTGGACGACATGTGATTTCAACAGGATGGTGCCGGAAGCCACACAATACACCTTTGTAGAGTAAGTTTAATAAGCGTGTTATTTCAAGAAATGGGCCGCCTCGTTCGTTGCGATTTACCGCCTCTAGACTATTTTCTTAGGGGCTACGTTAAGTCATTGGTTTATGCCAACAAGCCGACGATGTTGAAAGAGCCCGGAGCCAACATTGAACGCGAAATAGCGGCCGTTTCGGTCGAAATATGTGACCGATTCGTCGAAAATTGGGTCCAACCAATCGACCGCTGCAAACGTGCCCGCGGTGGCCATATGAACGAAGTCGAATTCCATTCATAAAAGTTTTGATTGTACTTGAAGACAATAATAAATATTTTTATTTCAAAAAAAAGTTGTCAAGTCCTTATTGGAAAACCCTTTATTAAAGTCATATATCGCAAGTAAAAATTGAGTAGCTGCTCGTTCAGAATTGTTCAACCTTCAACGATATCTAGCTTGGGTTGGGTTCGATATCCCGCTTTTTATATTCCCGTTTTTTAAAATCCCGTTTTTAAAATCCCGTTTTTTATAATTCCGATTTTTATAATCCCGCTTTTTTATAATCCCGCTTTTTTTAATACCGTTTCTTATAATCCCGTTTTTTATAATCCCGATCCTTTTTATCCCGATTTTGCAATCAAAACAAGTTGTTTTATTTTAAAAAATCGCGCGATTTTTTAAAATAAAACAACTTGTTTTGATTGCAAAATCGAAATCTTTAAAAAATTAAAACAAACTAAATAACCAGAGATTTCTCTAAGTGCATTTTATTGTAACCTTCAACAAAAAAAAATAACATAACAAAAAAGGTATAAAGTAAGGTAGTATTCTCTTAAAACAAAACAAAAAATAAACTTTAATCAATTAACAAAAAGGTACTGTCTTCATAATGTACTTCTTTTTTAGGCTCACTTGGTACTGCAGTAAATGTTAGCGGTAAAACCGTTACCAAGAGCTTGATATGCATACATTATTTGTGTAAGAGTTATAGTTATTAAGATTTTGTAAGCAACAAAAAATGATAACGTACAGTAAGAACAAAAGTAAACACGATGTATTATGTCAAGTAATTTGACATTCAAACCATTGACATTCTATGGTTATTTAGTTTAATGCATTTATTTTTTTGTAAAAAGCGGGATTGTCGGGATTTGACGGGATTTTAAAAAGCGGGATTATAATAGATCGGGATTTTGAATACGCGGGATTTTAGAAGCCGGGATTTAAAAAAATCGGTATTTTAGAAGACGGGATTTTAAAACTTTTTTTGCGGGATTTTTTAAAAACGGGATTTTAAAAAGCGGGATTCCGAAACGCTCCCATCTAGCTTACAATGTGTTACAACTTACATCACCAAAAACAAAACGTTGCAATGTGCTGTTTCCCTAATAATCTTGCTCTAAGCGCAGATTTAAAAATTTATTTGATTAAAATATTTTGAAACTAGAAAAATTATAGCTTTAAAACTTAACTAATATTATATATTAATATTTAAGGTCTTGAACTGAAGAACAAAATATTTAATTTTCTAGGCTCAAAAATTTTGCAAATGAAATAGGAATCCATAAAGTCCTTTCCATTTTTTGGTCATATTTCGTGGAGTCCTACAATTACATCTCCTACCTATCCTACGAACTTTAGGCTTGCCAAATAAAAAACATATTTAATGGAAATAGAAAGACAGCCACACAAAATATATCGATATCCAAAGAAACAAATATCTATTTTTATAAAATCCTTTTGTTGTGTTGCAGTTGCCCCAGGACATTACTTCTGGTTAAAAGTCTAGTTTATTTGCCAAATTGTAGGAAAAACATTCCCATTAAAATCATGTTGCTTTAAGTCTGTTGTGTCTTCTTGGTGCATATCTGCATCTGCATCATTTAAGATTGAATGAATTTCCAAGTTCCTTTCGACAAATATAAATGCACCTTCTTGTGTGCAAAACTTAAAAATGAAAGAAAAAAAATAAGCAAAAAAAAAAAACTGTGCAGACAATACTGGGTTTAATTTGCCAACCAATTAAGGTCGGGAACTTTGCCAAACAATATACTCTTCCATACTTTGGACGACATCTGTCCAGTGTACACCCTGTTCCACCAACACTGACTCTTCGGTACGAATGTATCCTTCTGAGCTCTCTGAAGCACCGCATGACCACATTTAGCTCAAGCAGTGGCAGCAGTATTCTAGTAAAGTGGAAGTGGAGGTAGAGAAGTAGACTGGACCAAGTGCGACAGTTGGGGCGGGAGGGCGGTCGTTGGGGGTGTTATACCAGAAACACATTCTGTGAAAAATCCCCCCCTGAGAGTTAAGTACATATCTATACATGCGAAGCACTAATGGCACGACAGAAAACACACATCATGACTTTTGTCTCACTTGTTTTGATTACATTTTCATTTTCATTTTGTTTTTTTTTTTTTGTTTTTTTTTGGAATTCCACCTCCACAGGGACAGTACTCTACGCCCACAGCTTCAATTCAACCCCATTATCGGCTTATATCCGAAATGCCAGGGTTGAAACCTGAGTGGGAGGATGTGTCCTGTCCATGATGTCCAATGGTCATTCCATTAATATTCAAATTTCTAAACGAACCGATTTGCGGATCTGAATTTATTTTAATGCAAAACATTTCTGACCGGATGAACTGGGAAATTATTGCAAACCCAGGGATGTTAATGATCGATTTTTAATTCATTTTTTTTTTCCTTTTTTTATTTTTAAATTAAATTTTTTTTTTTTTTGTATTTAAAGAGAGAGCTTTGAATGAATAAAAGCAAAATGTAATTTATGTGGTCTGAGCTGTCAGTTCTTTCGGAAATTTCAAATTGCTAAATGTGAGCATGTCTGTATGTGTTTTGTATAAAATAAAGTTCGACCAAAAATGTATACTCGTATATGGGTGTATGTATGGCGACTCGGATGTGTATTTTCAAAAAGTTTTTCAATTTTCATTTTCAGGATATTGGGTTTTGTGTTTATAGTAGGTACGTTTTGATTGAATTACGGTTAACGTCATAATATTCCAGTTAAATGGATAACTTTTAGTTAGATTTCATTGACCATGTGTGCGATTGTGCATTGTGCAGTAGAGGTTAAAATTAAATCTAATTTATTTTAATTTCAAGCTCATTCTCTTTATTGTTTGATTAAAATTTTCTGATCTTTGACGTTTTTTTTAATTTAATTCAATTTATGTCAAATCTTCTTTGGACAGATTTGAAAACAGGAATAATCACCCTTATTCCGCAAGGCGTTTGTGCTAAAACAATTGACGTTTATGGGAAACAACTTCAATGCTAAGGGGGGAGAGATACGGAACGAAGAGAATTGCACAGTTTTATTTTTATTTCTACGCGAAGTATGGCTTCTAGAGCGCGGCGTTTTTGAGCCTTCCGGAATAAGGGTGAATTTTAAAATATTATTGAAAATGTGTCAATTGTTGTAATGTAAATCTACATAAGGGTAATTCCATAAAAAACTGAACCTTAATATGTCGAAAATTAAAGTCTGAAAATCAACGATCTTTTGTTAAAAGACCAAAACGATCTTAAACCTAAAATATTTGCAAACTATAATTAGACATTTTATAGAATAAAAATTATTATAAACCTTATGCATTTCAGATAATCTAGCATAATTATTTCCATCACGTCCGTCCGTTACAAAAAAGACTTAAAAGCTTAGCTGTGTCTTGTTTGTAATCTTTAAAAAATAATGGTTTGGAGAAAGAAAAGAGAAAAGAATGCTAATCAGTAAATGAAGAGAGACATTTCAAATGTTGTTAATATATGCGGTTTTGTTGTTTTAAGAAGGAGTCACGAAATGTAACGGCACATTTCGAGTTTAAAAACAAAATTGGTCTCTTCGATTTTCAGTGTACTATTTTCTGGTAGTTGTGGAATGCAAAAGCGGTATGCAAAAATACCGGTTGTTTAATCTTAAAAACAACAATGAAAATTTTGAAATTTATCTGCAAAACGACTTTCAATGCTTGATTTCGGTGATCGATCGGGAACCGATGCTTTATCAGAGACAAGGCCGTTGTCAATTTCCAGCAGTCAAAATTTTTATGTTAACTTAACTGAATTTCCGGAAAACCAACAATTTTTTTAATAAAAGAAGGGAAAGCTTTTATTCTTTGAACATTTTTCAAAAAAAATATGGACTATTTTGGTAAAGCTGGATCCTACTGTATTGCAAGTGTACGCACTTTTTCATTCCAACTCGAAATTATTTCTTTAAAAAAATGAAGAATCCATTACTCAGATGTTTAGTCAAATTCCGACCTAAATTTATAATTTTCATTACTAAATGTATTCAAAAAATGTGTTATTATTTTAAATATTGATTTCGTCTTTGTAATTAATTTTATGCACTGTTTTTATAAAGTTTTTGTTTCAATGTCCAAACAAAACTTTCAAAGATATATTAAAAAATAAATGTTCTATTTAAACGTATTGAAATTCTGTTTCATATTCTGTACCCAAGCCTAGGGGCTTTCATTTCAAATTTTACAGTCTGGTTTCTCAAAGCTTTGCAAGTCGGTTGATAGACTTTTAAAACGTCGCGACCATTACGGCTTTTGTTTAGATTTTAGAACGCTGCAATAGAAATAATTTACTCTGTCCAACAAAAATTGTCAGTACAGATCTGACTTACCCTTCAATTTTTGTTGTAATTTCGCTTCGACGATCCATCCCCCATAACCTGCACCGTGTGTGTTTCCAAACAACCCTCTTCGTATGTATTGAAAATAAGCACATTATTATCAGAGGAATGGTAACATTCCCACGTTAATGCAATTCATTGTGGATTTTTCTTCAAATTGTGCTTAAGAGCTTTCAGAATGTATGCTTTTTTATAAGCCTATGAAAACAAATAAAGGAATGGTGTTGTCGCTTCCTTTTTTTTTGTATTTGTGGCTCTAAATTTGATTTTAATATATTTACAAAAAAAACTATTAGGTGCAGTTAAAAAAATTTTGGCTGTTTTTATTAAGAAAACAAACTTCTTTGCGCGAATTTGAGATTTATTATTCCTCCAAATTAAATGAGTTTAAGTGAAAATTATTTTATCGATCATACAAAAAAAATACTCATTAAAATAAGTGTTTGATGTTTTATATTCAGTGCCAAGAAAAACTTTGTTAAACTGGATTTTGATATCAACCCATTTTCAATTTGTAAATCTAAATCAACAGTTAGTACCTCTATAAATTTTTATCAGAGCTTTTTCGAAATCTATAGTGTGCACTACGGAAGCCCTGTAGTATTTGCGCTCTTTCACAGCTTAAAGAAATTTTGCTGCAGTCAGAGTGAGAGGTAAACGTCTTATCTTCTCTGTACTGACTGTTTTTGTTATACAGATTATACAAATTTTGTTTATGTGAACTTACGTAAGACTTATAAAAGAAGGAGTTAAGTCTATAAAATAATTTTTTGAGCTATTTGTTCAATGATCATGAGACAAAGAGGGTGTAAGAGTGTCCACGACCGTTATACTGGAATTACCCATAAGCTACGTTTTTTTGCAAAAGTGAAAATTTAACAAAACTTATTCCGGCCTCAAAAACCAAGAAAAACATACAAAGATGTGAGGCAAGCCTTAAAATTTCGAAAACTTAAAAAAAATCCATAGTTTTGCAGGCACCTAAAGTTTTGTACAACTAAAGTCAGGTTTTAGATTCCAAGCTAGAGCTTATTGTAAGTGCCGGGCTGGGAGCATATACATATGTTCCAATTTTTGATCCACGAGTTTTTTATAGTTTTGTACAAAAAAAAAAAACTATTAAAAGTTTGATTTTGGTAGCCTAAAATATATGAAAAAAAAAAAACATATTTTTTGAATTCTGGTTTTCTCCTTAATGACTCACTCGATTGCAACGATTTTTTATTTGCACTGAAAAAAAAAATCCGAAAATTTTTTTTTTTTGGATTTTGAAAACAAATTTGAATTTTTTTTTTGAAAAATGTTTTTTTCGAAAACAGCTCCATATTTTTTTTTTCAAAATTTAGTTATAAGGTGTTGATAAATTATATCTTAAAAATGGCATATTTTTTTTAAAGTCCAATGGCTTCAATAAAAAAAAAAACATTGCGTTAAAAAGGTGAGGTTTTGGCTATTAGAAAATATAGTAATTTTCTAAATTTATAGTGTTGCTATTGATTTTAAATGCATTTTCGTGTTTTTTTTTATTGTTTTCAGAAAATTACCCCTCCCGCCGAATTGGGGCGAGATACACCACCGTTTCAATTACAAAGAAATACTTGTAGTGAACTCTTCTACAATACTGCGTTTTCATTTTTTGGCACCCAAGTTATCACAAAGTGACATTGTTTGATCCTAGGAAAAAATTTCAATAATACTTGTAAATTTTATTCAAAAACCACTTATTATGAAGTTTAATGTCAATCAACCCAGCCGTTCAATTCTTAGGCTTGGGTGCATATATGTAAATAGACAAAGTGCCGAACAAAACTAATGCACCTTCTGTTAATGTGCTCTTCTTAATTGGAATGTCATATTTGGTTAATATTTCGATTTTGAGTTATTTCAAGAATGAAAATACAGGCGCATTGTATCAATATATTGCAAGTAAAAAATAGGCTTACGAATCAAAAACAAAAACAAAAAAAAAATACAAATAAAATGCACGGCTGGATCGCTCGAACGTGCTCATGTGGTCCAAGGCTATTATGTATCAATTGGATTGTAATTTTTAGCTTTTGGTTTTTTTTGAAAAAAATATTTTTTTCGATTATGGGTCCATCAATTTTTTTCAAAATTTAGTTTTTAGGTGTTGATCAATTACACTGTGTGACAAAAACAGGGTAAAAAACGTACGCGGGCAGAGACCTATCACGTTTTGTAGAGCTTTTTGCACTGTAAAAACTCCGTAACACCTCCAAAATCTGGAGTTAAGGGCAAAAAACGGTTTTTTAAACTTTCATTCATTGTAAAAAAATCTAGATTTGTCAAATTTGTACCTATTTTAGATTTTTTACTTATTGACACACTTTGTCACATATGGGAGGAAGGGGGGTGGGGGGTGCCAGCTTCACAACAGCCATCATACAAGAAATAACAGTCTCTCTCTCCACCCAAATCATCAAAACAATTATGAAAACTTGTCATCTCTTATAACAACCAGGCACACATCACGTCACGTCTCAACTTTAA
Organism: Meliscaeva auricollis; assembly: GCA_948107695.1. Classification (NCBI taxonomy): domain Eukaryota; kingdom Metazoa; phylum Arthropoda; class Insecta; order Diptera; family Syrphidae; genus Meliscaeva; species Meliscaeva auricollis. The sequence continues at coordinate 63,130,691 of OX403618.1, forward strand.
ATAAAACATACCAAAAAGATCAGCAACACAAGTTTCATTAATGCGAAAAATTTCTAAAATTTTGTATACAAAAGTATGCAGTTGAACGCTTAAAGATTATCGTAATATTGAAAAGCATTTCACTCACTTCACATGAATCAACCACAAGAAGTGGATGAAAAATATCCTCCGGTGTCGGAGGCAAAGCCGGAGCGAGAAACTAAATATCCAAAACTTTTTATTTACTTTCAGTAAAGTTATGCTCTGCACAAAATACGAGCGTATTACGTATTATTCCGTCCTCCACTTGAACGCGTCCTCCTATACTATAATTTTATCGTCCAAAAAGTGAACTTTTTTTTTTTCTTCAAAACATAAATCGAATGTGCGAGATTGTTCTGTGAAAAGGCTTTTACAATTCGCGCCTTTGGCGAAATGCATTTTATCATTCAATCACTTAAATTCGCTGGTCTGAATGAAGAAGCAAAAAAATGAATTCAAGTGAGACGAAGTTTCTTTATTATTGTTATGGGTGGCATTGAATAACGGAACTTTAGCGGTAGGACTTTCCACATCGATCTGTACACATTGCACTGCTAGTGGCTGGTGGCTGGTGATATTTCAATACAGAATGCGATGCCTCCAGCGTTTCGTGTGCACTGAACCGAAACACCCTGTATTTCTATCGAAAAACTTGCTTCTGCTGCTGCTATAACACCAACACCAGCAGCATGATTCATCCTCGAACGCCCGCCTCCATCATCGCTGATTTCTAGGAGCACAAGCAATTTAAAAGTCAAATTTCAACACGAAAATGCGCTCATGCATAGCAAATAAGCTAAAAAACTTTGCAGATTTCTGTTCCACCAGTATATCAAACGAGAAGTTTCCCGGGAGTTGACGGCGAGGAACCGTAGATATGGAGGAGCAAACGTCTATTCCTCGTTGAATACTTTTTTTTTTTTTGTTATATGTGTGTACGAGGGATATCCTGATGGCCCGATTTGAATGAGTGTGACAATATCTCACTTGCTTTGGGTGCAACATTAATTTTAACGGTTGTTCAAAATGCTTATGCTTTTTATGCTCCTGATGATTGCTTTGTTTAAGAGGGCGTGCCACTGGTGTTTACACATTTTATCCTCTGTATATCTTCCCGTATTCCCCACAGTATCCACACACATACGAAAATGATTGCGGTTTGCAGAATGACAGTATAGTTGAAGCGTTTTTGTTGTGTGATGCTTTTCAGGGGGCTCGGAAGTCAGGATCAGGACCCTCAGAGTACAGTGCGGTCAACTTGATGAGTTTAGAATTGAAAAAAATAAACAATATTCCCTAGATTTCCCAGTTTACTGAGAGAAACCATTAGTTTTCTTTTGAATCCGTACAATTTAAGTAAAATACTATTTTTTTTTTTAATATCCTTTGAATTAAATGAAAATTATTTGCTGGAAAGTCAATACATTCCCCGCAAAAGTTTTTCATTCGTAGCAACTATTACAGCAAACATAATGCAAAACAACCCATTTCCTTGGAGCTCATTTTTATGAGTTGATTGCAGCAAACGAGAATGCTTTCCACATCTTAACACTTTTTCGTTTACTAGAAAATTCTAATGTTTGCAGCAAACGAATGAATAGTTTGCGAAGAACCTTTCCAGAAAGTAGTTTGTTGCAAAGAACTTTTTATTAATAATTGACTCTTTTTTTGTGGCAATTTTTCGTTTGCCACAATCGATTTGTTCTCTCAGTGAATGTATTTCTTAAAAACAATCTAAAAGTAGGAATCTTAAAAGCTGCATTTAGTCAGCGTAAAACATCGAACAAGCCAAAACCGGAAACTTGCAAACGGTTTCTATAGTCTGCCCATTGATTTCCATAGGTGGACCCTTAAAAACGCGTTACAACTAGCTGATGGCAGCTCCTGCTAGGTCCCAGCTGCTTTTCAGCAAATGTAAGCTTGTAGCCGTTGCTTGTTGGCAAAAGCTGAACGTGCTTAGCTTTGCTAGCCGCTTTGCAGCTCTTAATCACAAACGATAGCGAAATCGCAACAAGAGTCAAGCAAAGAGACGGGTTGATTATAGAATAAGTTCTAGCGAGAGACGGCAGACATCACGCTTGTGAGAAAAGTTTATGATTTAGCGTCTACTTACTTTCAGCTCCAAAAAATTTAACTTATACCCCAACACCTAAAGGAGTATGTTTAAACTCTAAACAGTCATTGGAACGGTTCAAGAAACGACTCCCAAGGATTCACCTAGCAAGATCAGAATACATCCAACATAAACAACCGGACAGTGTTGAGTGAACTTCAGTGCACCATTGTTAAGAATGTTAAAAACTCATCATCATCTTCGGTTGCACCCCTCATCTACAATGATATCCCAAATATCTCGACATGCATAAATCCGCAGACCCAGATAGTATTTAACCCATTGTGATGTTGAAGAAATGTATTTCTACGTTGCCAAACCACTTTTTAATCTAATCATTCTTCTGCTCGTTTTCCCCGTAGATGGAAAAAAACATTTTTTTAACCAATTCCAAAAAAAAGGAGAATCTTCCTCTGTAGGCACAGAAAAGAGCCTTAAGGCTGATAGGTCAATCTCGGAAGCTTTCGTTTTGTTGGAGCACCGTAGAAATGTCTATTGCCTCGCATTGTCTTACCGCTATTTTGTTGGTCAGTGCTCTTGACAAATAGCCGGGTGCATTCCTCCTCTGATGATCTGCGTTACACCTTTGAGACGAAGTGCGGCCTTACCGGCTAGTATAGGGATTCTTTTTTTAGTCGAACCGCACGAATGTGGAGTTCCTAACCCAACTCTGTTTTCCCAGTTCAGTGTCCAGACATTTAAGACCAATGTACATCGTTATCTCCTATTTCTGTTTCCTAAACGAGTATCAAAATTTATTCTAAAGAGTCTTCCGTCATCGTACAGCAACCATTCTAGGTGTATAAGGCAACATAATCATGACTCAGAAGACACCAGACAGCTGGTAAAAAACTTCTTAGAAGAGGATAATCTTCATTTTTTGGGATGGTTAATCCAATCTTCTGAGCTGCTTCTTGTAGAAAATAAATGGGAGCTTGTACACCGGGAGATTAGTAAGCTGAAACTTTCAAATTACTAAAGTAATGGAAGAAATAGGGAAAGAATATCACCAAATTTCTCCAAATTCATTCGTGTCCTTAATTGGCTCAAAGGTTAATAGGGTAAGTGCCGTTATTACTAGTAAATTATTTCTTACTAAACATTAATATGTTTAAATACAATATTTTGTACAAAGAAATGAAATTATCCGTCAATTTTTAAAGTTTTTCACGTGTTTCCATTTTTTTTGCTCCTGTTTAAACTTACCTTTTGAACTAAGTTTAATTTCATCAATTTTTTGGAGCAGGATACTGTAAATATCGACCCGATTTAAATAAATAAAATAAATTACACAAATGTATGCAAAATTTCAAGTCAATACCTCTAAAAATAGCTTAGTTCTGGCCTAAGACAAGACCATACCATCTTGTTTGCTTTTTTTTCTCGCTACTGTAGGTTTTAAAGGATTCGTACTAGGGCCGTTCTACAATAAATATACCTAAGAGAGGAAATCTGTGAACAAGTTACAAACCACAAGCTTTCAAATAGGCTAGTAAGATCATATTATCAAAAATCCAAAGATTAAAACAAATAAAATTAAACTCTTTGTTTCTCTGCGGAACCTACATTACATTCAATACAATCTTCTATAATGAAAACGTAAAATGGTATTCACACGAAGGAAAAGCATGATGATTTTAACAGCTCATTAATCCAAACACTCCTTAACAACACACATTAATTCCCAATCAATCAAAAATATACAAATCTTCTTTAAATCTTATCTAGGTTTTTAATAGATTAAACCAATTCGAAAGGCGTTCATACCTCAAAAATTTGCAAATCGTATTGCTTTAATTTTCCAAGAAAATAGGTACTTAAACCTCTCTCCTATGCCAATACAAAAGCTCCTTAAAACCTTTGAGTAATCAAGTCAATTTGAAATTTTCCTTAGTCTTTGCAAAAGCTATATTGCCTCTGAATGTTATTTCATGAGCCCAAGGTTTTATTATTATTATTCGCAAACTCCTTCAACTAATTTCTAGAGAAGAAGAAAAGATGATAAGATAGTTTAAAATAATGGTGCACATTTGTGAAATTAATTCAGAGTACTCAACACTGGCGGCATATTACGACAAGAGGGAGGAAACAGGATTTTCGTGGTTATAGATAGTACGAGTACATATATACGAGTAAGGATATATTATATAGAACATTTTCAACGATCCCTTAACCTCATTTATGTACGAGTATTTCTGAGTCTTGAATTTTACAAACATGCCCTCCCTTCTTTTGCTCATTCAAATTCAAAATAGTTAAGTTCTCTATATAATGTGTATCTATTTATAAGCTGTAATGCATAACTATGTAAATATTTACTTGTAAGTAATATTTGTATAGAGAGTATAGAGTGATATAGAGTACGAGTAATTCAACTATTTGGACAAAGTTAACTGTGAAACTAAGACAACTTATTTGACTATCATTGTTGTGTCCAACTATATGGAGTGTTAATTAAAACTTAAACCAACTTGAGGATGGTTTGTTGTTTCCTTTTTTTTATGTTTATAGTTTTTTTTTTGAATAAAAAACTTTACCCATTACAACCAATGCCTAATTAGCACTCAGTCAGTTTATAGAAGGCGTTGTTGTCAATTGACTGCGAATTCAAATAAAATAACAGCATAATTTGGGTATGTTTGAAAGTTCTTACAGGGTGGTTTATATTTACATACTTTAATACGAATGAAAATATTTTTTTACAAAGGCGAAGGACGAAAATAGGTAGAGTACATTTTGCTCTTTCGTTTGGTTACAAGTGTTGACAGGACTTCATTTTTAAATCAACTGACGACTGAATTTCATATATCATTTCCACAATATGTTCTAATATAGTTCTTAATTGAAGAAGACAGCACTGTATTGATTATTCAATACTTTTTATTTTATTGAGACTAATTCATTATAATAACTCGAAGCATATAACGAAAGGATAATGATCAAAACGGGGTTTAGACTTTTGGAGTAAATAGGGAGTAAAAAAGTTGATAAGAATTTTTCGTTCAATTTCTCAATTATCACAACTACGCTACAGTTGTATGGTCTAATAATGCAATTATAAAAAAGAGCACTGGCCTTTTGTATTGGGAGCGTTTTGTATTGAGCTGGCAGGATTCTTGCGGGATTTTCAGTACCGCACTAGATAGTAGATACTTGATTTTTTTTGTTTTATTTTTTTTTTTTTTTAATTTTGAAAAATATTGGGTTTCTCCATAATTTTTGAAAAAAAAAGTGAAATTTTGTTTCTTTTTCTTCAATATAAAATTCTTAAAAGAACTTTCATATCTGCCCCACACGCCACTGTGGGGGCGATAATTTTAGATTTCACACTCCCTTAAGTCCTTTTTTTGAACGACGAGTTTAGTTTTCATACAAACTTCGTTCTTGTTGATTCTCATGAATCAGTGTTTAAAATAATAAATAAATTAATTTAAATCTGATGCCAGAAATGACACATTATCTCTTAAACTGCCAATTTTATAGCCATAATATGTTTCCCAAATATATAAATGATCCCTTTTATTTTAAGTTAACCAACCACTTGTGTTAAGTTTTTACTTGCGATATGGGTGGGTATATATGTACATATCAAGTTATGCATTCGTACAAAAAAAAAAGTTGAGATAACAATCAAACATGACATTACGATGATAGAGAATGAGAAAAAGTGTGTCCGAAAATTCTGTCTGTCTGTCTGTCTGTCTTTCATGTATCAGAGACCACAGCTAAACGGATGGTCCGATTTACTTCAAACTTGGTATGTGGTATGTGTGTTTTTTGGAGAATATCCCCAGACGTTTTTTTGAATTTTTTTTTTTTTACCCCAAATAACGGTACCTGTCATATACCGGTTTTAGAAAAACTCATTTTTCTCAAAAACGGTGCCTACGATTTTGATTAAAAAAATCATGGTCAGTTTTTTAGATAAGGTCTATCTTTAAATGGAAACCATTTTTTTAAACCGTTATTAACGGTACCTGCCATAGAACCGTTTTTTTAAATTCTGATTTTCTCTTCATGACTCAATTCCATTTTTTTATATGAATGCTTTTAAAATGCCGTAATAATATTTAGTAAAAAAAAATTCAAAAATTATTTTTTGGGATTTAAAAAAAAAAATTGAATTTTTTTTTTTTTTGAAAAATCATTTTTTCGAAAACTACTCAATAGTTTTTTTTTAAATTTATTTTTTAGATGTTCATAAATAATATCTTAAAATTGGCGTACCAATTTTTTTTTTATAAAAGTCCTTGCAAAATTTTATTTAGAAAAAATAGTTTTTCTTAAAAAACGGCTCTAACGATTTTCAATTTTTATCATTGTAGAAGAAATCAGATTTAATACTTCGTTTTGAGTTAAAATTCATTAGAAGCTGTTTTAGTCATTTGAAAATCGAATTTTATACTTTTTTCTTTTCTTTTGACTGCATTTATATTTTTTATTAAAAAGGCTAAGCATAAATAGTAACTTAATCTATAAGAGCAAGTACGTGCGACCCAGTCGTGAATTTCGTTTATACTATTTTTGGAAGTTAAGACACTTCAAATTAGAAATAACTTTATATTTATAAAAGATTTTTTTTTTCTAATTTTTTGTAAAACAAATTTAATTATCATTTTGACAGACCCAAATGTAATATAAAAGCAATATTTTAAGAATTGTGAGTTATAAACATTTCAATGGTACAATCTTGAATTCTTTTTGTGCTTTTTTAATTGATAGAAATTCTTGTTTAGGTATTCGAATAATTTTTGTTTATGTTTGCAATTTATAAGTAAGAACCATTAGAGTAGAACTATTTTGTTTTTTCAAAAAAAAAATTGTAATCCAGCCCCATAGGTTGAGGGCCCTCCGATGAGAATACTTGAGACAAATCGCGTAATTTGTCAACTATTCTATTATTAGCTAGGCAATGTGAGGCTTCTTTTGAAAATCATTAACGAATAACAGAAAAGATAAAAAAAATCGTGCGATTTTGCACCTATTCTGTGATTCGCTGATTATTTTCTAAACAAGCCTCACATTGCAAAGAAAATGCCATAGCGTTACAGAATTCATGAGTGAATGATAAAAGTAAATATGCAAATTTACTGTTAAAAGCACCCAAAACACAAATATAATCATAAATCAACAATGACACTTCTAATAGCCAAGAAAATGCCATAGCGTTACAGAATCCGTGAGTGATTTATAAAAGTAAATATGCAAATTGACTGGTAAAAGCACCTAAAAACACGAATATAATTATAAATCAACAATAAACTTATTTCGTAAAGAAGAAAACGCAACAGTGTTATAGAGACGACGAGTCAATGTCTCTTAATAATTATTGTATAAATTCAAGGCAAATCTCTTTAAAAACAAAATAACATTTTAAGAAGATTTAAAAAGGCCGACCATATTCGACGAAATCTTAATCGAAAGTAAGGAAAATTCCAAAAATTCAAAAGTTTATATATTTTAATTGGACGACGAATTCTGTTCATACAGAAAAAAAAAAATACAAAAATCGAAAAATCACTCGAAAGAAATCCAAATCGATACTGAAGATATTTCAAAAAAATTCAAAAGTTTATATACTTTTATTTGAACGACGAATTTTATTGCTTCGTTCCAACTGATTTTCATCGATTCGAGTCACTGAAATCAGAGTTTTAGTAAACTTCGTTCCAGTTGATTCTCATAAAATCGAGTCACCTATTTCATATGAAATACAGCGCTAACGAATGGTAGTATTAGGCGGGATTTCGTTACACGGGATTCTGATCGGCGGAATTTCGTTACACGGGATTTTGTTCGTCGGGCCAACGTAACCAATCCAGTTTTATTTTGCTTATGACTTGTGAAAAATGAAATGACGTAGAAAAATATATTGTAATCGAATGAAAGGTTCTTTTGTCTTGTCTTTAACTTAAGCCAAAAGTATAATATTATTATTGTTATTATTGTACTATTCGTACTAGAATGTCAGCTTATTAGACTTGACCATTCTTTATTCCGTCAATTTCATTGAATGTTTGAACTCTTGTTTGGCTGGAAATATAGCTATTTCGTGCTTTGCCACTTATGCACTCATCATAATATTATAATAGACGAATTTCGAGAAACCAAGGATTAGCTTCTTTTTTTAGGACCAAAACTAATGGTACCTGTCATATAACCATTTAGGACATGTTAACTTTTTTCAAAAACGGCTCTTACCGTTTCGACTAAAATTTTATTGACTACTTTTATTCATAAGGTCATACTTTTTAAATGAAAGAAACGTTTGTATGAATCTAAATAACGGTACCTGATATTGAACCGTTTCTTTCATTTTTGACTTACTCTTAAACGACTTTACTAATTTTGATGAGTTTTTATTCCAAATCTGCTTAATATCTTAAAAATTATTTGATATCAAAATTTTTAAAAAATATTTTTTAGATTTTTAAGAAATCTTTCAATTTATTTTTTTTTTTTTGAAAAATCGGTTTTTCGAAAACGCGTCACTGTATTTTTGTATTTATTTGAAACTTGGTTTTAGATGTGCATTTATGCATTCTTGAAAAAAGCATACCAATTTTTTTAAATGAGAATTTGTATACATAATATATAAAAAAATATTTGTTTTAAAAACGGCTCTAACGATTTTCAAATATTTTTTCTAAAAATGTATCTTTTTTAATCATAGCAAATGGCATACTTAGTTTGGGGCTCAAAATAATTCAAGAAGTTGTTTTTGTCATTTTAGTAACGAGTTTTATTTGTTTTATACTTCTTATAAAATTATATATTTTAATAAGAAGCTTTAACGTCCCCAGCAACTTTCACCCTAAGAGCAAGCACGTGTGACCCAGTCGTGCATTTTTTTTTTTACGAATGCATTACTTATATATTTATTTAGAACCTATCCATTTATCGCAAGCAGAAAAACATTTAGAAAGTACAATTTCTGAAGTCTGACTTTATAAAATTTGGCATTAATATTTTATTTGACCTTACTGTGTGAGTAGATCAAATCAAAACATTAAATCTAAAAGGGTGTTTTTTTCACAAGAAGTCAAAAAGTGACTTTCTTTTTAATTAAATTTCATTCCTCAGTACTTTTGCAATAGGTAATTTTTGAATCAAAGGTATTATTTGAATATTTTAAAATATAAACTCAAATGATGTTCTTATATTCAGTACCTAACAAAAAAATCTTTAACTCATTTACAAAATACGTAAAATGATGCAAAATAAAACTTGACAGAAGGGAAAGCTACTTTTTGAATATTTTCGTTGCTTTGTATTTTCTTGCTTTAATAACAAATTTTGAAAACTCACTCTCAGTAACATCATGAACTATGAAAAGAAAAAGTAAGTCGAACATTTTATTTATATTTAAGGGTTGCAAGGTTCTACTACCCACCTAACAAATTTATCATACTATGAGGACTACGCATGAAACAAAATTCGACGATTTTAATTGAATATAATTATTTTGCTGATGCTGATGTTCCCAATTTCTCTTTTTTTTTTTTTTTTTAAATTTTTAACTTGTGACTTAATTGCACTTCTTAACGCACCACTTACTCCGCAATATAACATGAAAAATATGCTACACTTTTATATTTTCAAAAAAAAAAAAATGTTTTAAATAAGATTTTCAGCTCTGCTCACACATCCACTTTCCCTATAAGCATACTTGTACGAAAAATTTCACATCTCATCATATGAATTGCTTTTGATATCTCAAGAAGCTCCCTCAACATCATCTACAGAGATATATACTCCACTCAGAGCATTGTGCTTCTAATGCTACTGCTGCTACTCCTTATGATAACTTCACACTCAGAGTATCAAAACATCCTAAGGAGAACAAATATCCATGCTCAGTTGCATTTTAGAAAAACAAGAATCCCCTTACGGCGCGAAGGGAAGACAGAAAAAACTGGAACAAGAATAAAATTGTCATCAGGCTTTTAACTAAATTGTGGTTTAATCTTTTTCCAGATTAGATTCTGCAAAATAAAAAAAAAAAAATTATAGAAAAAAAAAATAATAATAATAAAACGAAAAAGCACCAGGATAACGCTGCTGTGGGACAATTAAACATCTAAAAACAGAATTGAAGTCCATCCGAATCCTACGGATAATGCAAAAAAAAGTAAAGTTATCTTTATAGTACTCCGAGAAGTACACCTACATTCTACGTACACAGAGAGTATACGCCTACTTCAGTTTTTGCTGTTTTATAGCAATTTGGTCCTTGCTCATACAATCAGCGAAATGGATTTCGAGCATGAGGAGCGTTCCAGGCTTAGCATTTTTTTTTTTGTGTTATTTTTAAATTGAAAACAAAAAAATTAAAAAAAAAAAAAAAAATAACAGATAACGACTCCTCTCGCACATGATGGAGGCCAAGACCGAGGAACGACCATTACTTTTATTGTGTCGATGCCGGAGCAAAAAGCAGCGCCACAGGACACTGCCAGTAGAATCCATATACACAAGCACAAGGCGACCTCTAGAGTGTGAGAGAGAGAGGCAACGAGCGGCACCGAAGACCGAATGGATCGTCTATTAGTAAATTTCTTTGTTTGGTGAGGCGTGATTAAAATTCCCTGTTCTCGGTTGCCCAGGGTTGTGTGGATTTTGCGACAATCCTTTCAAACTGCAACAACCCTGGTCCAGGCTGTACCTATAAGTATTGCTCGTCATAAGGGCATGTTTGTTGAATGGAAATGGGGGGCATTTGGGGGGTTTTGGTTATCGTGATGGCATTCACATGAGTGGCTTGTGGTCCTTTGGAGGGTGACGGGGCAGTGTGCGGTTGGCGAAAATAAGGTTTAACGTACACTTCACCTGTATATGAAAAGAAAAAAAACTACCTAGGTGAGTCCCCCAGCTTCGAAGACCAGATTGAGGACTTAATTTGTTCACATACCTTTTGCTTTTATGCAAAAGCAAAGCAATATGGCTTCGGCAAATTATATCTCAGGTGGCTGGCTGTTGGTAAAGGACAGTCTGCACTAAGTGTCCTGTCAGTTTTTTGTCTATGGAGGTTGCTTTTTTCGCAGCTATACAGAGTATTTAAATCATTTTGCTGTTGTATTGTTTTGTAGAAAGTTGAGTTCAGGAAACACAAGGTATATGGATGGTAAAATTTTAAGCAATGCATATTTTGAAAATCTGATGGTAAACAAAAGACGATTTGTTATCTACCAAGCATCAGAGAGAGAGAGCTTATGTTCTATAAGTTAGTATCGATTTTGACTACCTCCTTTTTTGGAATAGAAAGTTTCCTCCCTTCCTAAAATTTCTATCCTTTACAAATTGATTACTAAAGTTGAGTTCAATAGCCCATTGAAATTCATTTCATAAGAGTACCTATTCTAATATAAAGGGAAACTTTTTTCTGCTTTTAGACTTTGATTCAAAAAAGAAATGAAGGTAAATGTCCTCGGATGACCGATAACTTTTTGCGGACATGGAATTTAACGATGTTGGAAAACTAATGGGAAATTTATAATGAATAAGTTTTTTTTTTCAATCCAATAGACACACATGATGGTTTGAATAAAAGAAATCTATAGTTTTTGCATAATAATGCAAGAATCAGTCTCATCTACTTGCAGCTATTTTAGTGAAAAGCTTACAAAACTAAAAGTTATGAACATATTTCGACCAGGACCTTTTTTGAAATTATTAATGTTCCTCCAATTCCACCTAGAAGTTTTTGTACATCTTGAAAAGTATGAGGTAAAAAATAATAAAATAAATTTGACCTTTGAAAATGAGGCTGGTGTGGCTGAAGTAATTTTTTTATGAAAAATAAATAAACTAATATCGATAGACATTGAAAAATAAAAGTAGGTGTCTTATGCGGATTTTTTTTATATCCTCCATAACGGATTGTTTGAGCTTGTAAAAATACATGGTTTTTTAATGTTAACTTGAGTGTTTTTTTTTTATTTAAACAATCGGGAATTAATGGGAAAAATAAAAACAAAAAACAACTTTTAGAATTATGTGTTGTCTACACATGTGTGAAAGTATTAGATTTTAAAAAAAAATTCTACGAGTTACGGTAAAACAAAATTTTTTGGTCCAAGTTTTTTTTACAGTTTCCAACCGTTTTTTTTATTTTCGGCTATTTTATTTTTTTCATTTTGAAACTTTGAATTTACACAGCCATTTGATATTAGATAAATACAGAAGAACAAAATTTCAGTCGGTGAGAGAAAATAACAGTAAAAAGATTACTTTTTACTTTCAAACATGACATTACGATGATAGAGAAGGAGAAAAAGTGGGTCCGACAATTCTGTTTGTCTGTCTGTCTGTATGTCTGTCTGTCTGTCTGTCTGTATGTATCAGAGGCCACAGCCCAAACGGATGGATCGATTTACTTCAAACTTGGTATGTGGCGGTTTTTGGAGACTATCCCCAGTGGTTTTTTTTGTTTTTTTTTTGTTGGACCAAAAATATCAAAAAATACCGGTTTTAGAAAAACAAATTTTTCTCAAAAACGGTTCCTACGATTTTGATTGAAAAAATTATGGTATCTAAAAAAATGGATAAGGGCTATCTTTAAATGAAAATCAGTTTTTTCAAAAACCGTTATTAACGGTACCTGCCGTGGAACCGTTTTTTTAAATTCTGATTTTCTTCTTCATGACTCAATCTATTTCAACCATTTTTTATATGAAAGCTTTTAAGTTGCCGTAATAATATTTAGTCAAAAAAACTTCGAAAATTATTTTTTTGGATTTTGAAAAAAATTTGAATTTTTTATTTTTTAAATCGTTTTTTCGAAAACAGTTCAATATTTTCTTTTTTCAAAATTTAGTTTTTAGATATTGATAAATAATATCTTAAAAAAGGCGTTCCAAAAAAGTCAAAAAAAGTCGATTTCGTTGCATATTAAAATCTGTAACTTTAGTTTTAGCTGCAGGATTTTAATGCTCAAGCATTAAAGATTCTATTAGATAAAATGTAGGATTTTAATTGTGAATAAGAATATTGGACAGTAATTGCCAATTATTGATTTACAAAACATTGAAACAGAGGTCTTTTACTCAATTTTTTAATGTTTCAAGTTTTTAATGGATGCATAAAAAAAATTACTAAAAATTTTAAAAATTTTGATTATTTTTTTAGCTTTGTTTCATGATGTATTTATCCTCAAAAACAAAGTACATATATTGATTTATTTAAACAAAAAAAAAAAACAATCTAAATGATATATTAGAAATAAATTTATAGAACAAAATACAATTTGTATGTTGTTTTAGAGAATCGAACAAATTATTCATTACAATTGCCTATGTTTCTTAATTATTTTTAAATTTCCAAAATGTTGAGTTTCCCTTCTCGTTGATAGCATATACTTCGTTTTGTCTTCATTAACAGCCAATCCTATTTTTGACGCCTCCGATTCAATACTGGCAAATGCACCAACCACATCTCGCTTTGTTCTATGTCATCTGCATATGAATTATGCAGGTAATTGAACGGAATTTTAAAAAATTGTACCTGTGGTGTTGACTTGTGATCTGCGTACAACTGCTTCAAAAACGATGTTAAATAGGTTGTATGATAACGCGTCACCTTGTCTTACACCTTTCTCAACATCAAACGGTTCAGAGGTGTTCTTACCGGCTTTGACGGAGCAGTGAGATTTCTCCATTGTAATGCCGAGATGGCTCTGTATAACTCGTCTCTATTCACGCTATCATAAGCGATTTTGAAATCGGTAAAGAGGTGGTGTGTATCGATCTGGAATTCCCGGTTTTTTTCCAATATCTGTCGGATTGGCAACATTTGATCGACTGTTGACTTTCCTGGCCTAAAACTACACTGATAGGGGCCAATCAGATCGTTGACAAGAGGTTTTAGGCGATCACACAGTATCGACGACTGGATTTTGTATGCGACGTTAAGGAGGCTTATTCATCTGTAGTTGGTACATGTCAAAGGGGGCACACTATGCCCAGGTTCCATTCATCGGGTATGCTTTCATCCAACTAGATTTTACAGATGAGATGGTGCATACTCACTACCAAACCCATCTCCTGCTGCTTTGAACAATTTGGATGGTAAGCCATCCGCACCAGCAGCCTTATACGACTTAAGCTTGGCAATCGCTAAGCTAGGTCAGGTGGACGGAATTATTGGCCATCGTCGTCCAAATTAAATGAAATAACAGCGGAATGTTGGCTATCTTCGCCGTTCAGGAGTCTAGAAAAATGTTCCTTCCAGATCCTTAGCACTGACTGTGTGTCTTCTACCATATTGCTCCTCTCACCTAGGCAGGCTTCTGTCCTGGCCTTGTAGTCTTGCGTAGATCTTCTCACCTTTTGGTAGAATTTTCGAACATCTATTGAGGATTGTACCGGCAATAATCCTCAATAGACTCGACCGCCCGCTTCTCGTGTGCTCTCTTTTTCTTCCTGAGCCCGTAGAGCTCTTGGGCTGCTCTCTCAGCGGCTGGTTCTTGTTTGCAGCATTGCCTGATAGGCCTCGTTCTTAGCTGCATGCGCCAGTCGGCATTCTTCATCCAACCAGGAGCTTCGTTGTGGTCGCCTTGTGAAACACAGCACATCAGCGGCGGCACTACTGATGGCTCTATGCTTGAAACACGGTCAGCAAAAGTTTTGGCGGTTTCTTGCGATTTGAGTTTCGCGACATTAAACTTTTTCACAGTATCTGCTCGGCGTTGTGGCATCATAGATATCCGCATCCGTACTCGAGACACTACCAAGTAGTGGTCTGAGTCAAAATTTGCTCCTCGGGACGTTCGGATATCTAAGAAACTGGGAGCATGTCTTACGAGTATTAACAACATATGGTTGTATTTTTCAAAAATAGAAATTCTAAACAGGAAACACAAAAGGTTTTTTTTTCGTTGCTTCCACCACCAAAAAAGTAATTTCAATATTTTCCAAAAGTGTGTGTTTTTTTTTTTAATGATTTGAACAATTTTTAAAAATAGAGATTATTAAGAACACCCCATTTTCTATCATCTTCATCATAATATTAATTTGTGTTGAAAATTCTTTATTCAAAATACTGCATTTATGATTTCTGTATGTATTTAAAATAGCTGCATTACAAGATCTATCCCTCCTACTATTAAATTTTTATATCATAATATGTGTTGCAGTTATCCTTGATCCTGTTGTCAAATTTTGACCGCTTGGTGGTTCACACTAGTTAAAATAAATTTGTGTAGTTTGTAAAATATAATATTTATAGTTATTTAAATCTACGTACATTTTATTACCAGTAAAACTAATTTTTTTTCTAATTTTTTTTCATTCCAGGTGAGCCAATCGTATTTATTTTATAAGGATTTTTATGGTATGTTTGGGAAACTTTTTAATAAAAACCGAGAAGTTCAGTACCTACTTCGTGTAAAATATATAATTTTAATTTTATAACAGGTACAGTCCAGCTTAGAAGTTAAAATCGATAATTGAACAGTAATTTACATCTTATTGAGCATTGAATTAATTAGTTCAAGTTTAAAAGGATAATGTTTTTGGATTGATAAATCAAACAAAAATTAATTGGAATCACAATAACCGTTTTATTCCTCGTATGTCTTAGAGTACCTACCTACATTATTTGATTTAAAGTTAAAAAAAATAGAACTAGCAAACAGAAACCCGATAAAATCCAATTTGAAGCCTTTGAGCTTGTGATTTATTAAAAAAAAAAAAAAAAGTAAAAGTACATCTCCTTTACATTACATCGAACACTTTTAACAATAAGTTGAGTTCATCATATATGTATCTGAAAAAAAAATCTTGCAGATATTTGCACTTTCCTCGATTCTGATTTTTATTTTTCCCCACATCAAAGTCATCAAGTCAAATCGTTTACCCTTACACAAACGCCCCCACAACATAATATGCAAACATTTTTGCTGTAGCCACTGGAATTTCACATTTAGATTGAAAACCCCATGGCACCCTCAAGCCCAAACTTTAACCTGAACTATATAAACCAAACCCACTCATACTCATACAACACAAAATTATAACCTTTCCATATTGCATGCATTTTATCTATAAAGGAACATTGAGAGAGAAAAAAAAAATAAAAACGAAAGCTTACGTTATTCACGATTGGATGCTTTTATCTTGTTACCCACAACTGACAAGATGAGGAAGGTATTCCCTATCCCATATCCAAATGGGAATATGTTCTGTGCATTCCCAAGCTGTTCCCATATGCGAACGTCATGGCTCCTCCGTCAAGTGAAAGAAGTCTTACTATACTTTTCTGCACCGCAAAAAAAAAATAAAATACCTACACACGAATATGTGGGGGAAAAAATCTTGTATAAAAAGGATAGAAAAAAATAAAAATGTCAAAGTGTTCGGGCAGCACGAGGGGCAGAATAATATCTAACACTTTGCATACTCACACCTTAGATGGTTCATAAGCTTACACTCCGAGTCAATTGATTGATATTTCGGGCAGCCACTACAAGAATACTTTACTCATCGAGTTTAAGAAAATTTCGAGTGAGCAGTGAAAGAAGAGTATTAGTAGGTACGAAAACCAAAGGGCTTCCCTTGCGCATCCTAGCACGATTGGCCTGGTAAGATGCATTCGGTACCATTTCTAAGATGTGGTTGAATTTGGTGTCAAATTAAAGGTAATTACGTCCACTTTTGAAATTCAGATATCTGTTTCAGATGGCTGTTTTAAGTTTAGATGCGATTTACGAGAGTTTTTCTTAAAATTCTAGTTTTTTTTGGATGTTGCTCAAGAAATTATGGACATTTTTTATGTCAATTCAAGGATAAGACAAAGCAATTTCTGAGGATATAATTTTTTAAGTGGCAGCTTGATAGTTTCTTTATGCAGAACCATAGTTTGTTCAAGATTGGCTACAAAATAGGAAAAATCGATAAAAGGTACCTCGTGGATTAGTGAACTCATCGAGTTGAAGAATGAAATTGGTGTCAGATTAGAGGTTAAATCATCTTCTTCTGAAATTCAGAGGTCTTTCGAGACAAAGTAGACAAAGTATTTCAGTAACTAAAAAAACATGGACCCTTTACTTTTCTTCAGTCCGTTGACTTAAAAATTAAGGCCATTGCATTTTGTGAGAAAAAAATTATATTTTGTAACGTAAAATTTTGCAAAAAATGAGCTTAAAAATTTTGATTGAATTTTTTTTTTTTCTTCAAAATTCTGAGTTTCAAAATCAATTGTTTTCTGTCTATGAAATAAAAATAATTTGATATTGTGAAGGGTTTTCCAATAAAGACTTGCCAACTTTTTTTTTGAAATGAAACGCAAACTATTTGAGATATTTCAAAAATTTTATTATTGGCTCGAATTCGTTCATATGGCCACCGCGGGCACGTTTGCAGCGGTCGATTCGTTGAACCCAATTTTCGACGACTCAGCCACACATTTCGGCCGCTATTTCGCGTTCAATGTTGGGGCTCTGAGTTTTTTCAACGTCGTCAGCTTTTTGGCATAAGCCAATGACTTAACGTAGCCCCAAAGAATATAGTCTAGAGGCGTTAAATCGCACGAACGAGGAGGCCAATCGACTGGCTTATTTCTTGAAATAACACGCTCATCAAACTTACTCTTCAATAATTCGATTGTGCTGTGCTGTGTGGCTTGTGGCACCATCCTGTTGAAACCACATGTCGTCCAAGTCCATATCTTCCAATTCGTGCTGGTCATCCACAGTAACGTGACCCAATGACGCCGCCGGCATGCCAACTGCACCAAAAAGTTATTTTTTGTGCATGAAGTGTTTATTGACAAACCCATTGAGCCAAAAATGAGCTTCGTCACTGAAGATGATTTTGCGATGTAATTCATCATCTTGGTGCATCTTCTCCAGAGCCCAATACGTCGCTTAAAATGGTCCATCGACTAACGGCTTCAATTCTTGAGCTTGATTATATATGGGTGTAAACCAAGATCCTTACTCAAAATACGCCATAATGTGGTCTGAGCTATGCCCAATTCTGGAGAATACCTTGAAATAGACTGTTTTGGGTCGTTTTCTAAGGCCGCCTGAACGGCAGCGATATTTTCGACACTTCGAACAACCCGTTGTCTCACTGGCACAGCAACATCACACAACGAATATGTAGACTCAAATTTGTGCAATAAACTTGTTACTGCCTGTCTGCTAGGCTGAAAATAAATTTAGGTGGAAAGAACACTTCGTTTCGGTATTAAACTGTCTATTCCCCAGTGAAGCTCATTTCCTTTCAATATCTTAGGAGTTTTGTCTTTACCAAGTGCGAAACAAAGAAGGCATCAAACCAAGTGATGCATTGGAACCCGCGCAGGCAGGCAGGTAGAGGTACAAGAGTGAATTGGCTATAAAGTACATAACATTCGATCAAACATCTGCTCAACTTGGAAAGAGTTGGAGAAAGCGGAAGTTAATTTTGTAGAAGTAGTGATCATCTCTGATGGCGTCAGTCTAGTATTTATCAGCGACTAATAAATATGTTTAACTTTTGGTAACAGGCAGTGGCTGCCAGGTGACGAGGTAAAACATATTTAACTTTTGGAAACCACGCAGAAGTGGACTAATTAGAAGCTGGTACCAGATAGGTGATCTGTGTGAACAAATTTTTAAGGTAATTGATTCATGAAGTTCACACGTTGTTTTGCCAAATTCTGATATTGATTTGGAAATGTTTTTCTGATCGGACAGATTCGTCTACTGACATTCCGATTTCGCCAGCTGATTTTCCAGGTTTGACTATTAATTTGCCGAATTCATTCATTGACAAGCAAGTGTCACACGCTTGATGATTTTTTGGATTCGTTTTATATTTTGTGGTTCAAATGTTTATTTGCCACCGTCACCTATGAACTTGTCGGATTTTTCCATTAATTTACCGGTTTTTTTCCGTTGATAAGATAAGTTCATATATTTATTGGCTATTAGTTTATCCACTGATTTACTAAGTACTTCTAGAAGAACCACCAACCCGAATTAACACCAAATCATCATGAAAACAGTAGTACGAGTACATGATTCCATCGGTCGTAATTTTAATTTGTATGTTGAGCAACCTTAAAGCTAAATTCATAGATATGAGCATTTTTTAATAGTTTAAATGATCTTCAAGATCAAGATCTTTTCCGCACACTACGTGTGAACTATACAAATTTTTGTGTATAAAAAAATCGTGTGATACTAGCTTAGTTCATAAAATTAATAAATTGAAGAGTGAAATTTAATTAAATTTAATTTAAAAAGACCTCAAAAAATGTTTAAAACAGTTGTTTTTGTTGTAAAAAAGGTTCACTTTGTTTTTTTTTATTTAAATTATACTGTACACAATCGAATGACTTCAAGTGTATTATGTATATTAATGCTAGAAAAAAATGTAAAATTTTTCTTGTCGAGGTTGTTGCCATATACCGTGTGTGTCTGTCCACAAATGCAATAAAACAACCCAACCATACAGTCAGTGGTGAATTTTCAAAATTGAAATGGAAAATATGTTGTGAACAATTGCCACATTTTCGGGATGTGGTTAACATTGGGTGATAGGATAGTAGTAGAAGGACGGACTTGGACGTCGCGCGTGTATTGAAATTTGTTTTATTTTATTTTTTTATTTTTTTCTAAGGATTTCATTAGGTATTTCAAAGTGATATCCGAAAAATTCTACAAAGTTTTGTTTATTCAAATCAAATTCGTACGAATTCGTTGGTAGATAAAATTTGAACTGAATTTTTTTTTTAGAAAATTCATTGGAAATGCTATGAATAGAATGAGCATGAAAAATGAATTTGGAGTTTTAAGAATTGGATATTGAAATTTTTGTTTCGACCTGAATATGATGAGTTTTCAGTTTCGTTGTTTCTAGTCTTTAAGGTCCTGAAAATATTCATATTTTATTAATAAGCTTTAAATTTGTGTAACAGTTTTTAGTGATAATTGCCTTAAGGGAATTGAAGTGAAAGATTTTGATTGAACAAATGTTTTGAATAATTAGTTTTGGTTGGGAAATGCTAGAAGGGTACGACAAAGCATCTACATAAACACATAATACTCAATGTTTTTTCCTTAAAAATCCCTTTAAATTCTTGTTATTTTCACATCAAGTAAAAAACTGTTAAAACAACAAACAATTTAAAGACAAAGTTTCACTCCCCCCACCATAATATTTCCTGTTTAAGATTTGATCCCTATTCATTTTTTTTTTTTATTGTGTTGGGTATGTTTTGAAACAAGCTTTTAAATCTTTATTTCAAAACAACAAACAAAAAAGGGCAGTTTTGGCCGGGTTTAATTTGTCTTGAAATCCCTTTCAATATTCTTAGAAATTTATCATCGCATTATCTTTTGATTCACTTTATTTTTCTTGAGGCTCAGAAAAACACAAAAGTCAGTCATTTCCTTTTGGGCACATTTTTATACGCATAAAAATGCCAAAAGCCCCCCCAACGAAGATAAATCGAGGCATTAAGGCTGCTTTTACTTTCAAAGGCATTCAACGAAGACCTCTTCGGAGATTAATCAATCATATTGGCCTTCTGGATGCGAGGGCGGGTTGGAGTCTGATGGCGGGTACATCATGGTACCTAAAACCCACACAAATAATTCTGTATATGAATTTGTAGTTGAACTGAGTTGTGTTATAGGCGATTTTATAGGTGTTATGCTGATGTGCCTTGCCACATTGGTAATTGCCGCACGAATGGGGGAATTCGTGACGCGAACCTTTTTGACCATGATGTTTATATTTAGAATATGTTTTTATTTATTTTTCGTTTTCTCCTAACCGAAACCATCAGGATATGGCCATAACACAACCAACTACTAGTGATTTATCTTGAGACATGCTACCTCCTGGAATTGGAATTTTTTTTTACAGCTGCGGGTAAACTTTTACATTAAAGGGCTTTGGTTTTTGGGGAAAAATCGGAGCACTACAACAACAACAAAAAATTGACATTGATCATCTCAATCAATTAAGTGCTGTCAGTTGTGTTGTGATATAACAAAAATTCGATTTGACTTTTGTTCGGGATTATATGCTCGAACTTAAGAACACAATTGATTGATTTTTCATATTGTCATTTCGAACTTGTATGTATCGACGACCAATCAGTGGGAGTGGATAGTAGGATGATTCAGTCGAAGAAAACAAAAAAAAACTTGATACTTTACTTTGACTTTTATATCCATATCCACTTACCACTTGATGTATGATTTGGATTTTATTTCTATGATAGTGTGTGTTTAAGGATTTTCTTCTTCTGAAACTAATAACAGGAATCATTTCAATTAAAGGCTATCTTTTGCTTCTCTCATTTTCAGAACCATCACACAATATTTTTTGTAGATTTCTGATGGCGATGTATTGTCCGAAAAGTTTATCGAATGTAATTCGTTTACTTCGAAATAATTAACTCGACTTAAACTAAATTCCTAGAAATTTAATCAATTTATTGAGAAAGATGACTTGGACATTCTTTAGAAACAATTGGAATAGCTGATAGCAAGAAAAGCATCGAAAACTTAGTTTGATGAATTTTTTTTTTCGATGGTAAAAATGACAGAAACAATTTATTTATGGATTTCGTGGAAATCAAATGGTAGAAATTTTGAAACTAAGTAATTAATTTCAATTAGAAATTTTTGTATATTATTGGAATTGACAAAATAGACTGTGAAAAATATTCTGGGAATTGGGGCGATATTAGTTTGACGATGTATTATGAATATTTTTCCATTAATACAGACAATCAAAAAGAAAAAAAAAATGTAGGTATTATCAAAATAAGATGGAAGCATTTATACAAAAATAGGACCCATGCAGTTAGATTTGCGAAGAAATAAATGTTGATTTCAATAATAAAGGGTCTTATTTTGATATTCAAAGAAAAATGGCATTTTTGGAGATAAATGATCGGATGTTTATTTTATTATAAAGAGGAAGGTATGCCGTTAATAATGGAACACAACATCAGCCAAATGGCCTCCAAGACCACGCTTACAGGACCATATCCTTTTCATGAAATTTTCCATAACCAAATCGCAAAGTGGCTGCCCTATGTCCTCGATAGCCTCACGAATTTCATCTTTGAGGTCTTGAATCGACGCTGGGCTGTTGGCGTAGACCTTATCTTTCACGTGGCCCCAAAGGAAGAAGTCGCAAGGTGTTAAATCACAAGATCTCGGTGGCCAATTGTGATCACCTCTTCGAGA